>OV788329.1:3300045-3619545 GCA_928718305.1 Tetramorium bicarinatum
CGGGTAATGCTAATGCTGGCGGTAATGCACAAAAATGTATGGGTAACTTCAAAACGTCATAACTCCGTGAAAAAAAATCGTACGACATTCAATTTTTTTTTAATTTACGCGGAAAAGTCCAAATTTTTCGATAGTTGTAATAACATTTGCGAAAAAAATTTATTCGAGCCCGTGGAGTGCGTCAAACTATGCAAATTTTTGAAAATAAAACACGTCCTTACTTATAAAGAGATGCCTTGAAGGGAGAAAGATAAAGTCAAAAGATCTTAACTGCTTTTTAAAGTAGAGACTTTAAGTTTCAAAACAAAAAAAAAATTTTTAGGATACGACCATTTTTGACGGAGTTACGCTTATTTGAAATCATGCAAAATTTTGGCATGGAATTACCTATGCGTTAATTTTGATCGCCAGTGTATAATTCTCAATTCCTAAGTTGATTTTTATTTTATATAAATCGCGTGAAATATCTGATCGCGATAAATATCTCGAATCACACACACATTAACTAAAGGAGATAATTATTCGCACAAATTGATAATTATTTCTAATTATCCACACGGAACGATTGCATTTGGATTTTACTGTGTTCGCATTTTGAAAGAAATAATGACGCACGAAGAGGCCACTGTTGCTGCTTGCTGATTACATTTGCCTCTTGAAAACGATAATAAAAGCGCGACGGATGTACGCCACAAATTCAAAATAAGCATATGCAACGTGCGATGCTATATACGAGCGGGTTGTCATTCTCAAGATGAGAGCCAAACAGCCAAGTAGCGAAGCAAGCAGCTCCGTGAGTTGTCACATTATTTCTCGAAATGTAGTCGCGACAAGTACTAATAGATTCCAATTGTAATTATTGCTTACGAACAATTATGAATTATCGATTTTAAATATAATAAAATATAACATCGGTAATTAACGTCATAAGTGTTGCAGTATTATATGCAGCATTATATTGCTTCGTGAGTCATCGCATTACTCAAAACATGATCGCGACAAGTACTAACATTTCAGTCGCGATTATTTCTTACAAACAATTACGAATTATTAGCTCGCAATATAATAAAATGCGTGTCGTGTACAATTAAATCGGAAATGCCAGAGTCATATTCTATTAGTATAAATAAAGTCATAATTAATTCTGTTTTCGCGAGTGAGTTTGTGTTGTATATATGCCATAAAGAAGCAACAAAGAAGGCCAGGAAGACATCGGACGGTGGAGCAACCGTAAGTACGATTTATTAATTTTATTACACGATGAAAATTAATTTATATCTGAAAACACTATTACTTGAAAATATACTACTTGAATTAAAAGTAGAAGATACATTTATTTTTAATACTTTAAACCGTATTAATATTTTAGAAAAGTAATCATTTTATATTTTGATATCCTTATTTAATTTCATCCGAGATGAAAAGATCTTTACAAAGATCTAAACTAACAAGGTGGACTAACAAAGTGGAGGCGTATCCTTCATTTCGTAACTGTATGTTAACTCTATTGTTCTATGCAAGTCGATTTCTATTCAAGCCGACTTGCATCCCTCGACACATATGAGAGGGTGTGTACTGCCTTATTCATCTGCATCATTCGACACGAAATAGAATCCTCCGGCGATTTATTTGCAATTCTTACGTCTACGAATACCGTAATCGCTAGAAGCAAGCATAGAAGTTAGTTTGGAACGGAGCAACATGTTAAAGATGAGGGAGGTACAGATTTTTCGCGAGCGTCTAGAGCCGACAGGTGGAATTTTCGATTCTTCAAAAGACCGGTTCTCCGTTTCTTTGAGGCGCGCACCGAGTTTCGTTATTTGTTTATGGCGCAATGATTTGCTTCGATATCGCGTATTCACGCGATTCCTTTTCCAATTAAATGTCGGCCTGTCGGCACGAGAAAGAGAAACAGAGACGGGATGGCGCAAATTAACGCATCGTAAAATCCTTTGACGTTAATAATGACATTATTTCCCCGTCTCGTTCGAAGAATTTCGAGGACGTTCGGCGCATTCGAGAGACGAGAGCGAGCTCGTCCAGGAAATCAGTACCCACGTCTTATACTACCACGATCCGTTCGTTGAACGATTATCGGCGTATGCAGGTCCGTGTCAAATTACGGTCTCACTCGCCTCGGTTGCAACGACTTTAACCCTTTCGCGGCGCGATGATCCGCGCATACGCCGCCGAATATTTATAGCCGCCGCTGGTATTTCTTTATTTGTCTCGTTGGGATTGTTAAGCACGCGCAATTCAACGCAATCCATTCTCGAAACGAACATTAACGGCGAATACCGGGAGATACAATTAGCATCGCTATCGAAGCGGGTAATTAAATTAACGCGTCGTGATTTGATAGTATTCTTTCCTTTTTGGCGACGCGTGATTGATGCCAAGGTAATTTGCAATCTTTGTTTCGCTCTTTTTGCTCTTAACCTCAGCCACACAAGAAGCAAACCGAGCAGCAGTTGCTTTACTTAAAACGTAACTACGGAAAAATGAGCTCGCACGCTGGATCAGCTCCAAAGATGCATGTATTATTTCGAGTACGATGTGGTCTCGCAATAGATAGTTCTTTACTGTGGGAAATTTCGAAAACCTTGAAATGTGGAGGCTAGACACTACTTGTATCGTGACAATAAAAATACTAGAAAAACACTGGGGAAAATAATAATTTTCTGTCGAAAAAAGTATTTGAAACTGAAGAAATAAATACTATTGTTAAATTACAGAAAAATATCGAAAGAATTAAACAAAAGGTAACGTTATGGAGTAAGAAATGTATTAATCTTTCCGCGCGACACTTTCTCGCGGAAAGATTAAGATGTCGAGCCGACTGTTGGATCTCTCAATTTCTAGCCGCCTAATTTGCCTATCCTCCGAAGGATCGAGTCCGGAATCAAATTAGCGGAAAACGCGATAAAGCGGCAAGACGGGGAACCTTTGTAGGGTGATGTCGCAGCGCGGCCGTGAAACCGGTTACTTGGAACGTGCGCAACGCACGCGCGTGAACGTGCGCTGGTCAGCATGCACACGTGTATGTATGTATGTATGTGTGTGTGTGTGTCTCTGTGTGTGGAAACCCGTTGACATAGAGGTGAGCGATGGCTCGTCAAGCTAGCTGCCGCTGACAGCTGATGACAGGCACACGCACACGTCCGAGACCACACACAATAGGCGCGAGCGCGCCTTCGCAACTACGCAACAATAGTACGGCAGTATTTCTTTTCGGACAGTGCCACACTAATTCATATGGTAATCGTGGGCCTGGCGGAGCTATCTCGCCTTTATTAAGTGCATCTGACCCATTTCGCTTGTCAGTCCGGCTTCAGGAATCTCTGAGTCACCCGATCCACGTACCACGCGACTAATACGCTCCTCTGTCCTGCTGAATCTTACGTGTGTTTCTCCCTTACCACCTTCCGTGGCCTCGAAAGTCGACGCCCGGCGATGACCGAGGCACACGGAGGGGAACTCGAGAGAAGTTCTGCTCTATCCGGATATCCGGATTACTTTGAGCGTTCGCTCGAAAAAATTTGACGAAGGTCTGGAGAGGGCACGTCTCTTTTAAGAAGAACCGCTTTTCAATTATAATTCATGACATTTAATGATGCTTTAACACTAATAATAATAATGTACCTTTTCTGCTATATCTTACAAACGTTTCATAGTTTAGCAGAGTTTAATTATTAACGTAGAGAAGAAAATAAACTCGCGATTTATTGCTTCATCGTTAGACTTTTACGACTTTAACATTCTACTAGCCCGATTTTTTTCTCAGCTCTCCTTACCGCGGAAATAATAAACCAATGGTCCGTAGAAAATCGGCCAGCGTTATAAATTCTAGTACTGTTTGTTCAGTAAAATGTCATACGTTATGTTTCGTATAACGAATGGCGATAGTTTCATAGAGAAATATCATGGGTTTAACGACATGTATTCCAGAAATTCAAAGCACTTCACAAATATTTCAGCGGCATTGCGCGGAATCCGCGGAAGCTTACGCGAGACGTAATACGAACTCCCACGACATTCCTAAATGAGAAATCTGACCTACTGTACAGTACGGTCAACACATACGCGACATTTTCCGTAACAGATAAACGTGTCACATTTCAATCGACAATTGACCTTTAAAAAAGACGATGATAAACTAGTATTTCGCAATGCAGCAAAGTCTAATATGAATACTAAAAGAGAATCATCTGCTTCATATTTTGCATTTTTTTTCTTTTTTTTCTTTATTTTGAAATTGGAATATTATCTAAAGTTCGATTGCTCGTCGAATTATAAAAAGTGTACTGGTCATTACTCATTATTACATACAGGTATATACATACTGTATATTGTTCGTTTACTAAATAAAATATTTCACATAATAAGCAGCGACGGTGTTATCGATTTAAGAATGTCGCTTAATTAAATGACGCAAACATCATTGTGCAATCGTAGGTCATTCTGGGTATTATTATCGCAAATTCCAATACGCCACAAGTTCAAAGTTCGGCGACGACGGTGACAACGGCGATTCCCCGACATTAATTCTCGCTGCCTTTGTTACGAATGACACCTCGTACCAATACAATATTTCCAAGTCGGTAATCAGCGGACTTGCTTCGCGGTTTCGTCGTCGGCAATGGATAGCCGTGATTATTCGGTCGGAATAGGGTGGAACGAAAAGCCGCCCGACAGAAAGGACCAAGTTGAAGGAGGAGGAACGGGGAAAAGGAAGGACGGGTTGTCATAAATTTAAGCAACAATTAACATTCAGAGTTAAGGCCTGTGGGAACGGGCCATTAGCCACATGTATCTGTATCGCCGTGAGCGAGCGGTGAGAAGCGCCGTCCGACACGAGGAGTCCGTTTAGGCCGTCGCGAAAAGGATTCACGCGCCGCGTGAGAGCACGCCGCTCCGCGCGATGCGAATAGGATGGGGACGAGGAAAAATGAAAAGGAGCGCGATGCATCGCGCCGGGGTCGCAGGTTAAACTGTTCTCTCAACGGCATGCCTGATTTATTAATCATCCGGTGCCGCAGGCTACCTACGTTATTATCCTCTCTCGCCTGCCACTTCGTTTCTCTTTCCTCGAATGGGAGCTGTCCGCTGATCTTTAGTCCGCCGCTCCTGTCACCGATCGGGATCGGTTATTACGTCTACTAACGTATTATGTATTGCATTCCACAAGAATTACCCGTTTCCGACTGATACGTAATTGGTAGTCGATGATAGCTCCAGATAAAAACTCTAACTTTATATATTACATTATATTAAATGTTATAATTTGAGTAAAAAGAATCTTGTAAGATCTACGATGCGCTGTGTCGTGTCCAATAGTATTCGTAAATTACAGACAGTGTTCAAATAAATTGAGCGGTCTCTAGAATTCTTACACAATCACTTTCAGCAGACACCTCCGCATTTCACGACAGAAAATGAATCCGTCATCCGCTTCAGTCGCCGCCTCCAGATATAAGCGTATCGATTATCGGATCGAAGCTGGCGCGACGAATTCCGTATATATTGATGATGCGAGATATTAAATTCGGAAACGGAACCGACAGTGTTGGTTGGGATGGTAGAAGGGTCTCCTTCGTCGACAGAGAGCTCCCTAATAGAGACGTCGATAACAGTTCCGGCCGTTAATGCGGCGTTCTACGCGTGTGCGCGCCACGACTGTATCTCGTTGCCATCGGCCGCTATTCTTTTCACGTCGAGGAATTTATTTCAATTAGCTCGACCGGCTGCTACTCGTTTCGACGAATCTGATATCGATGCGGGTATCAACGGTGCGAAATCTTGCGACACGTCCCTTTCACAACCCGCGCGTGAGGGTGCTCCTTCCATTATTTTTGTGTCTTGGAACGTAGCTATTTTATTCGAAAAAATTAGAATTCGCATTTTTACATCTTTCACAAAAGTAAAATACAAAGTTGACAATCAATACTTTTGATTTACTCCAACGTAAAACGATAAATATCAAAATTCAAAGTAATCTTTATCGAATCGTGACTTTCAAACGTTGAGCGGAAATCGATTGGATACAAACTATAGCGCCCTACGACGATATGCATCAAAGGATTAATCTGTTGAGCGTGGCATGACGGACATCAATTTATGGTGTTCGCCACAACATTTGGTTAAGCGGATTCGTGTTGCAGCATCGTGTATATGAATGTGAATATACTGAGTAATACCAAATTAAAAAATTCTTATCATATAACTTGCATTTAAATTAGTTAAAAATTCTTCGCTTATTTTTTTAACTACACTAAAAATTTATCATAACTTTATCATCAAAATCAAATTCACAAAGATCACGCTGTTATGTACACACGTAACTGTTTTGAATATTGTACAAATTGTAACTGTGTAAAGGTGCCGTGCACAAACGTGAGGAGCTTTCTTCGTAGCCCTTTTAAGGCTACACCTACGACTACAGAAGACAAGATGTTCTCCCGGCTCTTTCTCTTTTTCCCTCTCTTTTCACACACCGATACCACCATCGGCAATGCATCACGTTCTTTGTGTAATGCTACACCGTACGCGTTTATCCGAGCCTACCCGCACGATAAACATCGCACCGTTATCGATATCTGTCCATATCGATCAAAGGGCTCGGGGATAATAAGGCCGTCCAACAATGTCGTGGGAGGCAGATATCGGGACCATCGAGACAATGTCGCCTCTCCCGATCACAATTGCGACTATCGCTTTCTCGTATTTATGGCACGCGAGACACGCACCTTCGATCGTCCTCACTAAGGTAGACAGACGAATATTTATTGCCGAGATTTATGAATAGAAGTTCATTTTTGTGTGTGTGTGTATGTGTGTGCGCAGATACGCTACGTTGGCTTCATGTTCTCGCCGGGTAACGGCATCTCAAATTGGAAATGATAACTGTGTCACGATTATTATCGTATTATATATACTGCTGTTATAAAAGTCATCGCAGCTTGATTGCCATTTAAAATTAATAATGCATTATTAACATGGCAATAATATATTAAATGGATATATCTTCTTACTTACAATTAATAAGAGTGTTTTCTATATGTATAAAAAGTGATATGTTTAATAGATTTTTCTATGATACGTCACACTCATAAAAACTGTTACATTTTATTGTCCATTTTCGTAAATATGTAGCAATAGGCTCTTGAACATTTGAATACCCAACGTGAACAAGACAATTAAGGCACTTACCAAATGGAAAATCCTCTTCACTAGTGCGGCTGTAAAATCCGTTGTGAAAATATTCCGCCTGCTGTGCGCCACTGATTAAGTTCACCGGATTCCTAAAGGATTTAATTTCCGCGAACGACGCACTTCATGCGTGAGCTTCGTGTCTGTACCACGCACGCGTCCTACGTGTATCCAAATGTCGGCAGTGCTTCGTAAGCGGTGAAACCCGAGCGCGATGATCCGTGCGGGAGATCGAAATGTCTTTCGTATGCACGACGAAATGTATTGGCGATATCTGTTCCGCGGTATCCGCCCATTACTGTGGCTCGCTAAGGCTCCCATATGGCGCGCCGACTCGCCGACGGCGGACTGTTTGCGCTGTTAATAACACGCGTTAATCGCTAATTACACAGTGTCTTAATTATCGGCTCGTTATTCGAGACAGTATAAATAGCTTCCACGAGAAGCCGGTGGGCGCATTGACGTACGATTCTGTCTATCGACACGACTGCGCGCGTGACCGCGACATTGCCATTGTTAGACTGTATCGTTGATAAATATTTGATTAATCATGTGTAAACTTCATGATAGATCTTATGCATTAATAAATCAACATTTTAATTAGATATTACATAATCGTGTACTTTATTCTCAGTGCATTTCCTTATCAAATATCTACACATTCTTTCTCTAATAGACATGTGACATATATGACTTTCATTATCCGAGTAGAAAACGATATTCTATTATTATGACGTTTTCTCCACGCAGATTATGTAAAATTGAGCACAAAAATTAGGTAAACCCTCTTTTTATTTCAATGTCGCATTAGACAGAAATATATATATTACGTTCGTAGATATAGATACGCATTTTTAAATAATATCTTAAATTACATCAAACTACAACTTGACGTTTTCGAATATAATCGTTATAAAAATAATCATTTTCAACTTCGACATTTTTCAAGGATATCCATCTATCTCACCTCAGGTATCGATACCTCTATAATAATTACTTTTATAGAATCGATACTTAAAGAAGTAAAATGTCCATATCTATTTACAAATAGTCATCCCTGGTCAGAACAATTGCAAGCCGTCGAAACTGGGATTGTAAACACGGCTACAGATTGGATAGACGAATGCGGCGCCAACGCGCGCGTAACGCTGACGCAACATGTAAAGGGGGAACAAACGAGATAGATATGTCTCTCGCGCAAAACCCAACAGCGTATCATCTCGAATTTATCGAAAGCATAGACAGATTCTTTTTATTTAAATCGAATTAGAATCGAAATATACAACTACAGACATATAGCGGGTTTTAAACGATACCCAACGTTACTGAAAGCAGGAAAAGCATAATCTTATAAAACACAATTATAAATAACTTACATCTCGCTTGTGTTTTAAACTGATATTATATACTTGCCGTATGTCGCGTAAATCGTAATTAATAAATATCATTAAAGCGCTGTTAAATAACAACTGTGAGGTGAAACGGGAACCGAGAGGAATTCAGGCGATGCTGGAAGACCGAAACTCAGGAAGGCGAGGAGGAGCCGACCGAGGAGGAGCGGACCGGCTCCGAGTGAGCCGATGTGAGACGAAAATAAAAACCAAAATAAACGAAATCGAAAAGGAGAAGAACGTGGAAGAGGGCCAAGGGAAGAGGGAACGGGCTCGCAAAATCGCCGTGGCCGAGGGCCCCGAAGTGGACGACGCGCAGGGCAATAAATATCGTGCGATTAGATCTCCAATGCCGCCGCTGTTGGGGTTGGTTACGAACGGAGGGAGCAACTATTAATCACTCCATGTTAATCAAGCCGGCCGCTAAGTAGGCCGCGCCGCGGCATTAAAGTGCACTGCCACGCATCGTATTGGCGCGCCAACAAGAGAGATGCGCATACATACGCGTAGCACATAGGCCGGAGGATACACGGAATAGAGGATCTATGGAATAGAGAAGAGACACGGAGAAAGAGAAAGAGAGGCTAGATCGCTCGAACCACGTGTGTGGTTAGCCTTTAGCTAACTTCTATTCGACTCTGAGGTCCCTACCCTAAAAGATCTATACCTACCGCAGAGCACGCGCGCGTTCTTTCTCATTTTTGAGGAATTAATCGGGACTAATTGCCACGTCGGACGAGAGGGAACCCGCTGCCGATCCCTCCGCCAGTGAATTATAGCGTTCAATCTGTGCAAAAAATAGGCGAATTAAAAGGGATTCATAGGAATTCATTCTGCAAAATTATAAACCTTGCTCTCTAATAATAGAAAGTTAGTTTAGATTTCGACTTTTCTCTATTCCTTTTTATTTACTTGATTTCGATAACTGAGAAATAAAAAAATGTAGTTTATTTTCATAAAAATATACGCCAAGATATTTCTCCTAATACACGTATGGAATTTTGATATATTATTAATCTTTTTACCATGAGCGTAAGGTACATGTAACGTGATAACGAATAATTTTATTTTCCAAAAGTTAAAAAATTATTTTGCAGAAATTTTACATTATTTTTTTCCTTTTATTTCATCTACTTTTTTCTAATGATTGTTTCAACCTGCAATTTATTATTGATGCACATACAAATCGGATACGCATCCGTCAGATAAGCATACAAATTATCTGATTTGCGATCTGTATTTCTGATAGATCGCACCTCAAAGAAATGTAAAACGTCTGATCGAAAGAGGAAATTGGACGTGAGGAAGAAGAAACAGCGAGATGACGCGAGGTCTTTATGGACTTGTTTGTCCCTCTGCGGGTTTTTACGAATTATTTGAAAAGTTCCGTCGAAACGCACCCGAAAGATCGTTTCGGACAATCACGCAGTAGTTAGATCATGCAATCTTCTCGTTCGCAGTAACCCTGCATCGATTACGATCGTAATAATAGAAATTTCTGTCAATATCTCTAAAAATAGTTTGTTTCAACTTAGCACTTATTAAACATCCATATTTAAATCACAATCAATTATATTGCTTTACATTTACATAAATATCTTTTTGTTCATGCACAGAAGTCCACAAATCAAAGAATCGCATTATGCATTCATAAAACTTGGGCATAATAGCATATCGTTAATTCAATCAAAAAAATCTCATATTTTTCTTGCGAATAATTATGATATAAGTAATAGTAAAATTCCGAGTTTTTTTTTTAATGCTGATTTGGTCAAATTTACTTTACATAAAATCACTTGGTGTTCTCTTCAAGTCCCTCGATTTTTATCCAATTCTCGATTGTCGCGCATATCTTCTCTTCTGCGTCAAAATAGAATTTATACAAACACCGATCAGTTTCTCGGTGAAACCTCCGTCTCTGCTATCCCTCTCCGATCTGATCGACCAGCGTCCGGCGTGGTCCGAAATAAGGCGAGTAGTCGCGCGTGCAGTGGCGATGCACGAGGGCGAGGCAGACGACGTTGTACAAAAGTAAATAAAGTCTCTCAAAAGACTGAGAAAATATGTCGATAAATCTAATGTCTAACTGAGAGATAGGTCCGGAGGCCGGGGAAACAGTTGTCTCGCCCGCACGGTTGCGCCCCACGATCGCGATGGACGATTGTTTTCCCATGGCGCCAGTAGCCCGCGCCCCGCACCAGAAGTTACTTTCGGATTGTCTCCCGTGAGCCGGGAGCGTGGCGAGAAGGGCGACGATCTTTCCACCTCTGAGAAAGTTTTCGAATTCCTTCTATCCACGACGACCTCTTTTCTCGTCGTTCGTCGTTCCCCTCTCTCCTTTTCTCCTTCTCCAACTTTCCTCGTCTCTATTTCCCGACATTTAGGTCCAAAGTGTGCTTGCGTAGTGTTACATCCTCGAGTATAATTTAAAACATGATATTGATTTGACTACAATGAAAGCAAACGATTCCCGCGCTGTATCTCTTCTATTATCTTCAGTGCAAGCAAACAGTTCAATAGAGAAAAGTATAATTTTTATGATAATAAATTAATATTAATGTCATCTTCATGTCTTGAATCTACACTGTTAAATTTCTTATCTTTGCGCTATGTATTAAAAGTATCATTTTTTACGTATTAATGTATTGAAAGTATCATTTTTCTCACAGCCATATAATATTCAAATATACCAAACATATCTGATTTATTAAATTCTTCAATTTTACAATTAGGATTATTAATCCTGTTAGACTAATCTAAGACTTACATTTTGCGTCAATTAGCACATATCGTTCATTTGCTATTAATTTTTGATAATATTCGCTGAAATGTGCCACTCGTTATTACAAGCAGAGCAATGCGTATCTACCAGGCGAGAGGGAAGCAGCGCGCCATAAAACGCACACACAAGCGCACTTAATTTATGCCCTTCCTATCACCAAGTCTCACTTTTAAGGCCGCCGGGTAAAGCCCCCGAGGCCCAAGGCGTTACTCGCGTGTGACGCGTGCAATTTCTCGTGGAATTATTCCATGTACGCCAACGGCAGTTCGTGATATATGGTCAGGCGCGCGAGAGACGTGTCCCTCCTACACGCGTGACCCCTTGACTCCGGTCCGAATATTGAATCACTTTAATATCTCGGAACGAGATACACGATGCACGACGAGCCATGGCCCGCTCCGATCTTCCAGGCGTGCGTTCAATTACGTTCGCGCCACGCGCGTACCTGTCTACGTAATCTTATAGCAACGACAACGTCGAACTACCAAGCTACTTTACCACCGAGCATTCTCGTAAAACATTCATCGGTCCCCGTGTTAGTAGGAAGTAATTCCCCCGAGAGCAGATTTATAGCGATCAGAAAAGAATCGATTGTATGGGATATAATATACAGGAGGCGATAATAAATCACATACCGAGGGGGAAAAATGTAAAACTCGCTCACAATTCAATACAAAAAGAATGACACTATAACGTCGTACTAAAAAAAAAAAATTAAATTAAATACCTCATAGATTTCCAGATTGGCAGAAATGTCGTACTGTTAACCTGTAATGCAATAATTAATGACTTTTCAGTTATTTAATCGACATTAAATCTTATTAGAAGCATTGATTTCAAAATTGCACTTCCATCTAGCTCATTCATGAGGATGATTACAATTTTCCGATGTGAATGTGAATGCATATAGAAATTTTTAATTTAATTTTTTTAATAATGCTCTTATCTCTTATATCTAAATATACATATTTTATTTAAAATTGTACACAGAGTTGTTGTCCGTCCTGTTTTGATTATCAGATAATTCATTAATCAGTTTGAATATGTTTGTTAGCGGTTTTAAGCGCTATATAATTTGTATAATATTAAACAAAAATTTCGAACATCGAATTATAAGAAACCATGTTAATAATGTGCTCACACAAATGATAATATCTGCAAAAAAGTCATGAATAATTCTGCCCTTCCTACAATATTTCGTTTTTCCCATTAAACAAATATATAGACAACTATTTCTTACATAAACATTCCCAAATAGCTTCTGTCGCAATCTCATGATGTATGAATAATCTTAATAAATCCTGTTATTACATTATTTAATATTCTTCCGTTAGCATTCTGGGCCTTTTAACGCACAAGCGAAATTCTGCTCGAATATCTCCTTGTAAATTTCGTTTTGTATAAACAATTGTATTTAACATTTGGTTTAAACACCAAAATCTATTGGAGATTAGTAAAGCTGCTGACAGTAACTCTTTTTTAGATTTTTTTATTTGTAGAATATAAAAAGAACACAGGATGGGATAAACTTAAAAGACCCAGTTTGCTGATAACGTGAATAAAAAAATGACTGCTGACGGAGAGTTAATTAATAATCAATATAATAGAAAATAATTAATTAATTACTAAAATAAAATTACGTGTACATAGACATAAGTTACAAAATAGACATCATAAAATTTATGATATCATGAAGTATCCAATGAAATTCGACCATTAATGTCATTTTCAATATAAGATACATCAGTAAAATAAAAAATGTTTATGGGAGAAACAGAGGTATGTGATATCGATGATGCAACATTTCACACGTCATATAATCCAGATCTGTTCGATGTTGAAGTTTAAAAATCATCATATAAACTGTGAAGTATAATCTCTATACGTCACAGGACAACGACTACGCACATGAGATATTTTAGACTGTGAACCTCTTGCTTTAATTGCGACATATTAAACGGGAAATCCTGCGTTTAAGTATCATCGCATTCCTATCGAGTACATGGTCACTTGACTTGATTAAAACGTCCTCTCGCTTGCCGTCGTGGTTGCGCGACAATCGAGGTCGTAAGCAGATTTTCTTCGAACGTGTCGACGGTAAAGTCCTGCTCCTTACGCGCTTTGGGCATGCTTCTGTTGCTGACCGGCCCGTTCCGCCTCAGGCGAATATTTATCGTGCGCTCCATAATTCCATTTCTAATATGCTGTTTTTTCTGCGCTTGAAGTTGTTTGGTCGATCTGGAAGACGGAAGCAGCGGCGGCGGTGGCGGCGGCGGTGGCATCTTCAGCGGCGGTAACCGCGCGGTTGGGCCGGCCGGCAGTCTCGGTGGACCTGCCATTCTCGGCGGGACCGGCGGCATACGCGGCGGAAAACCTGGATGCGGGAAACCGGGCCCGGGCGGCTTCGGCGGCATCGCCTGGCGCATCGGCGGCGGACCATACCTAAATGGCCTGGGTCCATAGAGCGCTGGACTCATCGGTGGAATAGGCGGCATACCGGGCGGAAGTGGCATCGGGCCGAATCCCGGTGGACCCGCGAATCTCTGAGGCGAGAATGGTCCCCGTCGCGACATCGCGAATGCCAACGGTCCCATTGACGATGGTCGGCCTGCCGAGTTTTTCGACCGTATCTTCGACGGATTCTTCCTAGTTGGGGTCGCAACGCTGGTAGAATCCGGCGTTAAAATGATCTTGCTCGTGTCGATCTTTTCACCGCGTTGGACCTCCTGCAACGCGGTGAGGTAAACGTCGCGTTCGACGCGATATCCGCGTGCTTCTCCGAAAGCTGAATATAGACAAAGGAAGATCTCGTTTGTCATTTATCACTAACCTATTTCAGGCCGAAGTTTTGCATTGTAATAAAAATTGCTAAATTTTACAATTGCTATATTTTACAGTAAAAAGAACAATCTGACGATGATTATGGCCTGCTATATTATTTTTTATTTTGTACATAAAACAATATCTGCTCACATCCGCAAATCATTAATTCTTTATTCATTAATATAATTCCAAAAATTTAGTAACAATTGAGAAATTGATAAATAGATAAAATTTCAATTCTCATTTATTATATTTAATAAAAATAAAATGATTCAAGAAGCAACTTTATAATATATGCAAAGCTTTTAAAACAACGTACCTTTTATGGAATCTTGAATTTCCCAACCTAGCTGCTGAATGAGATATCTATAACAAAATAACCGCCGTAACTGTTTAAACTAGATTTCCTACCTAGTGGGAAACGATTGGTTGAAAAAACGTCGAATCGACGTTGATCGGATGTTAAATAAATATCCGAATATTTTATATTTAAATAATAAATAAATGACAGATATGAATTGCTTCTTGGTACACTATTAGCTATAAACAAGTATATACATGTGCATTATTCAGGTAATATTTAAATAAATAAAGCGAATATATATACATATACTTGGCGAGTAGTTAAAGTTAAAGCGACGATAACAGCGCTTATTTCAACTGATTAAAAGCGATAGAAGATTACATAATACTGACCTACAAATTAAATAACCAGTACGGTTCACACCATGTGTGCAATGGACTCCTATAAGTTCATCTGTAACAGAAAATTTATGCACTTCACGATACACAATTTACTGATGCAAGTAGGGACAGCAGTTTTCAAGTAATGGCACCGATATGCGCGCGGACAATACTTTATATTTCATAATTATGATTTATTATCGTAAGAAAAGAATAAAACTTACAAGTTTATAAATTCAAGTGTCCGAAATCGCAGCCTTTCCGTATTTCCTTCTCGAGTTTCGTAAGTAAAACGTAACCGATAAAGTAATTATGCAGCGACACAGACGTGTATGCGTGAGAGTCCGGTCGGCGGGACACGCGATCGGTATCTCGAAAGCACTTTCGAGACGTCGGACGGTACCGAGGACGCGCAGGAACCGAAGAAATATTCGCTTGTGAAAAGGGCGCCCAATAAGAGTGCACCGCTACGCGCAGCAAGACGTACGATTCCACGGGTCATCAATTCGGCCCGGGGCGTGGGGTCGGCACCTCTTCGGGCCCAGCAAGGGGCTGATTATAATATTATCGCAAATTACCGGCAAAAGCTGCGACGAATTCACGACGATTCGTGACTCCGGCTTCAGCCGGCCGGTCGCGGCGGCTGCGGCGGCGGCGGCATTTTCGCAAGAGCCGCAAACCTTAATGAGAGTAGTTGACCAGTATAACGATCGAAGCACGTCTACCGCCTATCTCTTCTTCTTGGATTCTGTACGACCGACCTTTTCCCTTACCACGATGTCTTCTTGTTTTCAGCGAAGCGCAAACGAGCGGAGGATAAGTACCAAGTACTTTAGAGGCACTTCGTACCTCTTTACCACGGCTTTCAGGGCGAATTAAGTGGCCCATCGCGAGTCATGCGATACGCCGTTTGACCTCTGCGAGCCGCTTGGTCGAACGCAGAATATATCGGTATCTCGGAACGATACGAGTTATGCCCTTCTCTTTTGATAAACGCGATACTGAACTGCTCGCGCAGGGCAATAATGCAAATATATAAATGCATGGCGCCAGTGAGGTGATAAGATTTTTCCGTGAAAAAATTAGAAAGTCTAATAAATAGTCTAATAAAACTGCTGACCGGGCTGGGGTTATTTTCGATCTAGCAACCTTCGGCACAGCATCCCAAGTAAAGTATTGTAAAAGTATTGAAATAAATATATGTGAACGAGCAACGTGTTAGCAGACTCGAATATAAAAGCTATTTCTTCGTAAAAGAGTCCTTGGATTATCATATATGGGAAAATAACAGTGTGAAAAATCGTAGAACGTAAATCCTCAACTTGAATGGAACATAAACCGAAGAACTCGTGAACATTTGAAACAAGAGGATCGTAGATATTTCTGTAAATTTCATGAACGAAATTTCAATCTTTCTTGAAAATTGATAGAAGGGAAACTTTATATTACTGTTTTGCTTAAATGTAACACCTTTGTAGGATCTAAAATTTATATAACTATAGTATGTAAAAAGTTTCCTCTTCACTTCTTCATATTTCTTGAATCATTGACATGCGATCGCTTATTATAGTAAATTATAGAATAATATAGACAGTATACAATATAGTAACAATTGAAACAAATCAGAGAAGAAAATAGATCGCAGATATAATTCACATTCATGTACACGTACGCAAGGTATCCTCGTTTCACGTCGGTATCTATCACGAGGTCATCTCAATTTTGCATACGCCAGAAACGTTCTCTTAGTGGACGGGAATCTTCCCAGAACACGTCGACATCTAATGTGAATCTGGAGCCAGCACCCCCGTGGAGCAGGGTCTTTATGCTAACAAATAAGCCGATCCTCAAGTAGATTGTCGAAGACTTACGATTATTTTGATAGGCATTAATATATGTTATTTTTTCTAACTGCCGAACGTAATCTCATTCCCTCTACATTTTCATAAATCGAATAAGATAATTATGTTTTAAAATTAAATCACATTTATGAAAATTTTATAACGTAAAGTGTCGATTATTTATTTGTATATTAAATAATTTTCTTTAATTAAATAATTATTTCTATCGCAAAATTAAATTTTACGAGCATTTTGATATTAAAGGAAAGATAGGAATGTGGAATTTTGCTTATCGAAAATTTTCGGTGTATGAAGAAGTAAAAATTCACGGATTCGCACTTGAATAATGTATACATATGTATGTACACGTCCATATATCGGTATGAAATTACAACGACCAGAGAGATATTACGGAAGTCTTTCTGAGCACCCTGCTGTTTGGCAGCCGAAATCAAACGTTGCTCGACGGGAGTTAAAGCATAACGATAATAATGTTTGTTGGTCGAAAATGGGCCTTGTATATTCAGCAATATCATTAATTAAGGATGAGCCCGTGATCAATTCGAAGTTTCGATCGGCTTCACACTGATGTAATTATTCGCAAACGTACAGTCACCTCAAATTTATATTATAATATAATATATAAAGACGTTATCGTTGAGATCTTTAAATCCATGCTAAAGCATTAAAAAAAAATTGTGTCTATTAAGCTTATTGTTATTTGAACTTATTTCACGACCGTCATTAATAGTTACGTGATAATTTACGAGTATTGCTATAGTCAAAATATTTATACACACGCAGTCATAATTTTTGTTTATGTTCTTCAGAATATTACTAAAGAAGAAAAACGCATTATCACGTAGAAATTCCAATTTACCGAAAATTTCGTTCGCTGGTTATTTGCTTAGAAGATTGTAAGCTATTTAGTTAACGAGGTCAAGTAAAATGTTAGTTTCCAAGTTGAAACTTAAATATAATTACCATACGTCGCGAGAGAGATTTCGAACAGTGCCTCGCTTTATTACAAGTTTCTTTCGCGTACAGGAAGATTGAGTCTCGCTTACGAAGATAAATTCGAAATTCAGGAAAGCAGCGGTAAAAACGCGACGTAAGAACGTTTCGCTAAATAACTCTTCGAGCGAAGCAGAAATTCGTTGCTTGTAATGAACTTCGGTCCGTCACGTTTCAAAGAGCGCGCGAGGCGAAGTATAACCTCGTGCATACTGATGGACGAGGGTGGGCGGTCGCATGCAAATATTGTTTTCGTTCGTGCCCCCGAGATATCGCCGACGAAGGAATAAAAGGCGGGCGGCGCACCCGGAATTGCACATGCCACTCCCCGTACGGCGCGAAGGTTGGTTTTCGGGCTACTGGAGTAGTCGCGAGGTACGACCCGAAGCGACGTGGTAAATGTGGCAATATGATATATACCGCGAGAGGTACGTCAGCTCAAATAGCCTCTGGTAGATGGGAGACCCTGGTTGTCTCGTGCCGAGAGAACGGTGAGAGATCCTAGTAGCGCGAGAGCGTAATGCTCCGTCTTACGTGCACGTGAGAACCGCCGAAACGAGGAAGGACGTTAATGTCCGGCGTACATAAACATGAAAATATCGCCGGCTTGTTAGAGAGAGTCTTTCCAAGCTGCCGATTACTGCCGTCTTAAATCAATCGAACGGTCCAAGTTCGACCGCGCGTTCGGTGTATGTATCGTGCACGGAGTGCCTTGCAAAATGCTCCATGAATGAAAGCTTTTGTGATACGTCTGAACGAAAATTAATATTAATTCGGGTTCGCGTGAAAGGAATATAAATGTCCGCTCAATGCTTTCGAAGCGCAACAATTTATATTCCGTTGTCAGAGATAATTAGATACGCGTCGAGACAATTCCCGCAATATAAATTTAAATGGGGAAACTTAAAAGAAGACAGTTGGCACAAAACTCTGAGGCACAAACTTGACTTCTTAATGCATTAGAGATTTAATAATTGATTTAATGAGTAACGAAATACTTTTGTATGAGTATTTCTATGTGATCGACGTTTCAGTATTAGGCACTGGATACACGGTATTGATAAATGCTAAGTGGTGGCCCCATGGACGGGCAACTAAGCGGCTCCTTTGCCTTGGAATGCATCTCGACTCGTTATTCGATAGACTGTTCCATCTCCCGGTTCGAGTTAGTTGATTCATAAGTTTCCCACGTACACAAATCCGAGAGCTGTAAATCGTGATAACGTAACCGAGCACGTTCATGCAATTTCGACATAAGACATCCGAGACGGTTACGTTAGTTTCATGTGTTATAAACTTCCTAAGGAACCTAGCAAATTTCAGGAATTCCAAAAGTTTCGGATTTTGTGTAAGTTTAAAACAGTTTTGTCTGTTGAATAAATTTCGAAATTTTAAGCATCGTCCGAGAATCGGTGTCTTAAAAACGTGTACCCCGATAACAATAGGTCCTAGAGATACATGGAGATTTAAGATATCTCGAAATAAACCAGAGATCAAAACTCGATTCTTAAATTATGGTGTACATGTACACCATGAATTTCGATGCAGCCTCATAGATATGACTGGCCGTTTGGCATGAGAAAAAAATGGAGGGACAGAAAGAGAAGAGAAGAAAAGGAAGAAAGCGACGACGCGGACGAAGAAAAAGAAACGAGAGTAGAGAAAGAAGAAGAAACGCTCAAGGGAACTTTCTTCTCTACTGCTTGATAAACGGCGGCAGATAATTAACAACGCCTCGGTATATACTTCGCGCGTGGGCGATCCTTTGCTTCTCGAACTCCGGTCGAATTCGTTTCCAATCGTCGTCGTCGTCGTCGTCGTCGTCGTCGTCGTCGTCGTCGTTGTCTTTGTCGAATTCCCCTTACTCGAAACACAGAAGCTGGCTCGTACAATCGCGCGAATAAAACAACCACCGACTATTCTACATTCATTCTCACAACGTACAACACGGCCGAGCCGTAATCGAGAGAGTAAATTAGAAAGGGATGCGTCCGTACAGTCGTGATCAGCAGTTTCGTTCAAGCGAGAATTCCTGCGAGATTTTTCTCGGCAGAAACACGAGTATCCGTCAGCGTTCGGTATGTTCCTTTTTTTTTTACGATTGTTGATACAAAGTTTCTTAAGAGCTATTTCCTACTGTTGTCGAACCTGATGCATTTTAGTTGGCGCCGATCAGACATGAGTCTTGCAACTTTCATCAAACATCTCAGCGATGCAACTACTCGCGATCAATGCAAAGCGTTACATATTTGTCTAAGATCGTGGTAGAAGCAATAAAGTTACTTCGATTTCTGAGTCGAGGAACTTTGTTCAAGTATATTTGAAGTAATGCAAACTCACCTTCACCGCACGTCGACGTGAAATCATCCATCACTTTAAAGAATCTGCAAGGAAAGAAATCAAAAATTTTTACTTTTAACAATATTAGCGATCGTAATCTTGTGACTTTATCTTCCAACGAGGCAATTGTCATTATAAAAAAAATAATTTACTTTTTAACAATCTAAATTTATATGAAATTTTACATGACCGGAGCCAGCTAAAAAACTAAGAAATATTAATGTATCAGAGAATATATATATATATATATATATATATATATATATTGAATATTATTTTGCGACTGTTGTTAATAATAATTATTTCGTAAAATATTTATTTAATGAGCATTAACATTCTTGTCATATAATTATTTATTCAGATTATATCTAGTTAGTTATCTCGAGTAAATAATATAATTAATATCTTAAGTGCAATATTATAAGCCGCCTTTGAAAGGGCAGCAGCCTTTTATCCGTCCTTCATTCGCTGGCCATAATTTTACGGAGCAGCCAGCGCGACGGCGATCGAATTTCCCCGGAGCCGATGAAAAAAGTAATCGGCTAAATAAATATTCAGGTACCGGTAACCGGTCGAGCAAACCGGCAGTGTAATAGCTATGTAATAGGTATGCAGAACCCGAGCGGCAAACGAAGGAGTATGGTAATGAGACTTAAGAGCCGGAATGTTGTACGTCCCGAGTTACGGACGGGTGCAGCGAGTAAGAGTCCTTTACGCGTCACGCAGAGGCGCTAAGAAGTTAAATCGATTCCGAATTATGTCATGAAAACACGTCGCAACGGGACTCACGCGTTTCCGACGTGGATTAATAATAGCCGCAGCGCCGGCGATTTTTCAGCAGGCAACACATTTCCCCTTTTGTCTCCTATAAACTTTACCGTGAACTTACTGGCGGCTTCTTTGTGATCTATGGGATAGAAGGCAGGAGAAATGGAGAGACGAGAAGGAGATTTCTGAAACTTTGCAGATTCGGAGATAGGGTGGCGCTTATATAATAATTTACGGGGGTGCAGTCATGCATCACGTCGCTTTCCCTTCACCACTGTCGCCGAGGGCGGAGAAGGAAAAGAATTCGTAAAAGGATTAAGCCTACTTCGATTGCTCCATAAATTATAAAAAGGTTTGTCTTTTTTTTAAAGAATCAAAGATATTCCACATGCACTGAGCAAGATAAAATGTTTCAATAATAATTAATGCTATCGTAAAACTGATTTCTCTTAGGTACATAAATTTAATATTTTGCATCAACATTATGAAATACTTTCGTTACATAATTATTAAATTTTAAAGATATGATTTCATCGATATGATAATTATAGCATACTACTACCTGTAATAATTTATTTCCATCGAAAATCTTTCACTTAAACTTTGTAACCCAAGATTAATTAATTTAAGAGACGCAGAGATCTCGTGTTGAGATAAGTTTAAGAAATGTGTTAAGATTTAGTTTCCAAGGAAATAAGAATAGTGGTGACAAGCATGAAATCGTTTCAATCCCCATCACGAACCTAGATAGATTTGATTCCCCGAAAAGTTACTACGCTTGTGTTATTGTATTGGGGGATTGGGTAGCCCAATTGTGGCGGTCTATAGAGGTTTAATAGGACCGTTTTAGTGCCTTTGGTCCCTTTCAACTCCGAAACGGACTCCCTACAGCACCGATTAGGCTAACGCGATTATAAGCACTAACTCATTCACGGCTTGCCGACTGAACCACCACGTTCTCATATCGATAGCTTATAAGGTGAGAGATATTTATAACTTGCGAGGATAGTTAACTCATAATGACTCTCGAAATAGATGCATCTCGTTTGGGATTGTACATACTCCAAGAGAATCGAATCATAAACATCATCGTTATCGTCAGGTGCATCAACTGCGTCAATATGTCTCCATAAGTTGAGCGACCTAGTAAAGAATTTATTGTATAGGTGTGTAATAATTAGCGCACATGCGATACGACAGATTTACACGACGCTGTGTAGTTCGCTGAGCAAGGTCAACGCAAGGAATGAGATAAATCTCCCGTGTATGTACGTATCGGTAGCGGAATAGCGTGCAACGTCAACTGTCATTCGCTCCCACGGTCGCGCATTTATAATACTTGAAATATTCGTGGCGCGTCTTCCTCGTTTCAAGAGCGTGACAGCACAATCACAGAGAGATGCATCTATCACGAGGGGGGGGGGGGGCACGGCCTTCTACGAGATGAAATATCGAAAGATAGCTGCCGGGGCTCTCCGTGCCGCGCCGCCGAAACGTGAAAAATGACGAACGTTAAATTAATTTGACTTTCGGATTTGAATTACAGATTCGTGGCGGATGCAGAGAGGTGTCGTTGTACACGGCGCTTCGCACTCTGCCCCAGGAATTCCCCTCGAAGAACCCAATATCGAGAATCAACTCCATCATCATCATCATCATCATCATCATCGACGTCATCAGCACGATGGCCATATTTCCGACGCCGTCTCCCGTCGGAAAACCAAAATCAAAAGCTCTGACCCGCAATGTAAGATGAGCGGCCATCAATATTTATAAAACCAGTCATCTATCAATGGATGGATTCCTTCTAGGAATATTTTACTGCGTTGGACGCTATGAATGCATAGATTTCACCGCGTATCGAGTGTTTACCTTTTTATTCAATATCGCGAAGTGTCATTTATCTTGAGCGTTTCCACGTTAGAGACTGCAAACTGATCGAGTCAATTATTAGCAAATAGCTAAATGCAGTTCCGCTCGTTATGGCTCATATAATTTCGCGCATTTTCAATATGATGTCTCAATTGACTTTCAATAATTACAAAAATTAATCTAAGAGATATATTATTCATATAATTACATAATATAAACTGATAATATTAAAAATCATCCTTAACACTTCAACATCATATAAATTACAACAATTATTTAATTCAATTATATTAGCAAGCAATAATTTATAAATTTAATTTCATACGCTTTTTTCCATGATTTTTTTTAGGTCTTTTTACTTTAAATAATGTTATATGTAAGGTTTGGAACAGTTATCGCGTAACAGTTATTGCGAATATTAAATGGTTTCCACAACCAAGGTGTTAATGGAATACGCTTCTACTATCTTCCCAAATCTAAGTGATATCGTCGCTAATTAATTATAGGGCCTATCGAGATGGCTCTGCCGATAACTCCAGTTTATTTCGTGTAAACTGTAAAAATCACACGGAGAAGTTTGACCGGAATAAGGAGACACGCCTGTGAAACCGCGAAACGACATTTATGGCAACGCGATTGTCGGTCGTAAGTGGCGTTCATTTGAATATCACACGGTGTGTGGTCCTTCGCACGCGCCCACCGTACTACGTGCTCGCGCCCGTTTGCGTGCGTGCGTGTAACTTTACTGGAAGAACGCACGACTGGTCTATGCCTTGAAGACGGTACGATTGCGTAATCACACGTCTTATCTCGAAAGCTCGATCGTCGCTTGGAAGAACAGCGCGCTGCTATTTAAATCTAATGAATATCAAGTTACAATTTTGCCGTCGGACAAGATGACAAATAAATACATCGTGGCACTTAGGTTTTCGGACAAACACGCGCTGATTATCCGCAGGACATATTAGGTTCTTGAAGTCCGTTAAATGAACACTTTTTTATTCCAGCAGATTTTAATTGACTAACGGAAACGACAGTCGAAATGTAAAAGAGAAAATGTAAAAAAGAATTATTGCACTCGATCAAGACGGAGACTTGTTTAGTCAGCAGTATTAAATGGCATTATACCTCGAGCGATTCATAAGTCACGTCAACATGAGTGAAATCTTATTTAACTTATGCATATATTTTCGTAAAATTCTTAAAATCTTTTCGGCCAATAATGATTACGTTTCTTATTTAAATATTTTTTATATAATGCAATACAAATTTGCATATTACTTATTTCATATTAGTGTGCATTAATAATGTCAAAATGCGAGTTTAATCAAGTTTTCATTTATAAAGATATGATGCATAAATTATTTTGTGCCGTGAAGGATGGTGAGAAAAACAATCGATAATCTTTAATCGATCGACGCTATGTAAGCCTATAATTTTGACAATTTTTAATTTTTCGGCACATTTTCAAAATTGCGAAATAGATATTTATTCTATTAAAATATAAAATCCACGAATATGTGTTCTTCATGCTGTCCAGATGATACTAATAACGAAGAATACTACACTGCGTTTTCCGATTTTGAAACGTACGTAACATACACAAAATTTGTTGCATTAGCATTGTATTAATAAAGCATGTATCATTCCACTATTATTCAACACATTATTATCAATATATAATGATTTCTAAAATGAAAAATATACTGTTAGAAAATATTAGTCATGTAATCGATTATTCGGGAAAAAATATTTTCATCAATTTAATTATGATAAAAATGTAACATTGCATATATTATATTATAGCATATTTTCTTCGTAATGTTATAGAAACTTCAGTTTTATAAACACTTTCATGATCAAAATAAAAGATCTCAATTTATTGGAAAAAATATTGAAAACTGTGTGAATTTCAATTAGATCGACTCCAGAAGTTTGGCGTACACCGACACGTTTGTCTCCAGAAGATTGGCGTACATCGACACGTTTGTCTCCAGAAGATTGGCGTACATCGACACGTTTTTCTCCAGAATATATCAAGACTCCACAAAGACCTGTGCAACGAGATTATCAACGTACTCGTTTAAAAAATGCTTCACGTAGAGCAGATATCACATCTGGAGTGGCCGTTATTCCACGACGAATCGATTGTAAATAGAAAATTTATGTATAATCATAATAGCACATTATAGATATAATGCAACTATCTAAGATATAATGCAATAGCTCTTTCCTTTTCTTGATCACAAATTGCTTCCAAATCAAAACTTTTTAATTTTTATTGAAACTAATCAAGAGGAAAATATAAAATAGTAATCTAATTTAATCGTTTAATTAATTTTGATTTTCAGTCGATGCCGTATCAGATGTCGGTACTGACGTTGAGGAAGATGAACTGGGTGGCAAGTTGCATCATAATCGATGCATATTACATTCAGATATCTAAATAATTTGTACAACATCGTTATACTTTTTCAGAAACATTACGACGATTGAGAGGTACGGTACGTCCGATTCCCGAATCGACTGCTGCTTCTGGAGTATATGGATTGAGTACCACAAGAGCGACACAATATCCATCGAATTATAGGACACCATACCTGGTTAAAAATACACCTTGCAAGAAATGTTTAAGGGTAATTAATTTCATGCATCTTCCTCTTTATAGTACACAGATTTGTATATAAATACGCCTTGAATGAAAAATCTCTGAATCAAATCTCTGAAGCAAATCCTTAAATTTGATTTAAAATCTATATCTTGAGAATATTTCTGACCAAGATTCCTAAGCAAAGTACGTGGTCATCGCGATTAAAGCTGACCTAGAGCTAGCCTTTCTACTATTCCGAGCACAGTTTTGGCTGCCCTTTCTTCCGCTCATAAATTCGTTTTCTCTGATTTTTACCCATGTTTGCGTTTTGCGTCACTGTTTTTTTTCCTTGCCCTACATTTAGACGAGAAAACAAAACTCTTTAAATCTACTGTGATGAATAAATTAAATAAATCTATATAGATTATAAGGATATGTAGTAGAATCGCTTATATGTCAATTCTACTTTTTTTGACAGATGTAAAAGTATATAAAAGCAGCTATGAAATGCAATCAACTGATCTACACAAGTATGTACACTCGTGCTTCTTTGTATTTTCACTCTACACTGTATATTTGAGTTATATGTAAATATTACCAGTAAACATGTGAATTTTATTCAGGTGTTGCAACGTATGCATAACATGAAAAAAAAAATAGAATCCATGGCATAAAGAATAATCGTTCGACGCAGCAGTTTTAATTGCAACAAGAATTCGCGTCCTATCTCGAAATTCATGACCGCGGATTGTGTTTTCACGCAAGTACACATGGATCAGCGAAGTTGGCCCATCGTTGGACGTAAGATCGTTCGTGTTTGAGAATGTTTAATGCATGGACCGCGCGGTCGTAGGTAGGTGAACGGTTAACCGATGTTTGTATGGCTGTACTCCCAGCACAGATCCCGGAACACCGAAGATATCGTAGAAGTACTGCGCAAACACTCCGACTGACTGTTTCTCAATCAGAGTCGCGTATACGGAAGGCACACGGTTATAGCAGCACTCGGTACACGCCTGTTTTCACGGTCATTCTATCTCCAAAGTGCGCAATTTGTCATCATATAAAATACATAGCGTTAAAATATACTCAATTTTACAGATGCGACTATATCTCCATTCGAAAATGAATAATTCATCCAGCTAATAATTGCAGAAATTGATCGACAGAAGAGATATCGAGAATAAAATATGTTTACGACAAATTGAATTAATTAAAAATCTATCATACATGTAACATGATTGATTCACGGAGCACAATGAGAAAAATCCAAAAATTCAAAATAAATAAGAATTTTTTTTTGTAAATCAACTTTTACGAATATTCCTTAAAATAAAATCTTATCATAAAATTAATTAAATAATAAGATTTCATCATTTCTACACTCTGAAAAATTGATGACAGATACTCAATAATATCGAATATTAAACAGCACTTGAGAGACTAGACTTTAAAGAGAAGATTAATATTGATCTAGGAAATACATTCTTATACATGCATTATCATTTCTGACCAAGGATGTCCGACCAATTTGGTGAGTTCTCGGAAGACCGCGTTGTGTTGGTATTTCGCGCGGAATCGCCTTTGAGCATCGTTGTCTGGTATCGCACGAAGAATGGACGGCGAGACGGCGCGTGCACGGACGAAACGGGCACGCGAAGACGCGGAGGACGCGAGTGGTGGCGAATTTACGTAATGAAGCGATCGCCCGGGTGGTCCCGAGCGTGAGACGCGCGTACGCACGTTCCACCGTCGTTCCCGATGCGAGACGCTTGCCAAGATGGAGAGAACAAAGAGAGAGCAGGGAATCTCTCTCTCTCTCTCTCTTTCTTCTTGAAGACGACTTGTAGCTCCGGAGTCGCTCATCTCTCGGGCTGCGGCGAGCCGAATTAACGGCACCGGAAATATGAAGCAACGTGCACGCGCTCGGACGCATTATGCACATGGAAGAGAAATGCGTGCGCGCGTTTACCACCCACAATCATTTGCCAAAACGTACCTCTCCCGTGATTTCCACGCGGCGCGTACCGTCGAAGCACCGCGGCTCCGAGACGCCACACGTCAGAATATTTGAGATGGGTTCGCCCCGAGCGCTAAGGGAACCAATCACCAATCTTTCAGAGAAACGTCGTCGAAGCTTATGTTCGCGCGATCATCAAAAGATTATCCCTGCCTTCTGGTAAAATATAGATTTCTTGAATGAACGTGCAAAAGAACTTTTAAGACCCTTTAATTACGTTTGGCTTATTAAAATTAGTAGAAGAAGAACAGAAGATATATACCTATATATATATATACTATTTTAATATTAGTAGCTACAATGACAAGAAATGCGATTTAATGTTAATTATATTTCAAACTGAATATAATTATATTTCATAAAATATATTTTAGAATCGATCCGATAGATGCATCGAAAATATGAGCGAAAGAAACAATGAAATTTCTATTTATCACATGACAAAGTAATAGGAAGAGCATAGAAAACCTAAAATTACAATAGTAAAATGGTATGTTAGATATATAGATAGTCAATTAATGAATAATTGCATGATTTGAACTATACGCAGACTATGTACCGCAAGTACAAATCCGAATCCGAACAATTATTGCAGTTCTTGATCACGCATCAGTCTCACATTGCGCACGCTTGCGTTTCAATTACCATCATGTTTCACGTGAAATTGCTTAATCCGCCGCATATGAGACTAACGAACCACTATTAACGTGATTATCGTTGGTAACTGAAAACGTTTATGGAACAGACATTATCGAATGCTCCCTTACATGTTGCGAAAACTGCCTATTAATTTCTCGAAAATAGTAACGTAAAATTCTATTTGCGCGTCATTTATTAATAAATCATGTTATTAAAATTTCAAATTTAATTAAAAATTCTTTATTGCTCATATATATATACGTAAATAATAACTTAATAATTATATAGCAAACTAAAACTCCCAACATTGATAACACACAACTAATAATATGAAATTGCCTTTACGAAGAACGATATAATTTATGTCTTTATTCTATATCGTTTTATTAACTTCCTAATTAAGTAAATCAATTAGCGAGTAAACGCGGGCACTTGTTGCCATGAACCCCGTTAACCAGCCATCCAAAGAACGCAATTATCCGCATGAAATTTAAGACTCCGTTCCGAGCGAGAGTAATATCGTCTGTTCTTTCTCCGTGATTTCTCCTTTAATCACCGATCGTCAATCCTGAATATACAGCACTGCGAAATAAGGAAACGTCGTTTACCTTCCAAATACCATTTTCGAGTGTCAACGAGCGTAAGCGCCCCGCTGTAAGGCTATTTTTGGCACGTTCGCGGCGCTTCGTAGACGATATTCGCGAAGATATCCTTGAAAGGATCAACACTTTCGATCTTTCAGACGCGCGTGACGACCGCGAGACGCGCGAAAGAAAAGGAAATCCAACCAGTGTAAAATAACATTACTGCCTGATAAATTCCGCTGATACGAACCACCAGGATCTCCGAAGGATGAGCCAAAAAAAGACAAGTAGGATAAATTCAGAGAAACATCGACGCAAAAGGTGGCATCTTTGCCATCTCCTTAACACGACGTCTGTGTTTAAGCCTTGCGAGCGGCTAATCCCACCTTTTCATCCCGTCCACCTCCGCGTTTTCGTCAGAATTCAAGGATATCTAGGATATTAAGTGGCGCCTAGCGTTTTCACCTCTGAAAGTACTCCGTACCTTTAGCCCCTTTCACTCTTTCTCCTCCATTTCGGCCACGGCACAGCGCCGGTAACCGATCCGATCCTATCAAGGATGCAGTTAATTACACGTCGCGCAACAGCCGAGCCGCAAAAGCCATCAGGTCTCACTCAAAGAGATCAACAAAAGAGCGGTGCTCCGCGCCGGGACCAGACGGGCATCCGCGGCGATAGGCTATTCGCATACCTGTCGGCTATTAACCGTTGATGCGAATCACCGTTTTATCCTCGAATTATACAAATCGGGCCGCGCGTCCTTTGTGCGGGCCGATCGACGACCGAAGGAGGAGAGCGAGAAGCCGGGTGGCGATCGCGCGAAAGGTCGTGCTTTGACCCGCTCGGCTGGCTGTCGAGTGGTCAACGCCGTTCCCGCATCACGCAGAGAAATATCTCGTATATTTATTTCCCATTCGGTCGAACGAGTAAATAGTATTTAATGCGGTAGTCGGCGAAAAATTCGGCCCGACGTCGTTAAAAGCTTACGCGCGTGTCACGTTTTTCGCGCGATGCACTTACGAGAATGTTTTTAGTAGCGCCTTCGCCGCGAGAAATAATTGCGTCGGATATCGCCGTAGAACGTCTTCATATTTCTCCACGAACGCAAACATTTCCCAACACTTGGGAGCAGACGCTGATAATTAATACTTTTATTATCGTAATAATAAATAGTTTTTATACGTCGTAAGAAATCGCCGCTAATTACGGCGCTCTCGCATTACTCTTCCTCGATCGTATAACGCAATCCTTACACATTATCCGACCGTACAGCACTTAGGGATGTCCTTTGCACGCACAGAGATAACAGAGAAAGAGAGAAAGGGAACGAAAGCAGGAGAGAGACAGGAGACGGAAGACGGGCAAGAGTATGAGGACGGTGCACAATGTTCGGTAAATCATTGGACGTTTATTGCAGTTAATTAGTCGACTGACCGGCCCCGTCAGATTGCTTTGCATGTACCATTCCAACCAGAAGAGCTACACACGTGCGCGTGACGATGGCGCCATGTAAAGGTTAACACGCGTCTCCATTCTGTACGAATAAAGTACGAAGAATTGGACGTTAATTTAAATACTGTCAGAATTTCGAGAATTTTATTCAACCCGTTCCGGCTACTTAACGACCGCTGGATGAGAATTTTAGTAATTGCATCTTTTCTCCATTCATACGCAAGATCCTTCGTAGTCGGTTAAGATAAGAAGTGGAACTGTTATAGCTACTGACATTCTATTGATAACTGTTGAACTTCTTTTATGAATTTCTTATTTTCTAAAAGTATAAAGATAATTTTATAATAGCAAAGAATAACATCACTTTGTCCCCATTTAAAATAATCTTTTTTCAAAATAAAAAGATAAAAGTGCAAGATTGTAATATCTTGTTATAGCTTTGAAATTTCATTAAAATATCTCTAAAAGAAATAAAAATAAATCTTTAATAATTTTAGGTATCGAAAATATAATATAAAGTTTTTTATATACAATGTACATTTTTAACTCAAAATGCCAAAAAGGTCTAATGAAAACTGGAAATTCCATCATCGTTCGAGAAACCGCATTTATGCAACAATTAACCATAAAAATTGCATATCACAACTGACAAACAATTAAAATCAAAAAAAGATCATCGAGATATTCGTCACTCGATTACTTATCAATTGTAACTAAACTTATTTCGTGAACTAAAGTATTCCGAATAGTGTAACACGATTCGCTACATGGCTAATGCTTTACGGTCTAAATTAGTAAACGAAAATATCCAGGGAAGGAGAAAGAGAGAACGAGAGAGAGAGAGAGAGAGAGAGAGAGAAAGAGCGATGAGCGATAAATTTCAGAGGCGATATTCGCCCCCGGTTTCTCGACGGCGGAATGCCGAGAACCAGAAAAACGGTACATGCTGGACTCGGCTTCCTTGTTAAAGTAACATGATTTGCAGGCGAATGATTAACCGGCCGTCACCTGCGCTATGCGAATCGCGCGCTGATCAATCGCCAATCGCCATGAAGGGATAATAAATATGAAATACGATTGGCATTAAGCGAGAGGTTAACACAAGTCGTACCAGAAAAGGTTCACGTTGTCTTGCACGCGTGCCTGACATTAAATCGAATGGATTGTTGGCGAAGTTTATTATAATTCAATGGAGAGCCATTTCATGTCAAACTAATCATTTTTTAAATACAGATAAATAATATCCCTGAATGTTAATCAATTTAAAGTATGTTGTAATAAAAGGAATTTTAAAACTATGTATATCTACAAACTTCGCAATTTTCAATGTATCCTAAACAAACTAAGGTTTTTATAAAATGAGAAATATTAAATATTTCTCGAGCCAATATAAATATCATAAGCAACGTTATATTAATTGCTTAACACTATAAATCATTTGCACCACTTACTTTTCGATTATATCCTTGGTCGGTATTTTCCTCCCTGGTATAGCAATTTTTTCATATTTAACGCCAGCATTTGTAAATTCCTACAACAGAAGCGATAATAACATAAACAATTACATGCACATTATTACTGCGTAATAAAAACAGAACAATATTCTTCGTCACATGAAACGCAAATGTATTAATAGAACACGCATTGAATTGAACACGCGTATAATTTGATCGACCAAGCTATTGTCCTGCTAAACCGCCCCGGCGTACTCATTAGCATCACTAATTATCACACGTAAAACCGTCAATTACAAACAATGAGGATAATCATACGTCTCTGAGTGCGAGCGTGTCATTCAAATATGACATAAACTGAACGTTTGGAAACCGAAACAATTGATCGTTGGATACGAAATTTGCAAAGGTGGAAAGGAAAAATACAACTCTGTGAACTAATCAACAAAAAAAAAAAAAAGATTCACAATCATTTGTATCTCGAAAATTCTTTGACACGTGTATTCGCCTAGGAGCAACAATGAATGCTGTATATTCATGAATTGTACTATAATCTATCCTTAGTTGATACTTTTAAATGCACTACTAATAAATTTAAACGATAAATAAGCTACTAAATATATTATGAAAATGAATTCCTGTGAAAAAATATAAATAACATATATAAATTTAAAGAGTCGAATAAAAATTAATAAAAAAGTGCAACTACATTTTGTGTGCTGCATTAACATTTATCGTTATCATTGAAAAACGTTGCTTAACAATAATAATAATACACAGCGTAACTCTAACCTGAGTGATGTCAGATAACAGTTACCACTCGTTTTTTCTATTCTGATGACAGATCACGTCATAATAATCAATCTTTTTGACTTTGCTTTTAGCGAGATATTAGAAACTCAATCCTGGTGATCGTGCACTATTGCGCTTAATGGCTATATCGAACCTATTTTCTTTTCTCCAGCCGTCGATAATGCGCAAGAAATTTCGCGCGTTCAAGAATATCTCCGATTTTCAATCTCAATAAAAGCAAAATTAATTTATAATAAATCAGTAAAAAAATTACGAAGACGAGAATGTTGTAATAACAATTATATTTATAAATAATTCTCTACTTATATGAGAGAGATTCCCTAATCGCACATCTAGTATAATCGCTTATCACATTTTTAAGATTTTATAGGAAGAAGAAAGGGGAAAACTCAGCGTGCACTACGTACATTGACCGCAAGGGTTTTGTATATGTAAATATACACGAAATATTGAGAGAGTAAAAAACATATCCAACGATAAAATCTTTACGAACCGGTATGCGAGGTCTTTTGTCTCTACAATCTTGTTTTCCCCCATGACATTGGCCACGGGCAGGAAAATTAAAGGATCGACTAAGCGCTTCATTATACATGTATAATGCGCTCTAATTAGGCGTGGGCGACACCGAGAGATCTCTCTGTTAATTACCGCTGCCCCGCAGCGCTATTGATGCTCACGGCGGCATGTATAATGTTTTTAAAACATATCCCCCTGGGATTCTTCACTCTCCTCGCGTGGCAAATGGCTGTCCAAACGTCGGTGGGGCCGGGACAAAAAGCGGAAGATGAAGCGACCGAACCGACTCCCCGACTTATTAATATAATTGATCGGTCTTCGGTCCTTCTTTTTGACAGCTCTGACCCAAAAAGCAGCGCGGACACATTCCCGTTCGACACAACGACTCGAACTGGCAGTCAGTCAGCCGATCGAGTCGTTGTAACAGCTGGCTATTCCGAAAATCTAATAATAAGTTCATTAGCTCGCGGCTCCTCTATCTCCTCGCTACAAATTAGTCAGACCGCTCTCGAGCGATCTCAAGTCGGAATTAACCCCCGATGCGATATTAGAATGTCAAGACGAGAGCAAATGAAGAATGGCAGATGAAACCGAGGAAGAGAGAAAGACACGATAGACAAACAACGATAACAGATAGCTGAACCGTAAAGTTTAAGGAAGAGAGAATTTGTATATCTGCTCGATCAAGGAATGCAGCAGGTGACAGCTTGCGGGAGAGTGAGAAGAGAAGATATCTCTTATCTCGAATTACTAAAAGGTAAGGGAGCGCGTGCATAAACATAGCGAATTACGACTTGAAATTCGAACGATACGCGATATGTTTCCGCATTAAATTCATGTAGCTACATCAGTGTTATTTCATCAAACGATACTGCCCGCATGTGGCCCCTTTTTAATCGCGTGTAATAATCTCAAATTTATTTATTTCTTACATTACATTTTGTATTATATTTACGATATTTATTTCAAAATTTTAATTATCGGTATGTATTAATTATCGACTAAGTGACCAAGTGATCACTATTGTTCAAGTCAATAAAAATCGATCGTTTGGCTATGCTAAATTCAAATTTCAGCTTTGTATCCCTTACCTTTTTGTCGTAATAGCGACATGTATTGGTCAAGTCGACGATATACTTGAGATGAGGAAAGGCTTGCAGTAATATTGCCGTAGTAAATCTGCAACAATGGACATGGCCGAATTATAATGTGCGTATTGATATGCGTATTTCGATTGAAATAGGGCAAGGATTTGGATTTATCGATCGCGCGTAAAATTCTTGCGCTATTTCAATGTCTAAAACGATGTCTTTCTTCGATTCTCGATAGACACAGAGAAGATAAAAGAATCTAGTCGGTTAAAACGGCCTACACAGAAAGATTCCTCTCGAGGGGCGCGATCTGTACGACTAGGTGATATATTAAGGGAAGCTAAGAATCTCTGAAGTTCCAAACGAAAGGGATCGGATTAGGCGGGGGTGTCGGCCCAAATAGTTTCACCATCCCTTTCGATATATCAAAACCTTTGAAAGACGTACCAGGTGCGTGCGTGCGTGCGTGCGTGCATGCATGTGAGCGTGCGTGCGTAGATACGGAAACGTGCGCGACTATGCTTTGCCCCGAATGATTCCTCATAAATAAACAACCCTCGCTCGTGTCCGCGGCGAGATATTATTAAAAAAAAAGGCTTGTAAAATTTATTAGGATACTGGTCGATTTAAAAGCAATTAGCGGCGAGCTAATGTGATCCGGCAGATTTATGTAGCTGATCAAGTGAGAAGTATCACGTCTTCTCGAATGCACCATTATAATTATTACTATAACTTCCACGAGCGCCACGATTTATCGACTAATATCTTTCTTTTTTCTTTTCGCGCATCGGGTTACCGCGGCGCGACACCACTCCGTCGATCTCGCTAATGTGTTTTAGTACGCTCATGCATCATCCCCTGTCTACAAGGAGAGAAATTCTGCACCGTGTTGTAAACGCGGTACAGATATCTGCGGAATGAAAGAGAGGCGGTCGGCCGCGATGTTTACACGAGAGGTGTCCGAACGACAAGTCATCCCGCTACTCACCGTTTCTCCGGTTGCAGATTCCTCGTTATGGCCTGAAACAAAAAAGAAGGCAACATTCATCACTAAGGAAGCGCAGCGAGAAATAATTAATAATCCTTAGCTTAGCGACAGCACCGTGCTTCGGAGGAAACTTTAAACGGCATCTCTAAACGACTTCATCTCCGCGATGATTACCATCGCTGCATACCTTCGTCTCATGAGAGTCATAAGACCTGCATGTATATACGATATCGCAAGTCATCCCCTATTTCTGGTTAATTAATAGCGCAAGCTTAATAGACCGCACGAGACGATCGCGCGCCGCGATCACGTATCGCGTATCGCTAACGAATGATTGATTGACTCGAATCTTACGTTAAATAACGATACGTGACGACGTCGGCGATGAACGCCGGTGAGAAACCCTAAAGGCACGCTCCCGCCACGGGCACGATGACTCGATGATTGTAACACCGGCACTTCTCGACAGAGAAATCATCGATATCAAAGACACTTTACTTTACGGATTCTATCTCGTCAAGACTCACATCGTTATGATGAAGATTTTTATGAGATTTTGAAGGATTATTTGTAACAATTACATTGTTAAATATGTTCATTACTCAACCCATTCTATTCAGAGATACCACAGAAAAATCTAATAAACAAAGTATTTTTTTTACGATACAAAAGAAACATGAGCTATTAGCTAAATAATGCAAGTTCAAAAAAGTAATAACATGGTGTGTACTATTTATATACGACGTTTTAGACGAACAGGCGTAGAATGCAGTGCAAGGTAAATTGAAACTTTCGTTAATCGGCTTGTAACGTCGCACCCGCTATGGGTGGGCTAATGGTAATTACGGGTTTAGACGTAGCTATTCGATTGGCTATTCGATTGGCTAGGCGGAGAGATTATATCTACGGATGAGTACGGAATGAGTATCGGTCGCATTAATAACGGACTTATGGTATGGCTTTTATATTCGATATAATAATACGACGTTGACTAGACGTAAGATATTTCCCTATCTTGTTTATAGCCGCTTCTGTTATTCATATGTTTCACATCTTAAAATTTGCGTCAAACGGTAAGATGCAAGAGGTAATTGTACATATTCTGATGCAAAAACCAAGGGACTTTTATAAACGTGGAATCATTCACGTTCAGGTTCGTCACAATCAGTGAGATAAATGCCTCAATATTAATGGAGTTTTTTTAAGTGAAGATAAGAGCTTCTGGAATTATCTCCTTGACTCACTTTCACTTTTAACTGACCCTTAATAAATTAATTATTTAAATATGGTTTAATAAATTCTTATGTTTTTAATTTAATGTAATTTCTTATAACTTTTAAAGTAACTAATGTAATAATAATAATGTAATAAAAATAGTTTTAGTCTTTAACCTCGCGAATAGTGATAGTGCTGTAACATTCAGTTATTAGTTTTGATTGAGAAGAAAGTGTCCTTAAAATTTGAAATAAAAATCTTCAATAGGTTTTTTTAAAAAAATTCCCAAAGTTGCACTTGATTCTTGGCCGTTTACATGAGGAGACCCCCTTAACAATTTAGTAATTACATGTGATGCGCATGATGTAAGAACATAAGATTAAAAATTCACAACGAACAATACCATGACGCAATCATGGCTGGCGAATGCCAGCGTGCGCCTCGCCTTTGACGAGTCGAGATTCGCGTATTTACGCTCCAAGTAAGGACAGGAGGCGCGAGGTAAATGCAAGGATTTACGAGCCTTCTCGGGAGAGGACATTCGCGGCACTCCTCGACGGAAAGGAATACTCCGAGAACGCAAAGCACGACAAACGAAGAAGAGTCGAAAGGAGAGAGAAAGAGAGGACGAGAGGGAAAAAGGAGAAGAGAAGAAGGATGGAGGATAGCTCTGGACAGGTAGCTCTGGACCACCTGCAAAATTTACCAACCCCACTCGCGCCAAGGGCAGTTTATTTTTCGCACGATATACCCCGTTCCCCGCAGTTGACAGCCGGACCGTTCTCTCCACTGATTCCACCATTCAATTTCACGATCTTTAGTCTAATATATGGGCCCGTCTAAATCAGGATTATCGGACCATGCCCACATTGTATGCATCTTCCTGACGGTTCGCACGAGTTCACGCAGCATCCGTCGCGCGTCTCGGAAAGCTTCCTGCTATATCTCCTAATTTTCACTTTTTAATATCGCAAATGCCAGTCTCGGAATCATTTAATGATTACGTAAAATAACTTTATGTATATTGATTACGAAATTAAATATTATTTAGGTATTATGTCTCTACTGTACTCTGTGATAGCTGAACTTTTTATTTCAAGAAAAATATTTAAAAAATATTAAAAAATTAAACAAATAAAATTTAACTTTACTAAAAAATTATACAAAATAATTTTAGTTTTTAAAAGTAGTTTCTAAAAGATATATAGTGAGTTCAAAACAAGACTTCACGCCGACAAATTTGGTTGGTCGAAAACACAACAGAATATATGTTAAATCATATTTTGCTTCGTGCCAATAATATGTCTGGTATTGGCTATAGTGCCACGATACATGCGCGCCGATATACACACGTTTTATTTTTAGCAAAAGATTTGAACAAAAATTCTAGACAGATTTATTAAGATGGGAAAGAAAATTGCATTTGTCAGAAAGCGTTATAAATAAATAAGTGAAATATTTTCACATATTCGTACAAAATGCAACTATATATTATTACACGATGGGAAATTTATATAGGTTATAAAAATTCGTGAAAATGAGTGTTGATCAAACATAACGCGGTACAAAGCCATCGAAAAAGTGTGATCTTGGCGCGCGACGTAGGCGTTGGCCAACGGTAGGTATCGATGATATTTATTGGAAATATTTACGAGGGGTGAGCTTCCACGCCTTTGTACTGAGTGGGCCGTAATATTCCCAAGATCCTTGGTCATTCGAAGTCGACGGCGTAATCTTGGCGAAACTGGCGTGAGAACTTTGGCGCGAACGAGGTGTAATCGCAAATTCAGAGATGCGACGTATTGATGACAATATGATTGAAATTTTGATTGAATAAATGATCGCGAATCGTCAAAAATAATTGTTATAATTACGTATACGCGAATCAATATATTTTCTCAAAAAATATAAAAAAAAATAAAAATATTTTGGTAAGAATAAAAATCATCTAAATAAGTCCATCAATTATATTGAAATTCTAAAAATAGGATGCTAATTTCGTAAAAATAAACTTGCAGCAATACTTCTCGCGTCTCTCCAGAAGACACAATACATTGTAATTACGAAACAAAATTGGTCTAATGCAAACTAGGACGGCACAGCAATTCAAAAGGAGAGGAGGCGAACAATGGCAAGCGAACAGAAGCACTTTCGTAATAGAAATAAGCGAAACATCGTCAAATTCCACGTGTCACTAGGTTACTATACACTCCATGAATTGCTCGTAAACTTCTATTTTTCTGAATGGGCGAGCGTAAAAAGTGAACCAGGCAGAACTATTGCCAAGCTTTGTCCAAAAAATCATTGTATCTCACTTAATATGCTCACTAGTTCGATTTTCGAATCGTTCGAAATAATCTTCACAAATAAGAGAATTATAATAAAACACGTATATTTTGAAATATAATATCCACAATTCTTTTTATATATAATTATCCAAGACCAATTTCTTTTTATATGTAGAGATTACAAAAATTAACTTTATTAATAAACTTAAGATAAATTTCTTAGAACGCATATTAATTTACAAAAGTACACATAAAATTAATATTTTCCCTGAACTTCATATTACCAATTATATAGGAAACACAATCTAAAACAAAAAAAACCCAAACAATACATAGATTGATGAACAAAGCTTAGAACGAGATGGAGAAAAAAAGAAAGCTAGCAACCTGCGAAAAGAACATTTTACTGCATGAGAGAACGAGCGACATTTCTATACGTTTATATGGAGCCATGCAGAGAAGCCATATAGACTGCTATATGAGCATCTCGAGCTGATATATGCGCGACGTTATTCGTATCCACTTACTTCCTCGTTTGGCAGAAGATTCGAAGCGATCTGAAATAGGTCAGCTACGCGGACAGAAGACATGTACGACAACACGACGCGTCGTTCTCGCTAATCATCATCAAGGATTTTTTTTAGCAGTCATTGCAAGATGCATCGTCAAACACATTGAGAAACGTTCAGCCTCTGAATTTGAGGATAAAAAAGAATCTTTGTATCTTCGTCACGTTAAATACGGATTTAAGTTTTAACGTAATTAAGTGTCAATTATATAGTTATATAATTTGTTGTTCCCAATTTTATTCTTTTGTCTAAAGATAAGCAATAAAACTACATATGTTGTTCAAATAAAGTATCTCTTACATGAAAAATAATTTTAGGTGCATATGATCTTGGATAATAAATGAACCGTGAATCCATCAATCTCTGTTTCCCGCGTGCGCAGTAGGTAAACTATTATTATATAAATGGAACGCTTTTACAATGATCTGTGAAAATTGATTCTCTCTCCGCCTTCTCTAATAATCATACATTCGATATTCCGCGGTGCTTTTACGATTCCACGATTTTCGAAAAGATCCAAAGCCGATCGATACAACGTCAATTAGCGACTACTCCTCAGGCCCCATTGTGTCCAGTGAATTGACCATTAGCGGGGTTCCAAGAGATATCATCGGCCATTATACGGCGGCGAAATACAAGGTATCTCAAAAATATATTTCTCCAAGAAATTTTACGTAAAAAATTTACGAGCAGATGATAAATTTGAGGCGATATTATAAAATCACGCGTGCCGATTCATGTGTGAGAAGAGATTAACAAAATGATTTCGAAAGGAAGGTGCCAAAATTCTCCAAGATACAACAAGGAGCGAAGAAAGAAATTAAATCGTTTGTATCAATATGTCAAGGCTTATTCCTTAGCGCGGATGCTGCAAACGCTCGGAAATTGATTACAGGCGTTGTATGCGTACATCGTATCGCGATACGGCGGCGTAGCCTCGCCATTCTGTGTGGATAACGAATTAGTACCGCTCCGACACGTGGCTTTATAGACTACCATCGGCGCGCCGCGTGTTTCCTATCACCGACTGTCGTGAACGCTCGGCACAGCACGGCGAAAGCAGGAACATGTTTCCCGGCCATGTATAAATAATAGGACCGGCAGTCGCTATAATTCAATTCACACCTGATAACCGCGACCATAGAATTTCCATATTACAGGCCGTAATAAAATTAAAAATATTTTCAGGGCGGTCTCCGCACGCCCCGGGGGGTCCGCTTCTCCTTATTCGTCCCCGGCAAACGAGGATTGCGATCCTCCTCCTGCGTTCGCCGACATCACGAATTTGTTCCCCGAATTTGTTTCTCGTTGTCGCCGGTGGTCCGTCGTCGGCTGTGACATACGAGGGAACGCATGCAAAAACGATACCGCGAGACCGAAATATTTATACGTAAGATCGGAGCGATATTAGACGCTAGACAAGTAATTACAATGAATCTTACGGATGAATGATAATCTATTTGCGAGACGTTCGGCAAGAAACTAATGAATATTTGCGTTTTCTATCGTCATGTTTTATTATGAGCGACGCATAGACCGAAACATAGACTTATGGTACCATTAAATCTTAACAGACAATAATTTAATAACGTTTCTAACGTTCTTTCTTACTTTTTTCTTTAGTCTATTAGACCTCTAATGCATTCTGACAGTCGAAATTATGAATACTGTATCCTTATTACATATATAACTTTAGACTAACTTAAATTGGTTTACTGAATTTTTTTATGTTGCTTCATGCCTATATATTAGAGTATAATAAATTATATTTAGATTATAAATTATTTATAGAATTGCTAGAAAATGTAGTACTAATTTAAAAATGGCAAAACAAACTAGACCGCGTAAGATTAATAAAAATCGATATAATCCATTTTCCACAGGAACAGTGTTGCAATATCGACACGATGTACGGTCCCCCTTTGTAGCAATCGCGATGTCGTCGACATGCATTAAGGGATATTACCGGCGGGCATTGCAGAAGGACGTTATAGCGCTTTCGTGTGGGTAGCCCGTCGAATGGAGCTCTAGTAGACTCTCTAAAGCTACGGGTTGCGTGCCATCATTTTGCGGCGTCGGGGCTTCCGGTATTCACGGCGCAGTTACGGCAAACGGCCGAAATGACTTATACCAGCATTGGCATTTCCTAGTCAGGATCGAACGTCGCTTTTATTACGAAATTCTTACGGACGGTTCGTACTGCAAGACCGTAACAATGCCCGCGGAGTCACATTAAGTCACCGATAATACCATTATTCCCGAAACAAGAAAGATCTCGGCTGCAGCCATTCGTCTCTATCGACACCATTTCTCTTCCTCTTTCTCCCTTTTTTTCCTATACCCGAGTCGCGCCCCTGATGAACCGAGTCTCGTCGGCGTGTCGGAGGTTCCAATGAATTGATTGTTTTAGCTACGGGGGTGAGAATACATTATACATTAACGAAAGACCGGCGCGACCGAAGACAAGATTAACGACCCGCAGGTATTTATAGCCGTGACTTGTCGGGATCGTTTAAACAAATGTTTGTTTCTTGCCTCGGCACGACCCCGCCTCGTCAGTTTCTCGGGAAAGAAAGGCAAGGTAAGAAGATTTCCTGAAGATCTTAAAGGTTCGCAGCAGCTGCTGCTGATGGCGCCGTCGGTGCCCAGTTACCCCCCTAAAGCACCCCCATTTGCAGTTGACTGACTCTCTGTGTCTCCCTCTTTTCCTCCATCATACCTCATCGCCGATGCGTTTCGCCAAATCGCGCGTCTCCGTGAAATTCGTTGGTGCGCAACGGAAGCAGATCGCGACCAATGGATACCGCGGATCGCCAGCTAAACAAATAATTCCTCCGGTATTGCTCTATAACGCGCGTAACCAATCGCGCGGTCTCCTCCGATAGATTCAACGCACCGGTTACGCGAAGATTTATAGGACGTAAGCACCGCCTGCCGCCTTACTGTGCTTTTTTTCTCGAGGACATTGGAACTAATCGACGGTGCAACAGAGTCGGTGGGAGGCGACCGCGGGGCCAATAAATTTGGAAATTTCTTCACGTGTCATCCTCGCGTCCGGTGACGCTTTCGTAAACAGACGGGCGATCTCGCAGAGGGGAGGATCAGGCCCCCGACCACCAGGCTCGAGCAGATCCGAAGAAGGCACGGAACCGGGAGGCACAGAAAAGAGAAAGAGAAACAACGATAAAAGACCGGGGAAAATCTCGACGATGCAGAGAAGGGTGACGATAACGGGGGTAGGACACGGAACGGTGGGCGCCGGCTCATACGCGCGCCATTCACAGGAAATTTATGTACCAGAAGCATAAAGCCAGCGCCGCGTCTCTCGGACCGAAGCAGCCGTGGCATCCAAACCACCGGCAAATCCACAATCGTTCCTTTCATCCCCTCAATCTCTCTTTTTTCATCTTGCCCCCCTTCCCCCCTCTCCCACTGTCTTTCTCTCTTTCCTTGTTTTGTTTTCTCTCTCTTTTCCTCTTCAACTTGCGCGATACAATCCAAGCAATACCACACTTCGTCACGTATAATGATGCTGGATATGGAATGGAAGAAATCGAGCGAAGAAAGAATGTAAAGGGCAAGATCGGGACAGTGCGGAGGAGAGCACGAGTTGAGAGAAATAAAGGAAAAGTAATACTATTGCCTCCTCAACGATTCCCATCGCTCTGTGAGAACTTCCCGCGGAACATTTGCGGTCCATTATTTCCCCCGTATTCATATCAAGAAATGGCCTCCTACATCTCAATAGTTTTACAAAAAAACTGTAATCGCCTTCAATTCGCTCGTTCACACTTTAAATTGTTCTTACATTATTTAACATTATTTTAAAAAAATAGTTATTATCATTTGTCTCTCAACTAATATATAAAGAAATATTTTATACATTCTAAAAATTGTATCGTGTGTTTATTACAATCTTTAAAAAAAAAGTTAATATAAAAATATGCGTATTAAATAATTCAACATGCTTAAAATTTGACAATCAGTAAACAAGATATAAAAATCTCTCTGTCATGTAATATTTATAATAATACATAAAATTTGTTTGATGTTTTAAAGAGTCATATAAATCATACAGTAAACATATGTTTCATTCATATTCATGCATTAAACACGTTCTTTATGATATTTAAAATATTACAGTTTGTTTTCTCTTTTTAACACAAAATATATTTATTAGATATTTAAAAAATAATTAATTTTTTATTATTTTATTTGTGAATAGCATTCTATTTATTATTTTACATGTTACAAAAATTAAACAACTATATAAAATTAATATGAAATCTATTTAATTTCGTTAATGGTTGATATTTTACAATCAGCGCGATAAAATCATTTAATATCCCAAATTTAGCAGAGAGATACTTATTTTCATGTTTCATAAATCTACATAAAAAAGCCGTAAATTTTAACTCTCAAAAACAGAATATTAAAAAAAAGTAAAATATATCAGATGTATATAGAATAATAATCCTATGCATAAAAATATTTAAATACATGACAATATTAAATTGTAGAAATAATTTTATTTCTACAATATAACATTTTTTTATATTAACATTAAAACTTTAAGAAATTTCAAATTATAAATTAAATGGACAAATTATGAATAATTAAATACCACATCAATTTTATAAAAATTCGCATTTCGGGATGTCAATTTCATAGATCTCATATCAAGAGCTGTACGAGCCGTTGAATCGCACTAGACACTCTAACCGGTTGAGTATATCTTCCAGATTCTTTATGACTACGCGCATCACCGCCTTGCTGTGCACGTACATGTATAAATGGGCAGTACCTACGCGTAACGAAGCCTCGCAAAATGAGAGGAACAGCGAAACACGATCGGGTAAAGAGATAATGCTGGCTACTGCGAGATCTTACTCCGCGGGCTTCCCGGAAAGAAAGGACCCCCCGAGATGAGCACTCGCCATCTTATCTAGCGGAGATAGACCGTGGCCCAGCTACCATATCAGATGAGACGCGATAGATGGGACGGCGTGACAAAAGTGTCCTATACGTCGAGCTTCCCGCGACTATCCCCTTCAACACGCGCACACCTGTAAGATCTCATTCGCGCCGTGACATAATAATTTTATTACCCGGTAATTTCTAGTTCTATTGATAGTAATGATACATGTATCATTTGTTAATTTAAATTGCTCCTAAATTAGTTAACTAAAATTCAGGCATTAAAATATTATAAAACGCTACTAGGGGACTCAAAAGTGAAGAGAGATCGATAGACGTCTCGTCATCGCCCACAAATTCCGTATATCGCGTCGTTTTCTATTTTAAAATCGACGCGCCGAGTATGACAATGTTAGATCGCGGGACAACGGTGTCGATAACAAATAATATAACCGGCAGCGTCCAATTTAGTAAATGTTCAACACTTTCGCGACGCTGTGGCGTAGATAAAAACTAGTTTCATCAACAAATGACATGTTTATATGCTTTCTTCGGTGTCGATCGGCGGAACTTGGAAAGCAAAGTCGTTCTGGCGCAGTGGGTCTCGGCGTGACGCACGACGACCCCTTTTAGAGGCGCCAGGCTGCTAGAGGAAGAGCAGGAACAAGGAGGGCGACGACGCAGGAGCGGAGGGCGAGCGCAAGAAGAAGAGAATGATGAAGAAGAAGGAGCAGAGGAGAAGAAAAGAAGGAAGGCGTTCCGACGAAACGGAGCGCGGTGTCGGATCTAGATAAGATCTTCGAAACGGGGATCAGTAATATTTTACAAAGTCATCGAAGTTGCTCGCTAACTTCGGCATAAATTACAATCGCCGTCTCCCTTTCTCCCGGCCGTCTTCCTTCTTCCTCCCGCCGCGCAGCGCATCCCCTTTGTGAAACGCTGCACGGCTATGGGAAGATGAGGAGGCGCCCGCGGATCCACCTCTCTTCAGCGAGTGTTAAACAAACACTTACAATTGCTAATAACATAGAACGCGCGCTTGCCTCGCGGTGAGCTAATAAATCCGCTTATCTAACAACCATGTACGGCCGATTGCCGATGGGAAATGTAATAGTGACGCGAGGACGTGTCCCGAATTAATTACCGTAATCTTCCGGCACGGGAGATTCGTGAGAAAGATCATTACTCGACGTAATCTTAAGCTAACACTTCTTCGACAAATCAATCTGTGTCTAGATACTATGTAATCAAATAATCTTATATATCGAGCTACGTAAAAAAATTTGTAAAAGTCAAGTTATGAATTTATTGAAATTTGGGAGATTTTATATTAAAGAATTTCCATCTGATTTGGTAGTATTTAGTATAATTATTAATTTAGGAAGACTAATAGAATCATTATGTATATCAGATGTTAGATAAAAATTTTTATGGTAATGAACAGATTGAATATTATATACATTACTCTGTTACGTCAATTTTAAACAGTTCAAGCGTAAAAATTTCGCAAATTCGCAATAAAATTTGTGTTAATTTTGTGGTCGATTGCGCGAATAAATCGGCTATTTAGCTGTGAGATTAGCGTCTGCAACAAGATACAATGCCGCCGTTTATTATCTCCGACAGTAACTAAACTGATAGCTATCGTCGAGGGTCGTTACTTAATATTTTGTCATAAAAAAAAGAAGACAAGAAAGTCAGTCAGAAGGACGCGGGACTCCGGTCCGTGACACGAATACGTCGCATGAGCGACGAAGTTCGCGAGGATCTCGCTCATAAATCATACGTGAAAAAATGTTTGCGGCTAATCCTACATGATATGCTAGCGAAAACGTCATGTACGGCGGTCGTGAATAATGATTGCTGCATGTCGAGCGACGAATCGATACGATATCCTCGGAGATGTAAAGCGTTTCGAAAATTACAGAAGCGACTCCGACCGATGCTGCTTTCGTCGTCATTCGCGTGGCCGGCACTTTTCTCGATACAGGTAAAAGCTGTGAGAAATGAAAGGGTCGTCTGGAAAAAAGGTATCCTACATTCCTAGGTTATCATAATGGAAATTAATCAGGCAAGTCGACGGGATATTTGGGTACGATTAAGACTATACTGTGAAATTCTAATGAACAAACGTCGAAAAAAGTCTCATTAAACTTTAAGAGTTAAAAAATAGAAACTCTATATAAAATATATATCTTTAAAGAATGTTATCTTCTTTTCTCCGACTATCTCAATCAAAGTAAAATCAAAGTTGCATGTCACAAATAAATGCCAACAGTTGCATCTTACGTCATATTCTGTAAAAACTCTGTAAATAATTTCGACACCATATATTCAAGTCTGCTGATTTAAATTGCAGATGAGGAGAATAAATTGATTCACGCACCGCGTGACTCAAAATGCGTTATCCCTCAGTACATTGGAAGGATACATTCCTCTAGGAAACGTTAGGCAAATTTAAAACACAAAATGATCAATTCCTCCATTCATCTTATTCCCGAAGACACGGTTGCATATACGACGAGGGCGAGTAGCCCGTGTGTAACTGAGAAGTTCATGCGATAACGATCTCAATGTTCGGGATTTTTGAGGGTTGAAATACAGATATCACCCACGAAGAGACGCTATCTTTTCGAGCGAGGCCTACCCTAGCTCCTCGACACGAATTAATATTCTACCACCGTGCAGAAATCGCCCACATTGCTGCGACAGTCCAGGAAAAAAGAAAATATAGTCGGTCGAGATGTGCGGTCCCTGCTATCGCTCAAAAAGAAATAGTGAGAGAAAACTTGATAGCTATCTATTTATTTCGTATTCCGATTATCTAATGGAAATATACACACTTTTACATATCACTGCCAGAGAGATGTAGATTTATCATTGTGAAGAAAAATTTTAATTTTAAATTAAACTTTGTGAAAAATAAAAAAGTAATCGCGTTTTTACTCCAATTTGCTCTTATCATCAGTTGTATAGTTGTTGTATAAAAATAATAAAAGAAAATGTAGAAGTAATATTTATATAATATCAAGTTTCGAGATTTAAGAGATTTATAATATATTTATAAAAGTGTTTCTCTCCTCATTTCCATAATTCATCGTAGAAGAGGCAACTCTGCACGGGGATGCATCCACCGAGAGCACATGACTAACGCCATCTTAAATCCGTCGGATCAGCACCGTTCCCCAATCAGAATAGAACTTTCTCAGAGAGAAAGACAGAAAGCCCACGGTGAAGCGTCGGCGAAGAGCGTATCACGTTTCGTGTGAGCCGATATTTGTTACAAGTTCTTATAGATGATGAAGAAGCGTTCGCCGTGCGCGAGCCGAACCCAAGAATGGGTGCTGGCGCTGGCCCGTTGAGGGCCCTATTAACGAGTGGCCCCCCGCGGCCGCCGCCGCCGCCGCCGCTGCAACGGGCCCCAATCAACCCCGAGTCCAATTCGGGGCCCCGGCTTCGACTTGTTTTATGTAATGCCCGCGACGCCAGAATCAATTAGCCCTGGCACCCTCCTATTTTGCGTATGCATGCGCAACGTATATGCATAGCAGGCGATCCCGGCGAGCCGAAACTTATTTGCAACTGTCCTGGGCGCGCGCGCGGGAACGGCCGGTGGACGGGAAAAACCGGTTCCGGGGCTGCGAGTTAGGCGGAAATTAAATAGCTCGGGACAAACGGGGATCAGAGCGTTGCTGCTCACCTCCGACCGTGTGGCGAATTAGGATCGCTAATTTCGCCGCTCGAATCCCGCGGCTTTTTGACACGACCGGCCTGCGATAGATCCAGCAGACGTTACGCTCGCTATGGATAAAGGACGGCGCCAAGTCTCCCGAGTTTTTAGGTGAGCTATTAAAGTTAACGTCAACAGGCTAACATCAATGAAATTCGCGCGCGCGATCAATTCTGAAGATATGATAAAAGTATTATCTTTATTAATTATGTATAAATATATTATATCGTCATGCAATAAAATGTTGTGATAAATAGCATTATCGACAAGCAAATATAAAGTCTCACAATTTTCCTCTGAAAAGAAGTTGTCAGAAATTACCATCGTCATCCAACAGCTATTGCCATCAATTACGGTATGTTAATCGATAATTGTTCAACGTTGATTAACATATAGATTATCGTTAGCGTAATTGTAGTATAATTGTCATAAAAAATGACCCATCTAATCGTATTTTTGGCGAGAGAATCATGATGGTGTGAGAGATTATGTTAGCGGAGAGAGATTCGATGAGCATACGCTGATCAAGAGTGCGCCGTGGTATAGCGCGGTCAATTAGGCGGACTATCGTTACGTGTTTTAATGAGATCTCGACGCAGAGTCGAAGGTATATAAAAGTGTTTTATGTCCTGTGAAACCTGGGCACCGTTGTGCCGTCAATTAGGAGACTACGCGCCGCAACGCCCATAATCAGCATATGCAACGTGGCGTATGCGCGGCCCTTAGGCCGATAACCAGGAAGGACGACAGTGTGATTTCGACTTATTATTTTAAATAAAAATACTCCGTAAGAAAAATACTGCGGCACGCAGACATTAGGCGCTGACAACATTTTCTTGTCTCGAAAGGCGTCTTTTTCGAGCAAGCGGGCTTACAATTAATTAACATCCACAAAATTTGCCATCTTTAAATATATAAAAAACATACTATATATATTTATTTATTTATTTATTGTTGCATTTAATTAGAATTTTCGTCATCTGTGACCGTTTATCGATATATTTTTATATTAAGTGTATTTATAAGATGAGATAAATAACGAATTGAGAGAGTAACATTATTACAATCACATAATAATATTCTAATTACAGACTATATAATAATTACGGATATTAAATTATGCAAGAGCTATGACCCGACAATTTATTAATTCGACTATCTAATACCTAATTGTATTTTTTTTATAAAACAAAATTTTCTTATTTAATTCTTTTAAATTCTTATATCAGAAATTCCATTAAATATTTTATAATCTCTAAAAACATAGAAAATATATACATTGAAGGATGAATATTAGAAATGTTAAAAAGAAGAAGTAAGTAGAATCGACGCCGACTCTGATTATAATATCGTCACTTCCGACAGATAAATCGAGAATTTCATCATTACACTCTGACTGATCATCTGTCCCTTTTACAGAAATTCTATTCCCGGAAAGTCCCAAGGATTTCAATGAGAAGCGATGGGTCGCAGCATGAACGGCTATACGTCAAGCAGCTTGCGCTACAGCGGCCGCGGCATTGAAGCATACATTTTATCTAGCCGGAGGATTTTGACTCTCTCGGAAGGGAGAATATCGGCGGCAGCGTGCACCAGCCGGCGATGTGCACACCGCGTGTTCACCGGCTGCAGGAGCGCGCATACATCAAGCCTGTTTATATCCACGGAGTGGGTCATCGTGCGCAACAATACAACAATTTGGCCGCGGCCGATACGAGATCTCAACGACGTTACTTTCCCACCCTCTCCCGTTACACTCCTCCGAAGTAGACGCGCCGCTCTCTCGCCCTCCACCCTCACGTTTCTCTACGGTTCCCCGACGTTGCATCGATTTAACGGGGACCCGTGCCGCGATCCCACGAGCCGTGCATGCATGCGTGCACGCACCCATACACGCGCGCGCACGTGGCGTAGCGACGACGCGTGTACCTGCCGCGTCGTTCATTTCGAGAATCCGACGCGATCTTATCTGCCGTGCGGCCGCCACGACTCCCGCGAAGAGAATCTTTGATTTAGTGCGAGGAGAAGTACGGGAGAGGACAGTCGAGGAACGAGGGAGAAGCCGGGAGGACAAGAAGGGCGTTCTGTTCCCGAGCGAACCGCGGTTGCGTTCCGCGAGAATAATGCGCTCTAAAAACATTTTTTTGTATAATATATTAGAAATTTTCTTTTCGTTACATCCAATTTAAATGTTTCTAGCAAGTACATCGAGCAGGTGTAATGTTTATCAAAGTACAGATACTACAGATATATTTTATCTTTATATTAATAACGTGGGGATTAATACTGTTAGAATATAAGAAATGCATCATATTTCTGTCTGTTACATTTTTCTTATTCATTCTAATCGATTTTCGCGTCATTCTTACTTCACAATACGGAAAGATACAAGAAATGCATCATATATGTGATACTTGTTACATTTTTCTTATTTATTCATTTTAATCAATTTTTATATCATTTCAATCCAAAATATTTCTTTTTTATTTATATATATTAAAAAATGTAAATAAAAATGATTAATTTCTTCTTTTCTTCAATTAATCCCACACGTTGTACGAGTCATACTGCGAATATAAAAAATGTGAGACAATAAATAGTGCAGGTACTCACCTCTTTTAGTGGAACTTTGAACGCTAGGATCTTGGTGCCCCTGATCACATCGCCGTAAGGTTTGTACTCTAACCACCTGAAACAATTATAGGATTAATAATAAACAACGTTGTATTCGCGACGATTTAACAGGAAAGTAAATTAAATTTGAAGACTAGATTTATTTAAACAGCGGATTAAATACAAAACTTGATACTCGACCATCGATACTCTCAAATTTCGGTATTTCTGAACGGACTGAATGTACGAAAAAAAGAAATGAAACATTTGAAATGTCAAGTACTTGAGTATCTTTCGTTTTCTTTTCATTTGCGTTCCACCAATTTTAACCAATGACTTGCATCAATTACAAATATAGGATCTTCACAAAAAGACGCAACACTTGAATTATTATATTTATGCTATTGCATTATATACATTATATGTATATTGCATTCATTTGCAATAGCATTATATACATATACATTAACCCAGTCGACACAGAGCATCACTGACATTACATCTATGTCATAATTTCGCATTCAACAATGTAAATGTAGTACAACACATATTGTTACATGACATTTATATTGTTGAGTGCGAAATTATAACAGATGTAATGTTATACAAACTGATCCTATGTCGACTGGGAATAATTTTGCTGTTAAATAATTCCTAGCGATTGGAAATTTGATGCTACATAAAAGCATATTCAATATGAGAGTAATCATATTCAATATAAAAAGTTGATATTTCGACAGCAAATTATCGTCATTTTAACGTCGAAATGTTATTTGAAACGTCATTTTGACGTCAAAAGAGAGAATTAAACTTTTAGAAAAACGTCAAAATCATCAATATACATAATATAGCATAAATAATAATACAAATATAATAATAATACATTAATTTATATTAATAGTAATAATACATCTACTAATTCAAGTGTAACGCCATTTTGTGCAAACCCTGTTGCAACCTACGACTTGAAACATTAGGTATTTTCACCTTGCGAGAACGCATCAATCTCCACTTCATTCACTTTAATCGATATCGCTACTTTACGAGAGTGCGTCATTAAGAAAACTGAACGCCCGACGCGATAATTATCAAACAACGCGTCGAAAATCCGCGAGATCGAAATCCCGACCGATCGGTAATAAACGCGCGCGAATCGCAAACTGATTCGCGTTTCGAACGTCGACGATGAGATATACATATAACACCATCTCGGGAAAAAAGGCGGGAAACGACGAGTGTGACACGCGTGCTCCGTCGGTAAGTTAGCTGCCCCCTGAAAATAGCGTCGGATCGTTTTCCCGGAACCAGCGGCACGTCTCGCTGTCGATTCTGCTTGACGCGCCAGACAAATGAAAGCCGCGCTTCGTCTCGCGGATCAACGATCGCGGGCGATCGCGTTATCAGCGTCGCGGCCGCGAGACATATGCGAAACACCAGGGAAAGTCGGCACAACATAACCTCGCCGCGACACAGGCCTACCTGCGATCGCGTCGCGCGAGCGATTTCAACCGTCTCGGGAGAGCCGGCGGGCGTCCCCGCACGGCGAACGGGAAGCCGCTTACCTGTCCGGCACCGAATTCGTCATGTTTGCCGCTCGCTCAGAGATTCCCTCGCGGAAAGTACGGCATAACACTTGAAACGCAACACCACCGTCACACCACACGCACGCAGCCAGCAGCAGACGCACTCGCGCGGAATCGACGACGCGGAAAGATCGATCGATCTCTCGACGCGCGGCACCGACAACTGCGACGTGGACGTGGATTCCGAGGCGGCGCGGCGCGGAGCGGCGGATTGCGAGAGACCGACACGGAAACACGGAAATAATACTTTCGTACACTCTTCTTCATGTATGTATATTTGTGCATACAGTGTTCATGCGTACGATTACATTATGAAAATTTAACTTCCACGTGCCTTTGATGATGTAACGAACGTTCAGTTCGCGTTCGCTGTAGCGTGAACGTTCCTTGAATTTTGGAGGGAAACTTAGAATTGCGTGCTCGCTGTATGTACGTTTACTTTGCTGATCGTTAACTTACATTTTAATTGAAAACAAACTTTTACAAACGCGATATTTATAGAGAGGTTAAGAGAATACGAAATTTGTATAAATTCTTTATATAATCAAAAAAGTTCGTAGGATTTGTCGTGTAAAATATCACGAATGTTTTAAAGATGTTACTATAAAAGATAAATCTTTAAAAAAATGTGATCAATTTTCAAATAATTTATTTTAGCTATTTTTTTCACAATTGTTATCGAGGTATATTAAAAAACTTTAATGTAGCCATTATTTTTTACTATTTTACTTGAAAGAATAAGGAATTTTGATCACGGAAATCTTGATACTTTTGAATAACAAATGATATTATATTTAATCATAATTTACGCTTGTTATACATACAAATTATACATTTAAAAAAATCATACGATTAAAAACAAGAAATTTAATAATATAATCCTATTTCATTAACTGGTCGGGCATTGCACATCCTTGGACTCTGTGTTTAATTGCAAAACCGTGGCTAATATCTTTTTCTCCATGTCGAGAAGTTGAGGAGGCTTTTTATACTAAAATAAAAATGGAAAATGACAAAATGAAAAGATAAATAATAACAAAGAAGTGATATGTAGCAAAATATGAAGAAGTGTTTTACCGATATAATTAAAGTATTGTACTGGTGGTGAAATGATATCCTTTGCTGTGTTGGCTTTAACCCGATCCTCTCGAGATCTGGGATCCTTATCTTCTTGAAATATTTTTTGTTGCTTGTACGTACAGTCATAGTGCCATCATTTTCCGCAGTAACGGAGTACACGCTTTCAGGATATGGCAAATTTCTGATTCGCCATTCCAGACCCGTTTTTGTAATTCTTCTTGTAATGAACGGCTGCAAAAGAAGATGACCTTAGAAAATGCATTGTACACTCAATTACAGTTATTACTTAAAGTTTCAGTATAAGTATATTATATATTCTGTTACAAAAAGAAAATGACATACAGCATTCCTCTCTTCTATTCCATATAACTCTATATCGTTCAGTTTACGTTCAGGATCTCCAACTTCCACTGTCCATCCAGTATCCGTACCAAAATTATTTTTCTCTTTCCAAGCTCGTCGTACTACTACATTTGTGTCCATGTTATATTCTTCTACCATTTCCTTTCCATCTTCCATTAAAAAATGAACTTTTCTCTTTCCTACATAAAAACATAACAAAATAAAATCAGTAAAGAATTTCTTGTAACAGTTGAAACATTTAACAGTGTCTAAAGTTGTATCAATTAAAGAACTAGTGTAATTTGAAATATTACATAAGGTTAATTCATATAAATTTAAGCATATAAGCAATACTTATAAATTTAATAACAGAAGATATAAATTTTTCAAAATTATTCATTACTAAAAAATTAATAATATTTTAACATACATAAAAAAAACTACGTTTCCTGCTTAGGCTTGTATAAGATTACACAAGTCTACTATTGATCAAACATTTTTAGGTTAAGTACTGGCGTCTCCCTAAAGTCACATGGTCCGATCGACAATAATCATAAATAATAAAGCTATTTAATTATACTTACCATCCTCGATAATAGAAGTTTTCTTAGCATTCTGAATAACATTGAACCACGAATCAGACGTCATTTTGCCCACTAAATAAACGAACTTGCAAGGTTTCCTAGCAACCTTCCTAAACGCAACTATCGAGACAGACGAATACTGATCGAATGAACACGACCAGTGAAAGCTAATTTTTGCTATGGAAGTGGAGATTGAACGATATTACGTTCGTACGTTGTGACAAACGCCACTAGACATTCAATGTCCTCGCGACCATGTCGTATCCGCGTTCAAATCGATTCTCTTACAAGCGAGCTCGAAAATTACCATTTCGTTTCTATTTTCCCCACCAAGGGATTTTCCCACCTAAACGCCTCCTAAGGGACCGAAGGTAACCGAGAACCATCGACAACAATCTCGTAGATACCAAGAATAATTTCGATCAAACAAAACCAAATTACTTGCTTATCAATTAATTTCTTAAGTAATACCTAAGATGTCTTATTAATATGGATTCTCTCTCTCTTTCTTATACAACTATCTTTTGTTATTAACATATGAAAAGAGAAATTTTACATAAGAACGATGAGTTATTTAAACATTTTGTTAAGAATTAAACGATTCTGACGATAAGAACGATGAGTTATTTAAACATTTTGTTAAGAATTAAACGATTCTGACGGTTGAATTAATCACCGATTAAGTTAAAAAAAATTTTATTACATTACATGAGATATAAATGTTCCAACATTAAAAAATTTTTTAAATCATCTTTAATAAATGAGTAATTAAAAGCTAATAATTTATTATTTTAAAAGAGGTTACTAAAATTTTAATGAATAAATATTGTGATAAATATTATTGAGAAGTAGATATAAAAAATTATTTGTATTGTTCTTTGCATCCGTCATAATAAGTCCATTTTGAATTTATATATCTCGTATCACGAGTTATATAAATTCATCTTTGTACTCAACGATATCACAAAAGCGTTTAAAAATAATAAAAATTTCTTCTTTCAAAAAATGTTAAAGAATTAGTCAGGGTTTGATTAAAATTGTATATATATACATATATTATCGTATCACATTAACGATGATATTAATATGAATATTGACATATAAAATAGATACAGATTAATTAGACAAATACAAATCAGATACGATACTTTCCCCAGAGATTTTTATTCAGCTTTATTTATACAATATAGAAATTTAATGACAGAAGGAGATCTTCATTGCAAGTAGATGGATTTGCAGATTTGCGCGAATCCAAATTGTTTGTACAGTAGACGAACAGAGTTCTTATAAATTAATATTATTATTATCTTTTACAATGGTTTGCCGAGATCTCCGCTCGCTAAGTACAATATGTAAAAGGCATCCTACACCCAATAGTATGAATACAATTGCGTATGTAAATGTTAATAATAATAATTATTAATAATTACTGACATAAACTGTATTTTCGTTCGTTTTTTTTTAACATTATAACATATATTTTATCATTACTCTTTGTGTATATGTATTTATATATACACGTACATATACATAAATACATACATTTATTTTTCATATATATATATATTTATTTATATTTATATATATTTATAGAAAATTATACTAGCTACATTAATATATACATAAAAAGGCAAATGTGAAATACCTGAACATTTTTCATCTATTTATTTTATAAAAATATGTGTTTTCATTATGTTTGTTCGTATTTCAATGAATGCTATTCTATATATTGTAGCATTACAGCGCATCGCAGTAAGTGTATATTCACATACTTGTATTTACTATATTATTTGTAATATACATTACAATGTGTTTTGTTTGTGGTCTACCTGAATAGAGTGAAATTTAAGGTATCTGTTTAAGCTGTTTGCTATGTGGAACACAAAATGGTTCGGAGATTAGTTACTGCAAGTTTGCTGTATCCCATCAATGCCTCGATCATTTGCCTTTTATCGCTTTGCCTCCTTTGTCTCCATTAAATGCAATTTTGCATTACATTAATTACAATTTTGTCTTATATATCCATGATGCTATCATGATGCTTTTGAATTCGTAAGCGTCTCAGATTACATATTCGCCAAGTTCATAACAGAACAAAATTTATTTAATCATGCGCGTATTAACGAATTAACATTTGTTTTACTAGCATTGTCACATATGGACGATGTACACCGACCGGCAGGAATGCCTGGAAACGCGAAAATGTAATAGGTATTAATAATAAATAAATATTATTAATAAATGAAATAAATACTTATAAAATATTTTTAATTTTTTATTCAAATTTATTTTAATTTATTAAAAAATTAAAAATATTTATTAGTATATGTATTTATTTATTATATATTATTATTTATTGCAACCTCTTTTCTTTTCACGTTTCTACTCTCTCATCACTGTCTGTAACTGTGTTGTCGATTTTTAAATAATCAATAGTCTTAATGCACAAATATTGTATAGATAAGATGCACTCAACTAACTATGTTCGATATCTCGAGATATTGACATGTCCAGGCATTTCTGCCGGTTAGCGTACTCAATGCCGTAGTATTTTTACTTATGATTTTACTTATGATAATTTATTAGTGTATGTTATAATTTTGGCAATTAAATATACCACTAACAATAATCATACACTCAATCAACTGAATAAGTAAAAATCACTGGATACGTTCAATCGTTGTTTCTATGAAATATATAATTCGATTCATATATATTATAATCATAGATACAGTTCATAGAAAGAATTATATCGAAACGCGATAGAATCTGTTTCGTGAATGTAAACAAAAATGAGTTTTTTGAATGTATAATATATCACTGCACGTGTGTCAGTTACACGTTTACGTACATTAAGAAGTTAACAAGCATATTTTACGCTTAAAGCAGGAAGAATAGTAATTGGAATAAGATGTTAATTTAGAGTTATTTTAATTGGTGACACAACAGTTCTCGTGCGTGATTCCACAATATGATAACCATCTTACTACGTTTTCTTACTATTTACGTATACTAATAATAGTTGTAATCTTTTTTTTATTAACGCTATAGACATCGTGATTTATTTAGGCAATCACAGAGAAACTCACATACTACAACACATTTCATTATTTTTTCACAATATGTCGCTATAAGGCCAGTATAAATTCTTGAAACATATTTTAAGATTCACTATTAACATAGCTTAAATAAAGCATAAAGAATTTATGAAGCTTTCGATTTTATTAATTATTGGTCTTATTAAAGACAGTCACAACAAATGAGGTACATTATATACAAACAAATACGATGATACCCGATGTTCTCCTTTCTGTAATATAAAAATCTTTGATCATGAAAATGAAAAAAAAAATACACAAAGTTATGATTTTTGAAGGTGAAAATATATCAACACGGGTAGTCAAAGTAATTGAAAACTGTTAGCATCACCCATGCACACAAAAACCACCATTAGGATCATTAAACCCTATCTTCCTACTAAAAATCTCTAAATGTGTTAAAAAGTCATCTGCCAGAAATCGCGTATTCACGATTCGTAAGCTGGTATCCTCAACGAATTTCGTTGTTTTTTTTTTTGTTTGTTTTGGACACAGTGCGAGGTATGTCAAGTCTAAGAGACCCATGAACTCTATTTCGAATTATACGCCATAAATTTAATAACGCGTACGATATTCGCTGCCCAGCACCGTGTTCGCTTTCATTACGCTTGGACGCGCTGCCCAAGAAAAACAGAAGTTTTTCAATAATCAATCACATCGCATAACGATCCTTTAGCAGTTCATTCCTTGTGCTCAGGATCGGGTTTGGTCTTCGGCTCCATCGAAGACTGTCGCGATTGATGCGGATTCGTCTGATTTCTGGGAACTAACAAGACGTTCCCATCTGCAGACATCTGAAGACTGTACTCGTACGGATGATACTGATTACCGTCCGGATCTCGTAAAGACTAAAATATAATTTTAAATTAAACGTTATAGCTTCTTTTTTATTGTCTGTAACAGTATTTTAGTCGAAAACAAAGTAAATTATCTATTGCTTAAATTTAACTGCAAAGAAATGAGATTATTAGTAATGCTGACCTGAAACACATGACGATAAAGTTGGCTAAATTTATCTTTCACCCGCTGTTTCTCAATAAGCATGAATTCGCGCTCGCGGAGAAGCCTCGTCTTGCGATCTCGCATCTCTTTCACTTCGTCAGCTAGACTTATGATTTGATCCAATTTGCGTTTGCGGCAATTTTGTGCGGCAACCTTGTTTTTGCCCCGTCTTCTAATATCACGTATCAAAGACAATTGGGCTTCGCTGAGATCGTATTTACTGAGACGTTCGTTAAACTCATCCATGGGAAGGTTGATAATGTCACTGACTGCAATCGGTACACTCAATGCTCTTGCTCTCTTCTCATCTCTCGTTAGATGTTCCTCCGCTTCACTCTTGCGAACTGAAATTTATATGTTACATACATGAATATTTAATATTGATCCCAAAAAATCAAAAAAATTTATTTGAATAAATAATTAAGAATTATTGGAAAGATAATTACTTTTCTTGTCGCGGGAAATGGGACGTTGAAGAGATCCTGAGCTCTCAGCAGGCAAATGATAGGTGTGATTGTGATGGACATGTTCTATTACAGATCGTCCTAAAAATAAAAAGAAATCAGATTTTTTAATTTATATATCAAATTATTCATTTATTCATAACAATGTTTTTACTGTTTTAAATAAATCTATGTATAAATTTTTTTCTTACCGGATTGATGACGACTGAAATCCACGCTACAGCTATATTTAATTTCTGGCTGCGGTCCGGCCGCACCCTCGATTGGTCCAGAATATGTATTCCCCGGTGCACCCGCACCAACTGTATGCGTATCATAATCGTATTTCATTGGAGTGGTCGGATGTGCGGTAGCCCCTAAAGGTGAGCCTGGTTTGAAAGTTGTTTAACGATTAAAACTCTATTACATCGTCTCATAGCAATTTGCAAATCATAAGGTTACTTCTAAATACTAACAAGTGCCTTGTTCTTGGAAATATCTCTTGGCGAACATTTGATGCTTCTTCTGTGCGACTGGTGGTACCGCTCGTTCTGTTTGACATCTCGGTGAGCCGGCATTTCTCGCTGACACTGAGTAGTTACAGTCATATGGCATGCGATATTTGCTACAATATAATCAAAAAATCATTGATAAACATTGAAAAGTATATTGTAAACAATATTGTAGATAAACATTATTGTGTCCGACGACGCGCTGCTTCAAGCTCGTCATTCCGTTACCGGGAACAAAGATCTATTATCTAGATATTTATTTGCTTCTTTCTAAAGGGAGGCAATATAACGAGGCATATAAGCGAGAGTCGATCTCGGTTAGCGGTCGGTTGAACGAGAGCAGTCGTGTAGTAACTTACTTTTGAAATAAAGATATTTGAATTTAGAACTTAGCCTACAATATATACATTAAATCTTTCTCATTTATAATATATATATATTGTGCGTTAATTGAATGTTTTATCTCATATTTTACATCTCCCTCTTTCTTTTTCTCTCTCTCTCTCTCTCTCGACACGCAAGTATACATAATTAATCAAAGAAGAAATGGATTGTCATCTTATTTCTAATCCTTGTCACGAATGACGCATTTATGGTACTAATTACCTCGCGTAATCCATGGTGTAATGGGAGTCGGCTTGAGTATGACTGGAATTGGATCCAGTTTCCATCCATTCGCCATCCGATAGAGATGGTACGCGTTCACTGCCCATACTACTGACAGCACTATCGCTCGAAGCATCCATCCTTTCATCGGCTACACCAGTTAAAGTCGTAACACCCGTAGCCGCCGAAGTTGTGCCACCAGTTGCCGGGACACCCGGTAAGGCCGCTGCACCGGTGGGTCCAGATGCATTGTTGCTACCGTTGTCCAACATGCGCATGGTATACATGCCTGAAACACAATGGAAATATAATAAATTAGGGGATTCTATCTTATATAATTATTTTAGGCAAGCAACATGAGAACAAGAACATTTGAAACATTTATTTCGGTAACATTGTTTACGTTAGTTACTATTAATACGGTTCTTTTGAAGTGCTAAATAAGTCCTTTTACCACATACAATCATTACTTATCTCTGTGTGAGCGTAGCTTTGTATCTACAGTCTTAAAAGCATGTGCATACCGAAGTAGGCCATTGTCTACATTTCGCGTGAAAATTCTTCGGCGACGTAATGTTCTCTCGCAAACATTGTGTTTGCGCCAAGTTTAACGTGACTACAAAAAGCATTTTACAGACGAGCGAACGCAATTTCTGATACGTCGGTATTCGGGCCTTTCGATAGCAAACACTTCTTCGCAAACATGACATTTGCTACAACCGGTTTTTGCACGGACGACTATTTACAACCTGCGCAAGTTTTCACGACTACTGGTACACTGTCTGCAGAATAGTCTTCGTTTAATATAAGAATAAGAAAAAAACGTAAAACTTATTACTTAGTAGATTGTCTCACTATTTACTAGAAAACATTTTTAATGATTCATATATTTTGTGCGTGTGTGTATAGATACAAAACAGTTTTTATTTACTTTATATTAATTTTATTATTTTTATGTATAAAAGTTATATATGTATAAATTTATTATTAGAATATATTTGAAAAGATTTTAGGTGTCCTAAGAGGAGTTTGACGATTCAAGATAATCAAAAATATATCAATGAGTAAACATGTCTATTAATATCAATCGGATTTAAAGTCCACGCCGATTGTGAGATAAAGACAAGAAAAAGGCGTACAAACATAAAGGGGAAAATATATTGGCACATAAATCCCATTATCGGTAGATTATCATTGTTGCAAGCAATGTTGCATTAGTTGCAAGAAATAAAGCAAATTCTTCACTGACCTATAAAGTCAATTCTTTCGAACAGACGATCGATTTGTTTCATTATATAGATAAATAAAGTCTTATCACTTTTGTAAGCAAATATCAATTGATGTGTGTAGATAAATAAAGTTCTGTCAGTTTCATACGCGATTATTATCATAAACTAGAAGAGGAGAAAGTGGATTAAAGAGAAATATGTCAACAAACATCTCTCAATAATTGAAAAATGTTACTTTCCGAAAATAACTTTCAAAAGTTAAAAAGAATATTCTAAATATTTTCATTTACCAAATTTGAGTTCTATTATTAAATTTCATTTATACGCGGCATCCTTATAGAGAAAGAGAGGAGAGATACTGTATTCCTAAAGTAAACACAAAAACTGATAATTATGTGGATGGCCTCTCCAACTTTATCTTATCTTCTTCGTAAACAAGCTAAGCTTCTTTTACTATTCAGTTCATATTAATGCTATCCGCAAGACTATTATCATTCGATTATGAATAAATTAAATATTTTCCCAATCATCGTCAATTAGAGCATTGCGAAAAAAATTTTTTTATGTCGGAAAATATTTGCACTTAATTGCCACTTATTTATATAGTAGCGAATGATTTTTATACGGCTGGTAACAAAGACGAGGTTATCCGAGGAATTCTTCATTTCCGTATTAGTACACGTGCGCCTTCTTAAAACGACACAGAATATGCGCGTCTAGGGTACAATGCGGTTGATACAACGTTCTCAGAAGCAGTCAGCGTGACCGAGTACCATCGAACCGTACGTGACTAGTTCCAGGTTTAAATCGTTATTATCAACTAGTTGCGAGAAAGGAAATGCGCCGCATTCTTTTTAGTCTGCTCCTCCGCATTTTTTAATATTTATATGAACTATATGAATTCTATATGAACTAATAAATATTTAATATTTATATGAACAAGTAAAAATATATAGGCCCTTGAAATTTGACGATTTCTTAAGTACGAAATATATATTTTAAAAAATTACGAAAATTTTAAAATTTCTTCTCTTTTATTGGATCATGTTTAAATAATTTAAGACGGATATGATCTAATCGATCCAATGAAACTTTGTAGCACGAATCGCGAAACGTTATCTATCATTGATTACCAAATATTATATTCAATAGATCATCCTTATCATGCTTTCAAATACGATAGATGTTAGCGAGAGATATTACTCTCATTTCCGACTTTTGTAAATAAGGCGATAAGAGCGAACTTCTTAGAATTATATTCGCGCGAATGTTGTAAATTTTATCGGTTTATAATTTTCTTTCTTTCACTTTGCTCTTTTTCAATTTAATTCAACTGTACGTATTCAGATCTCTAGATTTTGTTATAAACAATACTACAGTTTTATTAGCATTGTGTGTATATTCGCGTATTTAATATAAATTAATATTATTTAAGAATATCTTATCAAAAAATTTCTCTTTGGAGAAGATAATTTTACTTATCTCAAAAACGTTACATTTTGTTATATTACTCATATTCCTCACAAATTATATTACTCACTTCTTAAATTATAAAATAATATCTCACATTAGTCAATTTATAACTAACGCGCAAACGTACATGCATCAGCCAAATTAACGTGACTCAGCATGACACCGACGATACTGTTATCACGTCGTCGAGCCTTACTTCTCAAGGATCAACCGCGCATTCGATTCGATGTCGCGCGTTACGTAACGCTTGTTTTTATTCAACTAAACTCATTAGACTCTCATTCAAATTTCATTATTCTCAAGATAATTTCATTAGCGGTGCGAGCCAATCGAGCTGTCATATAGGTCGGCATATCGCACCGATGACGCAGATCGTATGATCGGGCAATGTAAATACATATGTATATCATGTGCTGTCTTTTTCATAAGGCACCGATTGAGAGACGCTATCTACATTTTTCTGATTTCCTGGTCGCGCGAGTCAGGGTCGATAAACATGGCAACGCATTCGCGGCGATGGAAATTCGAGTGACATGGCAATTTTCACGTTTTGTTTTTACTGGCCGGAGATTGAGTGAACGAGTTATGTCGCGCGAACAGATAAGCGATAGGGAAATACGCGAAATGTGCTCGTCGAAAGTCGCATTATCGCCGATATCATTTTTGTTTCCAGGCTTCTCAGTCACAGATATATTTGATAATGTACAATATTCTCGTAAGTGGAAGATTTATAAGAACGTAACGTTAAGGAAGTAAGTGGCTTCAACTTGAGTTTTCGAACGAAATGAAATAAGAGACGACGAGCGCGAGGCGGAGAGTTAAAATGCACGGTGAAGCGAAATTACCTACTTGGAATATATACGATAACTCCCATCGTCGCCATTCAAGCTCATCGAAGAGCTTGGACGGTTTCGCGATTTAATCTTCCTCGGGGTCTTACAGCGTCGGGACAATTACGCTCACGTTGCTCCGATTCTCTCGTCAAACTCTAAATCGTTAGAGGAGCATTCATCGGCGAGCAAAGTGTCTCGGTCGTCGTGCAAAAGCTGCTTCTCGCAAGGTCTACGGAGGGATCTTCGTAGCTTGACCAAGTCCGATGGACGAGCTCTCGTGGAGCTCTGGGGGTCTTCGGGTCCGCGGCGAAGTGTTTAGCACCTCCGCGATATATGCCAGACGTTCCTTTCTCTCTTTCACAATAGTCACCGAAGGCACCTGGCGGCTCTGCCTCACGCGCTAGCGCATATTAATTATGGCCAGCTAATGGAAGCTAACATGCTCGCCGCGTCTCGGCTAACAAAATCAACACTCCCGGGATCCTCGTGGCGCAACGCGTGACCGCACCGCGCTCCTCTTCGGCGGCAACTACCGTCGTACGCACTGTCGCACGCTCACTAAATGACTGACAATGAGAATAGAAGACTTGATCTCGTCGGGAAGAGAAGAAGGAACCCGATGTGCGCGTATTAAATAACGATTTCGCATTAAGTCACGCCAGAAGCGTCACCATAATACGTGTAATCGAGCGACAACAGGAGCGCCGAATCTACGACTGATTACAGCACTATTGAGCATTACGTTTCGCGATAACACATCCAAACTCCGAGGCCTTCCGCGGAGTGTGCGTCAGATCGCGGAGAGCATCTGTTGATAGAACGTTATCGTTATGCTCGTAAACTGTTTTCACGATTTCGAGACGGTTGTTGACGAAAACGGGAAATCCGGAGAGGGAGAAGAACAATGATCACTCTGCGAGTCCACTTGGCCGAGTTCCTCGCTCGCCCTCAGGCACCGGACGCCTGGTTGCACTCGCGGATATACGTGCGAATGTCACGTAACGCGGCGCGGAGTCGTCGTCGTCGTCGTCGAGTCGCCGCCGCGGAGATAAGAGCCGTCCTCGCCGGCGAGCTGTTTCGTGGCGAACGTGGGGTGATTCGGAGAACGTGCTCTCTCTCGTCGCTCGGCCGCTGGCAGCCGCGCTGGCCGCGTAAACATAACTAGGTACTCGGCGGCGCGGATCCGCGAGTCTGACCCTGCACGGGGCGTAACCACTCGTACGGAGAGGCTGGCGGCTAACGTCACTTTTCACTGCGGCATTGGACGGCGCCCGGCCACGCGGTGGGAGCACCGTTGCTGACTGCGCACTATAATTATAGTATACGTATTATAATTTCGTCGCGCCGCGTATACGCTAAACACTACGGACACCGCGGTGCTTCATGAATCATTAGCACGCCCCGGAGATTGCTCTTGGGGCGCGCGACGAGAGATTCACTCGGCGATCATCGCGTTAATCATCGCTCCGTTATCAATCGTTGCTCGTCGAATTCCTTTGGAATTTATTTATCTCGCTTCGTCCTTTCATAACGTCGACGTAACGCGATTGGTCTTGAATGATTTTTTTTTTAAAACCTGTTGGTATCCTTATATCCTCTTTTTTTTCGTTTGGTCTATCATACAAGAGTCTCAAATTGCCACAGTGATCCCGCACGGTTCGTTACGCAATGCATAATCTTTATGCATATGAAGCGTATCGCATTTCTATGCAGAACGCGATAACAGTAGCAGCACTTAATTGATAAAAAAAAAAAATAATAACGATACATCTTTACTCTTGGAGTTCAAATCGATACTGTAATCAGCGATACGATCGGATTCTTCTTGGTTTTTTTTTTTAATCTACAAATTGGCAAGTCTAAAAGTGACCTATAAACGAGCGCCTGATAAAGGAATAAAACATACATATATGCAGCGCGGCGCGATATGATTTCCTATGATTCGTTAGTCGTCGATTCGTTACCTACCTCAAAACTAAAATATGCCCCATCAAACTTGTAAATTTCAGCTATTTGCGTTCAACTACAGGATTTATCATTTATTTAAACTTATTAACAAACGCGATCTCTAATGAATAAAACTGCCAAGAATATTTTAATCCTCATCATCGTGAGGAAATGTTTGTGCGAAAGTGCAAATTAATTTATTAAACAAATACTCGTGTATATTATATTACTATTATTAGATCGTTCTGCGAGAATAAATGGCAATAAATTAACATTATTATGTAGCATTATTGCACGATGCAGACAATGATTACGGTGTGATCTCTCGGCGAGGCCGTAAATCCCGTAAGCTAGGAAGCGACATTACAATGACATGAGGCAATTGCCATTTCGCAAAGTTTTACATACAAAGTCGCGGCGCGCGGAGCGCGCATATTAATAATTTTCTCGGAAAAAGAAGGGACCGCATTCATTTCGAGCGTACTTGCCAATTCGATTATGCGACTGCACAATAACCGACGGCGAAAGAATGCGGGGCCGATAGGTATCGGCGGCGCTTTATTTAGTATTAACGTATGTAACGCCGCGAATGTAACGTGAGAGAGTTCGGCGTGATAATCGCGCGAGACGTAAGAGCCCGAGGGAACGTAACTGCATAAGTATGCAGGCGGCGGTCATTTGTACTTTCACCGTCCGTCGTGGGTGTAAATCGCGATGTTGTTTCGCGTGCATGCGTGTAATTATATCTTGCCGCGGTGCGCGACGAATGGGTGGAGCGCGTAAAACCTCCGCGCCGCGTTAATAGCCCTTACCGTACAGACACTCGACCCGTAATGCAAAATTAAGATATTAATTGGAACGATCATTCGACGATTATCTCCAACGCTCGTGAGCGTTACGGTTCCCGCTAATAACCGCTACACGAGTAACGCGCGAGTGCGTTTCGTTCCGAGAGCGGCGTGAGTTTTGCGAGCGTTTGCGACACTTGCCGGCCGTTCCCGTACATAAACATTATTAAGTTAAGCAAGATTTAATTGATTTTATTGCTTTTTAAAGACAGAAATAGAAAGACAGGCTCGAGCAGCGGATACTTTCGATTAACGCTTGCGCGATTCTTGCTATTTCGAGCGTACTTTATTATACGTAGGAAACAAAGCAACACGACGCGACGCGGATATGACTTAATGTCCAGCAAAAGTTTTCATAATTGGATTTACATTGATACAAATTCTCCTATCAATATTTTCAAATAGTAATCAAGCAGCGCTCCTAATTTTTTGCATCTCGAGATTAACATTTCTTGCACATCATTATTTTTAATGATACTTGTCTATCGTAAAAAGAATGTATCACTTTGTCAAGGACTAAAAACTGCTAGCTGTATTGAAGAGAGGTACATTTTTTTATTCCAGAGCGATTTGCAAAAATTGCCGACTTTACCGTGTAAACTATGATGTAAGGATACTCCAAAGAACTCGCGTTTCGCGTAGTAGAGCGGAAAATTTATCTAGATCTCGAGTATCTTCGCGCGAACTGATGGATAGCTAGACGAATTCATGCGGAACATTTCGAGTCTGAAAAGACCGCGGAGGGTTTCTTGCTTATACACTTTTTTTTTTTAAACAACAACGCACGCGACGATTCTTGAAGCGCGCATCGGGCGTCTCGGGCAGTATTTTTTAGAAGTTAATTGAAGAACTGGTAAAAGAACCGTATAAGTCACCGAGGTCGCGTGACTAAGCGTTTCAAATATGGACGCGATATCTATTCGCCAACCTCAACGAGTGATAATAAAGAACACGCGGTCGTGCACGAAACTATTTATAACTGTGTGTGGTTTTCGAGTCGAGTCGGACTGCCGACAATATTTTTATCCAGGACTCTGTTTGGGAAAAACGCACTTCTCGTATCTCTATGGGCGGACGGTCGCACGTCGAGAAGTAAAATGAGAGAGATAAAGAGCCAATCGATCTCAATTTGAAAAAATGCATTATCTTAAGTGTTGAACATTAAATAAACGTGAATAATTGCACCGTTTCTATATCAATTGTGCCAATCCATACAGTCGGACAGCGCACTGCGCGAATAACATTCCTGGTTAATTCCACTCCTATAGTTTAACTGCACGCGTTTCTTAGAATCATGCAAATAGAACATATGGAAAAAAAATTCTTGCTCGCCCGGAGCGGTAACTACTTCCAGCGACCTGAAATTACTCGATACGTAATCGATTGAAATATCGGGTAGAACATCTGCGTGACACGTACGCGGTGGAATGAAGCGGCAGCCGACACTTATTATGACGGATAGAGTCAATATTTGAAAGAAGTTTACGTCGAATGTTCGATCTCGCGGAGCACGCACGTGTGTGCATGCGCCATATATTTATATATATATACATATATATATATGCATAAAACAATGTTATGAAAGTAGCATAGCGAAGCATCTCCGCGTGATGGAGCATCGTTCTCGAAGATGCCGATTATCGTCTGCGGCTCGAACGGCCGAGTGACGGATTAGCGGTCTTATTCGTCACGAACGTGACTCGGAGCCGAGAAGCCGCGTGCTTTGCGTTATCGTATTGTATAAAGAAACGTCTTGCCGCGCAATCGTCAACAGTGATAAAGTTCACACTTGCACGATCGCTTAGGAGATCGTAGTCGGTTACTTTTTTCCGCATATAATCTCTGACCGTTTATGTGAATGAGATGATCTCATGCTTTTTTTTATACGACGATTGACTATTTAAATTTCTGCAGATATAACATTTTTTTCTTTCAATTCGATCTTCTCGATATAATTCGCTGCATCTTTTTAAATATTTTAAATTAAATAAATTTCTCATGTATTCTTTTATTTCGTTCTATAAAGAAGAACATAGATTATAACGTCGTTAAAAAAATTGACAACTTTATTTTTTGAAGACATTTTTTATTACGTGTTATTTATTATATTATCGTGATATAGTTTATTTTTTGCATCATCTTCGGCCATTATAGACTCCAAATAGCATCATATGCGTAATTTTATACGTTCTCAGTCGTCATCCATCTTGCTTGACGCAGTAATCCAAAAATATTCGATGTTCAATCAGATTCAAGGACGATACGCGACGCGGCGCAACATTGTTGCGACGGCGAATGCCACTTCCGAATTCCGGGCGCGATTTTATACGACAGCAAATAAACGCGCGAGTCGAGGCGGGCGACAAGCAGGCAGGTAAGCAGACAGGTAAGCGGATTTGCAGAACCGCCGTCGCAAACCTGCGGAGCTACAAAGAAGCTTTGCAAAAATCACGGGTAGCGACTCGCAAGCCGGTTGCGAGAGCAGTACCCTCGGTCAGGGTCGGCGAGTGTAAGCGAGCACGAAGGTAGATCAACGTCGGTGTCGGCTCATGTGTCGCCGTCTTGAAAAGCCGACGATAAGCGCGGTGTTAGCGGCGTCGCGCTATCCCCGCGTCGTTGTCGTTATCGTCGGTCGTCGCAAAAAACCGCGATTGTCAGAGCGTACAGAATACATGTATGATAATGCGGTAAAACGTCAGTTCTGCGATACGAATTTCACGGCGATTCCTAAATTCGCACGAGGAAAAGCGTAGCTGTAACGAGACGGGGTAAGCCGATATTCAAATCAGACCGGATTGGATTATAAGTACACAAAGTGAATGCAACTAAATTGAACAAACAAAATGGAGTTTAAACGGGTGCGTATATCGGATCGCCCTTCAGAGAATCGACGGACTCGAAAATCCTTTGAAGCCGGTTTCCAATGACTCGCTCGCTCGCTCGCTCGCTCGCTCGCCAAGCCGAAGCGAAACTCCGAGTCGCAAGAGCGTGTCAATGGGATAATATAACGATTAAATAGACGAGGGAGAGATATATCACGTTCTAAAGAATCAAGCGATATCGCGAACGAATTAATTTTTTTCACACAATGACAGCATTACGTGCATTGATCCGTGCATTGCCTCTTGTCAACGATAAATTGCCAGTCAAAAGGGAAAATTAGATTAATTACCGCGGTTATTTTAAATTATTATTAACGTGGCATGCCTTGTTGTGGAATATGGCGCGATAAATCTATTACATAAGTGCAAACATTTGGCATAAATGAATCATTTAGAGGCTGCCTTTTTTTACGGCGGCTCGCTGCTCGGCTCGAATCTCGTGCCGAGGTAGGCGAATTCTTGAACGCGCGATTTCACAGCTGTAATGTGAGTAGCTGCAATTTCTATTGCAAAATAATGCCGCACAAAGCAACGTTGCACTGTTTCTCGATTCATCGAGCATGCCGGAAGCTTTTTTTTTTTATGTAATTGGCTGCAGAATATTTAATGCCTGTTGAAGTTACGAGCACTTTGCAATTTATCACATTACACTATCGTTAAATAATAACAAAAATTACCTGTAATATCGTTCAATAACGAGCTAAAATATTTCCAAATTATTTCTATCGTATTGTTAGATAGAATATTTGAGATTTTCTCATTTTATCAAAATTATCGCATCAACGTGCCCTTTGACGTAAAAAATTGTACTAATTATTTTCGACCGGAGAGAAAAGCAATTGCTAATAACCTGGAAGTAAATGAAGATTTTATCTGTTTATTGCCATTAATATACTCTTCACTCCGCATTCCAACTGCGTTCCGGCAATGTTATTTAACCGAGATTACTGGACGTTGATGGTATCAATGCAATTTTTATTCGAGCGGTAATCTCGACGCAGTCGTTATTAATTATACACCGTCATCGTTACAAATCTGGCGATCGTCGCGTGTTCGTGACGCGTGCGACTCGATAGCGCGGCACGCATCATCGACGAATACGCGCCGAATGTCAACCTGCGAAGACAAGATCGAAACACGTCGTCGGCGCTCCTCGGATGAATCAATTTCGTTCTATTATTACGATCGGGCTGACGAGATGCAACCAGCGAAAGAAGGGAGATGACTCACTTCGCCGGGCCTGTGCGTGTGCGACATACACGCGTGTGTGCGCGCGCGCACGTGCGCGTTCTCGGTTCCGCGCTCGCATCGAGAAGAGGAAGGCGAGAGCCATCCGCGCCGTTGCAACGATCGCTGGCTGCAATCGCCGCTTCTCTCCTTCATTACTCATCACCTAAGTGAATGATGCAAATCATGTTCCGGGCAAACAGTCGCGTTTACATGCACGCGTGTAAAAGAGAGAGAAAGAGAGAGACTTGTGCGCGTTTACGTTAAACGCGTATGCGTTTCTCTTTTTCCTTGCGTTGGCGTAGGACAGCGGTTCCCAATCGCGCCTCGGCTCGCGAATCAACACACTTGCACAAATGAAATCGATTTCATACCAAAAGTGAATCTAGCTTTCTAAAGATGTTCGCTGAAATTCCCACCGCTTAATTTTATTTCTATCTCGTGGAAATATTTCGAAACCGGATTTACGCCGTTTCTCTCGCGCAAGCAATTCCATCCATTATTACTGTAAAATGTAAATTAAAGCGGATATACCGATACAGAGTGTCTTCATTGTAAAATATTCGACGCACGAGTTGGGAATCGCTGATACAAGAGACTTGCATAACACGCATCGTAACTGTCTCTCTGGATCAGCTGACGCGTATAATCGTTTCGATGAAGTACCATCTTTTCCTTCTCGCTCATTATACGCAACGTGTATTTAATTAAACGCGACTGCAGCCAATATTTGAGAAACGACTGTCGACAGTGCGTTATGCGCGGACTGTGCCAGAGCACTACCGCGTTATTTATCTTTTACTTTTCACTCCGCGGACTGGCCTTGAGCATATTTCTTACGTTGTATACAGGACAGCTAAAAAAATGCGCCTAGTCATGACGCTCGTAAAACTGTATAAGAATTGTATAAAATTGATACCGCTTTGTCGATTACATTGCTTGTATTTTCAAAGGTTTTATATTTCGTATTTTAAATAGTTGATTTCATTTGATAGCCGTTTCTCGGAAATCGAATCGCATAATAAATTTTTCATCTGGCAATAAATACGTGAGTCATCGTCACTGTCGTAATGGTATTGCATGTCTCGAAATTGTTTATAACTCGGGCCCCTTGAAATCCGTCAATAAGCCAAACAAAAGTCTCGATAGTGGACAGTCTTACCATTGATACGATTCAGTGCCGTGGAAATATCCAGACCCATTCTTCGAATTAGTGCAGCAATAGAGTCACATTTGGCATTTCACGCAAATAACGTCGCACATATCTTCTACTGTTATTATTATAATATCCCTGAATATATTAAAGCATATATGGCGACCAGATATCTCGCTTTTAGACAACAAACATCTTGATTGCATATTTAATCCCGATTAGAAATTTAATCTTCGTTGATAGATTCCATGTAAAAGGAGAATGATTTTCCTATATTTTAAAATAATTCTCTACTCTTTGTTTTTTACCTCTCGATTTAGAAAAATACTCTTAAACTTGTTCATTTATTTTAACGACTTTTTTTCAATACGCCGCAAAGTGACTCAAGCTGCATTAGCGTTCTCTTTCGCAATTTAAAAATCTGATCACCATACGCTACACGTGACCGTGTAGCGCGCATACGAGAGACGCGTAGATTTAACGTCAGCCAGTCGCGATATTGCACCAAAGTTGCCGATTCATGCGCCATGAATATTTACAAACGGCGGCACACGTTCGTCGCAGCACGAACTTTGTTTTTCTTGCATAACGTTAATTCATTTAATCGAACATGCACGAATCGTTCACGCCTACAAGGGCAAGAAAGCGAGTAGCTGCATTATTTTTCGAAGACGCGGCCTCACGGGTTTACTAACTCTCCGCAAATGGCGCAAATGACACGTGAAATGATGCTCTCGCACGCTTTTGTGCGTGCCGTGCCGAAAAGATCCCGGCGAGATGGTCCGTCGAGCGGAGAGGTGCACAAATGTAGCCCGTATGTTCCCCCGATCCGGCTATTGCGATTAGTCATAGTTAGCACACAAAGTGTGTTCCAAAGATCCCGCACTTTCTCTCTCAAAGCTCGAAACGTAGGGAGATAAATTATTCTACTCGGTATTGAAATACAGATGATGTTTTAAAACGCAAACAAAATCTAAAAACTGAACAGCTTTTCTTCTCTTCAAAAAGGGAACGATTGCACGTGCGGAAAGATGGATTGCGAATCACACTTTTGGAATCGTATCGCGATTTTTGTTATATAAAAAAAAAACAAAAACAAATCATCTCATTTTCGATACGCTCGATTGTTCATCCATGCAGATATTCCAAGAAAAACATGCAGTTGAAGGACATAAAATTTATTGCAGTCGAAGCGATCACGTGGCGTTATATACTGCGCACGATCCGGGTTGCGGAGACGCACGGGAACGTTGGAGGCGTTTAAAATAGTGATAAATCATGTCAAATGGAAATCATACTTTGTGCAACGCCGCGCCTGTCATCCGGCGTATTCCGCCGTTTCACGATCGTCACGCATTTTTTTCCCGAAACAAACGCGAACTGCCCGTCCTGGTCCGAATTCCTCGCGGATCGAGTATCCAATATTTCGCGTGTCTGTCTGCGCCGAACGCGTTTGAAACAAACTGTGCGCGCGCGCGCTATACGCTGCTGATTGGAAATTCCACAATTCCCGCGGACGTATCCGTTCGCTTGACCCAAGAGATCTCGGTTTTCGCAACGCGTGACCCTTTTTCGCGGAAACGCGTGCGGGAAATCGCAGGATGTGGCGTGTCTTTGAGAGCGGTTTCGCGAACGAGCGCTCGTTGCAAGATAGAGACGTTTGAATCCGTCGTATTCACCGTCGAATAAATTCTATCCTCCTTTTTCCGTTCTAAAAACAATATGTTAATAAGCGATCGCGTGATGATTAAATCGCAAATCGAGGCAAATAAATTAAAAACAAAAGTAATTTGCAATAGTCTTTATCCTCGGTTTGCCGAATACAGAAGTGCAAAGTCCCGAAAAAAATGTGCCGAAATTTGAAAAATGATACAATCCCAAAAAGTAATTCTAAAATTTGAGGAATGTGACAATATGTTCCGAAAAATTAGAATATCTAATTATATCGAGGCGTTATCTCCTCAACATTCCTCAAATTTCAGAATTATAATTTTCGGGACACTGTCTTTCTTTTTGATTCGTGGGAATACGACTTTTCGGGACTTTGCATGCCCACCGAATGCAGACTGTAAGCCGGGACGCGCGAGTCACGTGTTGCAACCATTTGAGCGTTCCTATCGTCGAGGACGTCGCGACGAGCACGATAACAATCGAACACCGCGTTCGCGACGACGGCGACGGCGCGTGTCGCGAAACTTCGGGCGACGGCACGTTACTGGAAACTGGGCCCCTATCGTTCCGGCACGGCGACGATACGTGTCTCTTCTTCCTCTTTCCTTTACTTGCGCCGAACACCTACACTTAGGTATCTCACGCGTGCGTTGGGCGGCTGTGCGTATCACCCGCACACACGCTTACATATGCATCCTCGTCGGGTGAATGACGACGTGAGGCTGATAACGGAGGAATACGATTGCCGCCAGCTCGTTCGTAGCCGATGATTCGACGGCTCACGCTGTCGCGATTATCCACTTTTTATTTTCATTTCCATTATCCACGTCGAAGGACGTAGCGCTTTCGATATGATTGGAGAGACGATTGCCAGTACGATCGTTGATATTAGCGATCTATATTGATGGCAGATAAATCTATAAAACTGAACTAGAATAGGCGAGGTCAGGAGACGCAGAACGCGTGAGATAATTATCTAATAGAGAGTCTAAGAGAGAGTAATAACAAGTAATAGTCATTTACAGTTCATGGATTTCACTGACATGAGGGCATTGCCACAGGAAGGAAAAATGATGAAGCGCCTCTTACAAGTTTGACTGCCATTGTATGGAAATATGAGAAATCGGTGTCACAATAATTGCATCATTATCAACATTAAATTTAACATACGCCAGTGTATTCAATATGAAAAAAATGTCTATTGTACATTTATTACTTTAGATATATATATATATATAACGTTACTATTATCTAACAATAAACAAGTATTATGTATCTCCACCATTCTTCTCGTAAAAGACGCGAGTTAAAATTAATCCAAAAATCAACAAACTACAAATTGTTAAAATATATTAAGAAAAGAAAAAAGTGTGTTTAAATAATTGCAATAATTATGAGCTATTTGGACAATGCATTGATTTAATATGTGTATAACGATATTAAATTTAGCATACATTAGGGGTAATAAATAGTTTTTAGTTTTGTATTATACGTGAAATGTAAAAGCACATTTTAAATGTGTAATACGGACAATTTTCCATATTGCCGGTTTGATCTTTTATCGCGTTTATATCCGTGTCATGAACAAAGGTGCTTTGAAAATAACACGAAACTCGGCGCGATACGGAGTGACTCAGCGTTTATAGATTAGTGTCAGTTGCGCGTATGCGATAGGGAACCTTTTATACAGTTAGTGCGAAGTTAAAGCAATCATAAAAATTCATACAGTTCTGATACGTACGTGAAAATAATATAGTAAATTATTATACAGATATCTCCAGATTAGTGCATCTCCAAATAATGTATTGTCGAATAAATTAATATTTTATATAAATGTACGTATGTACTTGTAAAATAAAAAATTGATAAATAATAATTATATATTATTATAATAAATACTTAAAAATATATTATTATAATAAATAACATTAATCTTTTAATATTATTTGTAATTATTATAATTATAAATAATAATATACATATATTAAAATGTTATCGGTATACCGTTGGAAACAATGTGTTTAGAGAGATCGGATACCTTTGTGATTTATTCCTTTGCCGTCTCTTCCTTTACCGAAGAATTCAAAAAATCGTGTTCCCGTGAAGATTTTACGTAAACACACATATGAAGATTAAAGTAATATTATCTCTCGACTATCGCGTAAACATACGATCTCTCAGTAAAAAAAAAAATGTGTTCTGCTTTATGTCACTTTTTCTTTTTCTCCATTGTGCCGCACGTTTTGCGTCCTGTTACCTATACCGACTGCTGACATAAACCAGACGCTATTACCTTTCACTATATATATGTATACAATACATACATATCACTTTCAAAGTTGAGATGATATGCTTTTAAAAGTTGACACGAATCTGACCCAAAATTATCACGAATAAACATTTTAGACGATATCGAAGATGCAAAGTACAAGTTTTTGGTAAATAAAATCTAAATAAATATCAATCTGTTATTTTATAATTTTATATAATCTCCGCCTTGTAACATGCTTGGAATTGTGTTCAAAAGCAGTCGAACGATAAAATGCTTGGTTTTATTCCGAGAAGTTATTACCGCGCGTTTAACAAAAAAGTACATTTGTAGCTTTAAATGTGAGCTTCGTAATCTCGCTGCTGCAAATCAATTTTATACAATTTTATACAATTGGTTCAAAAATAATGGCTCGTTTCAAGCGAGTATTTACGAAAATAATGGTGTGTATGATAATGAAATGTTTGCAATCCTATTTAATTTGTACATAAAGAACAAATGTCAAATATTATTTTTCCCAACGTAGGCGAGTAAGATAACATCGATTTATAGTTACCTATATAACTCAATTACAATAATCGTAAATAAAAAACAAAGGTTTCGGATTTCGATTCGAGCATTCTTTCACCTAATTCCTCGTTGAGACAATATAATATAAAATCTCAATTTCACGGAGTTTGAAAACGAACGAATGCAAATTCATTGAAATGTTCGTTTATCTACTATAACATAAATTTATTTATTCTCTGATATGACATCTGAAACGTTTTTATTATAAAATAAACTTCTATATCTATCAACACAATCGTGCCGCATGTGACGCATAGGAAATAGCGCACGAGGTCATTTATTTGATCATCTATTTCAGAACAGAACATTTAGAATCTAAGGATTAGATTATCTCATCTCAATAATACGTATCGATCGATTTTGCAATAAGTTTAATCAATAGTTTTGTCGAGTTTTCAATTATATAACGAAATCATATTTATTTTTGCTTTACCTTGGAAACGGAGATACTAGCTATCTACATATAGAAAATATAATAATCTACAGATAATAATTTTATTAAAAGATTAAAGATAACATTTCTAAATTAATTCTGCACATTACGATTATGTTCTGATTTCCCGATAATTTCCTTTGAATTGCTTCCCAGACAGCACAGAGAATCCAAAAAGAAAAATTCTTTCTATTCTTCTGAATTATGAAATAAATTCTCTTTCCATTCCGTTTCTCTCTTAAAAACATTCTTAAAAGTTCAAAAGTTTATTTTTACGTCAACAATCCTGAGCCCTTTTTTGGAATTACATTTATCATTCGGTTAGTCTTTTTATATTCTTCTGGAATTTTGTTTAAAAGGATTTCTGAGTTCATTCAGCACAAATAACTACGAAAAAAAGTCCTGTTTAAGCTTATAACATCCATATCGTCTCTATTCGTTGAAAATCATAAAGATTTATTTAAAGAATTCTTTTGCAGAGAGTTTTGAGAGAAATTCTACGTAGGTAGATATCCCCTGGAAAATTTATGGATTTATGACCTCTCTCTCTCTCTCAGGGTCCCTTTTTGTGAACTCGAATCTTGCCGTCTCACTCCGAATTATACCCGGCTCAATGACTTGCTTTTCGCTCTCTCCGTTGTAAATTTCATCCCGTCGTTGGGTCGAATTACAATGGTTTCGTCGATATTAAACAAAAGAACGGGAAGGTCGGCCCGGCGGCAGCCGCGAGCCGAGAGGAGCCGAGAGAGGTCCCGGGCTGCGCCGCGCGGCGCGCGCATGCGCGCGCCGATCCTCGAGCTGATTCGTCGAGAAACGGCGCTCGGCGGCGGAACGGAGCCGGTCAGCGGAAAAATAGGGATCGCGCAGTTCGCTTCGACGTCACGGCCCGTTCGGCTCTATCTCGGACACCGAAGCTGATCTCGTTGCTAAGGCTTCCGGCGCTCGAGTCTAGCGTCGATTTGCTCGCGTCTCGTGCTGCGAGATACGGAGGAAGGACACGGAGGGAGCATTCCTGTTCGGTGTCATCGGAGAGACGATACGAGGTACGTGCGTGCGAGCCAGCGCGAGGTCTCGTCTCGTCTCGTCGCGGCCATGTCCGCCCCGGCAGCGCCGCCGTTTTATTATCGATCGTCCACCACGTGATATGGCGTCGTAATTGTATGCGCTAAGCGCGGGATCGCGGTTCGCCGAGGTTTTGTCTTCCGCTAATCGGGGCTGGTTTCCTCTCCACCTCGGCGCGAGGTGAGATACGCGACCCGCGACGAGGCACGTTGGGATTGCTTTTACGTAATCGCGGCTTCACTGCTGTTGCTCGAAAAGGTTTTTTTTTTACTCGCGCCTTTTTTTTTCGCCCTCGAAATACTTGCCAGCAACAGCGTGTACCGTGGAATTGTTTTGAAGGACTTCTGATGGACGCTCGTTTCTGTTTTGTCGGTTACTTTACTGTAAACATTCCGGAATCGGCGAGAACAAAGCGGATTTTCGTGGAGACGAAGCCTACGAATGTTCGTTCTGTATTGAGACGTGGAAAAAAAAAATCAGAATAAAACCGTGAGAATATAAACTGATTTGATTTGTGATTTTGATTAGAGATATATTGTGTATTGCGTATTAACGTAGAATGTATGTGTATATTGTTAAGAAGGGAATAAAATATTGATAATTTAAAATTTAACGAGATATATAAAATGGAATGTGCTGCGACTTTTATGTTCTCATGTTTATCTGTTAGACCATAACTTCCCATTTCCTTTTATCTAGAAACGCATTTTCTAAGCAAAAATACATGCAAAAAGCAAGCAGGATTGATCAAGGATTAATATGGATTATTTAATCAGTTTAATCTGTTGCTAAGCGGTTTTATAAGATATTTTTTGTCAATTATGTTTTTCATTGAATAGTTATGTAGAAAGAAATCATTTTTATTGGTTGGATAGAACTTTCATAGAATCTTGTATGTAAATTCGGATTATAAATGCTACTCTATGAAAAATAAAATTATTTTTATTGATTTAGTTTATCAATGTTAGAACTATCATTTTAATTTATTCACAAATTTATTAATCATTAATTTATACATTTAATTATGCTTATTATTTGATTAAACGATTTTTATGTAATTTTAAATGTTATTGTAGTATTGATTTGCATAAAATAATATGGATTATTTTTAAATTATTGGATTATTTTTATTAAAGAGGAGCAATCTAATATATTTGTTAATTATACATGTATTTTTAAACACAAAAGTTTTCCGTTTATATATTAAATACTTTTTTATTATATATTTAAATGCTATATATAACATGCAATGTATTGCTATAGGTAAAAATGGCAAAACTAAAAATTGAAGAACAGTGGGGAATAGATGACATAGATTTTACTCCTGGGCCAGCCACGCCTTCCGTAAGAATGTTATTTTTTTTACACAAAGAAAATATATATCATAAAAATAAATAATTACAATAAAAATCATTAATATTGATATTATGTTTTGATAGTTTGATGAAGGACGTGCACCTTGTCGCGGTAAAGGACGTGGCACCCCAATCAATAACAACGACGCAAATTACAGTGTTGGAGGCTACAATAATTCCTATAATAACAAACAAACGGACAACAACGAAGGAGGTTATGATAATAGTATCTACAACGATGATCAAGAAAGTAATAGATATAATGGCGATAATAGTAACAGATTTAGAGGAAACAGACAAGGCAATGATAGACCGCGCTACGGAAATAACAGAGGAGGTGGTGACAATGATCGAAGGTGGCAAGGTAATAGAGATAGGAACAATGATAGGCGAAATAGGGACGATTTTGACGGCGAAACTGAAGATAATGGTCATGATAGAAATTATCAGAATGATAGAAGAGACAGACCTAGGAGAGATAGAGATGATAATCGAGGTGGAAGAAATGGTGGTAGAAGGAGGGATGGCGATGATGGTGATAACAACGATTCTAGAGATAGGGGACGCAGAAGAAACGATGATGATTCTAAAGACAACAACGATAAAGATGAACCAAAGAAGAGAGAGATTTATATTCCACCGGAACAACCTGATGACGAAAATTCCTTATTTGGAAATGATGTGTCAATGGGAATAAACTTCGATAAATACGATGATATTGAAGTAAGGGTGACCGGTGAAAATGCACCGCCTCCGATACAATCCTTCGATAGATCCGGCCTCAGACCTATCCTGTTGGACAATATCAGAAAGTCAGGTTACACAAAGCCTACGCCTGTTCAAAAATATGCCATTCCAATTATAATGAGCGGCCGCGACTTAATGGCTTGCGCGCAAACAGGTTCGGGCAAAACTGCGGCATTCGTAGTTCCTATCCTACATACTCTGTTGGAAGATCAAAGAGAATTAATTAAAACGGCCACTTCCTGCGAACCACATGCGATTATTGTATCGCCTACACGTGAGCTTACCTCACAGATTCATCAACAAGTAAAGAAATTTTCTTTGAGTTCTATCATACGTGCCGAGCTTGCTTACGGAGGAACATCAGTTATGCATCAATCAAACAGAGTACTCAACGGCTGTCATATTCTAGTTGCAACTCCAGGCAGATTGTTAGATTTTATTGGACGAGGCAAAGTTAAACTTTCTTCCTTACGTTTTCTTGTGCTGGATGAGGCTGACAGAATGCTCGATATGGGTTTCCTACCCGATATTGAAAAGATTATAGATCACGAAACAATGGTACCTGCAGAAGAAAGGCAGACACTTATGTTCTCCGCTACTTTCCCAAATGAGATTCAGGAACTTGCAAGTCGATTTTTACGAAATTACTTATTCCTTGCAGTTGGAATTGTGGGTGGTGCTTGTGCTGACGTAGAACAAAACTTTTACCAAGCATCTGGTCAATCCGACAAGCGAAAATTGTTGAAAGAACTATTGGAGAAACAAGGTCAAACGGGAAGTATTGAAGGCACTTTGGTATTCGTTGAACAGAAACGACACACTGACTTTATCGCTTGCTTCCTTTCGGAAAGCAATTTTCCGACAACTAGTATACATGGCGATAGATTGCAAAGAGAACGAGAAGAAGCTCTACGTGAATTCAAACGAGGAAAAATGTTGATTTTAGTGGCAACGGCGGTTGCCGCGCGCGGCTTAGACATTAAAAATGTTTCACATGTGATTAATTTCGATATGCCAAAGACGATCGACGAATATGTTCATAGAATTGGACGAACTGGTCGAGTTGGAAATCGCGGCAAAGCGACTTCATTTTTTGATCAAAATTCTGATGGGCCTCTCACTGATGATTTAGTCAAAATTTTGAAACAAGCTGGTCAACCAATACCTGACTGGTTAGAATCCGGTGGTGGCAGTTCCAAAACCTACATGCCAGGAAGGGGTAGAAAATTCGGCGGCCAGGATATCAGAGGTGTAAGTAACATTACAATCTAAATTTTTGATCGAGTATTGATAACATTCATTTCTATTATATTTATATAGTATGTTGCCAAATTAAATAGTAAAAATTCTGTTATAAATTGTGGAGAATTTTTTGAATGATGAAAAATCAAACCATATGGTATAAAGAAATATGAATTATTCTTCTGTGCAGAACAACGATGCATATGGTGGTGGTGGTGGTGATACATATGATGATATTGGCCACGCACCTTCTGTACCAGCAGAACCAGAAGAAGTATGGTAGATTAGATCATGTGTATTTTATACGATGTATAAAATACTCCGTTATTTTCTTTAATTTTAATAAAATACGATAGATTCTACAGACAACATGTGTAAGCAGAAGTATACAAACAGTGATAAAAATCGGTTTTTGTTTCTTTTTTCTTTAATTGTTCATTTTATGTGATATACTTTTATTGCTAAGTTGCACACGCGCGCACACGTACAGAGAGTAAGAAAGAAAAAAAAAAGGTGCATATAGATTTATATTCCTACCTCAAACTCAGGTATAGAGTCAATAGTTTCTAAAGTAATTAAGTTTCTAGTTTTAAAGTACACGAAGGTTTTTAGATTACGTATATACTCATATACTTGATTACTTTTTGTGTAAGTCATATTGTAGTATTAAGAGAACATTTAATTTTATAGTTATTTAGTTATTTAATAACTTTCTTTTTCATTTGCTAAAATAAAATATTTCTTATGTTAATATGATGATGTAATGTGACATAGTAAAAAATTATGTCTGATAAGAAATTCTTTGAATTTTAAGACATAGATGATCGCGTGGAATATACATATAAAATGTTCCTTGTATAAAATATGTAATATGTAATGAGTAATTAATAATTTTTTTCTGTTCTCGTATGTTATCCCTCATAAAAAATATGTAATATATGATGAATTACTCATTTTTTCCATCGTCTTCACATCTATTTTGCTTCTACATTGATTAAAAAAATCTTAAATGAATTCTTAGAATTTAAAGATTTTTAATCTATAAAAACTGTACTGCATAGATTAAAAGTTTTATTAAAAAATATGTATTTAAAATTAGTAACTGCATAAAGTATATTCTAATAAGAATTTATAATACATGCATCTCTCCCACACGATCATCAAAAAGCTAAAGAATAATTCATGATTATAGTTTATTTTATGAAATACTGCGATTATATTTTGTTCTTTGATATGTTATAAAAAATATAACAATAAAGTTTTATACTTTTATAATAAAACTTTTGGTTTTAATATTTTTTTAAATAAATTCTAATATAATAAATTGCTTTGGTAAATTTCAAAATATATTAACAGAAATTAGTACATTATTATTATTATTATTAGGATAATTTAGTATATGTATATTGGAAGGATAAAGAAAGAGGAATAGATTCTAATGAAAGTCACATTAGAATAATGCTAAAATTTTCTTTTCATCCCGGATTTAGCCTAATTTATTAATTTTTATTACACAGACTTAATAAATTATATCCAACCAAAAAAATTTTTTCTGATAAAGTTTAAGAAGTTTTTCACTTTTAAAAACGCTTAATTTTTCTATTTTCTGTAATATCTTGTAATTAAAAAACAAAGTATATTGTCAAAAGATTTCGTAAGAACTCGTAGAACTGACGTCTCTGTAATAATTTTTTTTATGTTTGCATATCCTTTAAATTTCGTGCATCAATAAAGCGATAGGATTTTAATATCAGGAAAAGAATGTACACTGATATTATGACACATAAGCAGTAGTTATATTAATACTTACCGTCGCTCATGGCCATGTCCATTAGGTGCAAATCCTCGTCATTGAGCAGAGACGACAGAAATCCGTCGGTAGTAGTTTGGTTGATGGACTCGGTCGTCGGTGCATGATAATACATCATATCGTTAGGTTCAGACTTGTAACTTGCCCCGCTCTCCGCACCCATTGGCTCGCTACTGTTTGTTAAATTCATCGATGTTGCCACAGCTGAACCCAAATTCGACGACCCACCTGTAACAGTGAGCAGTTTAGTTCAGACAATGAAATTTCTTAGATGATATTTTAAATTTATTGCGTTCTCTTATCTTTTTCATGCAAAAATTGATAATATCGATTAGAATTTGTACAAGATTTGTATAATTTATGAATGAGAGAGTGGATGCGACACAATTGTGAATTATGCTTTGAGAATTATACAACTTACGTTTTAAGCTTGTCGCGAGTATCGAAAATACTTTGGCTAAAGAAGAGATTTTTATACACCTCTGATGCACACATCGCCTGTTGACTTCATTTGTCTCAACAGTATAATTCACATTTCGAAATTTCGTTTCATTAGAGAGAAAGAGATAATAATAATATGATTTAATATAAAGTAGGAACAAAGAGCTTCCGTTTTCCGAAAAGCTTTGGGCAACACTCACCCACATTGTGGTAAGGTCCTGTTGAATTGATATCCCCGACCGGAGGAGCTAAGGTAGGATTATGGAGCAATACGTTACGTTGCGCCTCGTAATGACTGTGACTTATACCGTGTCCTGGATATCCAGGATGCGCTGGATGTGGGAAGTGATCCGGTGCTGCCGGGAGGGATAAAAGAGACGCGAGATCTTGCCACCGCTGTTCCATGCTCATCGCTCGCACGAACGGCATGCGACCCTGAAACGACGAAATTCGGTTTTTCTAAAATCACAATCATAAAAAATTAATTATTTTAATGCGTCTTAAAATAAATAATAATTAATTATTTGATTATTTAAAATATCTATCTTAGAACATATATTCCGCGCTCATTTATGTTGCAGATGTAAAATTTAATAAACAGTAGAGATGAAAAAAAAACTTTTTTATGAATTATTAAAATTATGTAATTTTAATGCAAAACTTTTAAAAGGTTTACAAGAATATACTGATATCGCGATTTCATTGAATTCCAGACATTTACACTGCAAATATAAAATGTAATAAACAGTCGAGATCAAAAACATCCGTAATTTTTTAAAACTGAATTATTAAAACTATATAATTTTAATGTAAAACTTTAAAAGCTTTACAAGAATATATTAATATCGCGATTTCATTGAATTCCAGACAGTTTTCGTTGAAGCGAAATACGTAAGATTTTACACGGTCGTCGACCTTCGTAGCAATTATCTTATCTGGTACATCCTATTATCATAGAATCGAACATCCATCGATCGAATGTCACGCAAGAGAAGATCCCGTAGCCGTCGTGCCTGTCAAATGTCAACCAGGTAGACACCTGGATTCCAAGGAGACAGGAACCCCCGCTGATCGCGTAGGTGTTGGCTGCACGTAAGATCAGTAAAGGATATTAATAACAGCGGTACTACGTGTCAAAAGTATCCTTTTCCCCGTGTAAGGGCATGCGTCAATCGTGATCGCGCGTCAATCAATCGCGGAAATTATGACGGGCGAAATTTATGATTTAAAAAAAAAAAAAAACAGCACGTTTATAAGTAGCCACCAAATAAGTATATAAAGTTATGTACCGCGGATGGAGCTTCTCAATGCGTAAACGATAAATACCGTTCGGAAAATATAGTTACACCATTTTTCATTTGTACCGTTGTTATTCTTCGCAAATAAGTGTAAAGTCGTATATCATAGGTAGATAAAAGTGCACACAAATTAGCGTATTAAACGTCGTCTCTTATACAAGTAAATAATAAGCATCTCGTTAGCATATTTTTTGTGCGCTTGCCGGGAAGCGCGGCGTAATAACAGGAAACACGGAATTATCTCCGATTCCTTTCTCGAGAGGCGCGTTTTACGCTTTCGAGGAAAAACCACCTGCGAATTTCATACGGTTCGGGAGTAAAAATCTCTCTCTTTCTCTCCCTGTCTGGCGACATGCGCGCGAAGAGAATCACGATTTGTCCGCTAATTGTGAGAGAACAGTCGTGTACTTTCACGAAATTTCTTCCCGTCCCGCTGACGGCGACGGCGCGGCGCGGCGGCGTTAGCGGAGGAAAGGGAGAGACCGCATCTCGCACGGCGTAAGCGCGGTAGTGGCTGCCGGGGGTACGTACCCACACCGGCGCCTTAATGCACATAGGTATTGTCGCTAATGCGCCTGGGCGCAAGAAGAAGATGAATAGGGAAGCGCTGCCGCGGCTGGCTGTGCGCGCCGGGGCCCGCTGGATTGTTGTTCGCGGGCGCATCAATCAGTCGCCGGTGCAATCTGTCGAGCGCGACGCCTTTAAGGCGCGATTCTCGCTTGTCAGCGCATCTGCCGGCTGTGTAGGCCGCGGCCGGCGCGGCGAAATGTAGGACGGGGACTTTTGTTCCACGGCGATTTGTCGTGCAGCGCGACGCACCGCACGTTTCTAATGGCCGGACTTTACGGCTCATCCTGGTTCGACGTAACGGCCGTGATTGAGTTATAGGAAAAAAGCGCGCGCCGCGTTTAAGCTTCTCCTCTCTCTCTCTCTCTCTCTCTCTCTCTCTCCCTCTCTCTTTCCCGCCGTGGTGACGGCGACGATTACCGTCCGCGAAGTGCGACAGCTTTCCGCCGCGCCGGGACGCGACTTCCAGTTTTCAATCATCGTCGGGAATACTCGAGATTCGTTCGAGCTCGCGCCGGATTAATCCGTGACGGGGTTCATTAACGGACGTCTTCCGCGCGGCGGCCGAGGAACCGACGCCGTTCTCCAGCGGTGGATTAATTTTGAGCGGGTGAAAAAAAAAAAAGAGACGCATTCGCGAGCTTTTATTAATCCCTGTGATTTTATTCAATCCCTTAGCCGCGACGCAAGTGTTGTACCAGTTCGCTCAACTTGTCCGGTAAACTATGGATGGAGGAAGTTATAAGGACGGTGACTGTCGGCTGTTAATCTCGCGATTAGATGCACGAAGCGTGATTTATCGGACAGCCGTCGGGGCTGCCCGACATAGCGTTCATTCTGACGAATCCACGTCTCAAATTGGTTTGGTATCTATACGAGTGCGGTAAACGAACGTTACGTTACGCATTCCTCCTTGGCTACTGGCGCTTATGATTTATGTTACCACACGCCGAACGCGCAGCCCTCACGTACGGTGCACGCACACGCGCCTAACTCTCGCGTCTGTGTGCGCGATCTCGCTTTGCGTGCACGGGAGAGTCGTTGCGCGGAGCGTATGAATCTGCGAGAGACTGCGAGGAAAGATATCTGCGGCGGCAGATGTTTGAAACGCGCTGTCGAGGACTCGCTAGATTTCTTCCGAGATCTCTCTCTCTCTCTCTCTCTTCTCCTGTTTCCTTCTCTTTCCTCCCCCTTTTCCCCTGCAGCTATGTGCTCTTTTTCTTCTGGTATTCATTAATATCGCGCAATCTCCGATGTCTTATCAAATCCATCACGAGAGTTCGTGCAGAAACAGATCAGAGATTTGTATGAAATTGATTTGATTCCGCTTCGTTAGAAAATGCATTCATCGGCCAGTATTTGCGTTTGCATTATCATTCATCGTACGTCTCTAATCGGATGTACTTCTAATGAAAACAATCTTGGAATGAGTTCTATTAATAGTAATGAGAGTAACAGTTTATAACGAATTTTCAATAACTGCCAATAAAACGAGGTAGTGGAACGTTCGAATTAATGGATTTCTCGTCATATATTTTTTTGCACTAAACCTGCTTCATAGAAATATCACGTTGGACGCTCGTCTATTTCTCCCGTTTTGTCTACTCTCTTTAAAGTGCCATAAAACGCGATCGGTCTCTCCTTTCAGAATTGTCGTCTGCAGTTTTGTTTTTATTCCATCTATAACGTCGCGGCGTGCTGCAGCGAAACTATTTTCGATCTATTTGACAGTGATCAACTGACCGCTTGACACCTGCCATCACCGTCGTTTAACCCGCCGTCTCTCCACGGTCCTCGATCAGTTACCTCGAGTTACCTACTTTTCACCTCAACACGTCGCGTGTGTTTTCGTACGTGACTGCTGGCAAAGCTCGTTTCTGTCATGAAGGTTGTGAATGAAAATATTGATGGATACGGATTCAGTCCCTCACCCTTTATGCACGTCTCGGTATGTGGAAAAAAATATATTTGTGTCTGCTGTTCCCCCCGCGTCGTTCTCCGTCGAGCCGGAAATTTTTCCCAAGCCTTTGCGATCATACGCCTTTGCGCGTATCCGTAACAAAAAGATTATTCGATTCTCCGATCCACTCGTCGTTCTTCTCCAATCTCCAATCGATCCAAGACAATTCTTAATTAGTGAAATCAGTGAAAATTGCATCGGAGCGCGGCGTACAACGTTCACAGGCGCCGATACTCCTGCCACGTCTGTTGTCTTTTGTTGCAACTACACGTGACCTCAATGACTATACGAAGACAGAAATTCGTTTCACACATCCTAGATAGCCCCGGCCGCGGACGCGCATTATGCATTTCACAGCGCATAAGTCCAGCAGCTGCTTGGAATCCTGGCGAACGGACTGTGTGACGCCCCGTCGCGTTTCTTGGTTCTTGGTGAAAATTGCCTGGTTGGGGTGCGCGCATGTAGGAATTTATGGGCGACAGAAGTGCGCTAAAAACTTAACTTTCTCGCGAGACTTCTGATATTACGTGAAATTGACGTGCATCAGGGATTTTATGAACGCGCGTTCGTAGATGAAATTTCGTATTAACATAAACGGAGTATCTCTCTAAAAAACGAATTAAACAGTTGCGATTAGACTATCTGTACTATACTTGTTCTACATGTGCATAATAGAACTGCTAACAATAAGATAAATATACCGCACTCGTTTTTATTTTAAATATGAAAAGTTTTCATCAAGTTTGCGTAATCAATCTTGACATTTTGATGGAAACGGTGTTAAAAGTCGGACTGACCTTAAAATCAAATTTCTCAAATATTTCTATAAATGAACAGGTGGACGATTTCTATCGCTAACTATACGGCGAATTTGATAAATACCGGATGTTACGTGCGTTTTGTTGAGACACACTGGCGGGCGGCCGGAAACGGCGATCTTGGTAATGCGTCATCGGCAAAACGCAAGTAATTAAAGATACGCGAGAAAAACGTGCGCCGTACCCGTGGTTGCCAGTATGCTCTTACGACTAATGGGCGAAGATATTAATTATGATTCATTCGGATTCATAGTCATCAGATTAATGCATGCTGGCGTGGGTTAACGCGGCCGGCGGGTTTGCGCGGTCGCACCGCGAGCTCTCCGACTATCGTTACGAGTGCATCCTAATGTCCGAGCAGCGCCCGTCGTCTCCTACCGTCTTTCTCATTTCCATAGCACACATTTCGCTTCTCTTATTAATTTCGTCTTACGACGGCCTCTCCGGCTCGCAATCCGCCACTCGTCTCCGTCTCTGTTTCCACCGCGCGGATTGCCCTCTCTCACGATCTTCTTTCTCTACCCCTTTATCTCCCGCGCTCGCCTCTTTCCCGGCTACGATCCTCCGTCCGCCGGCTTTCTTTCCTCTCGATTCGTAACTCGGTGTTATACGTAAATATTGTTCGGCAGTCCAAGGATACCTGGAGGGCTCTCCTCCGGCGCTCGAGGTTCTAAGCAAATATTCAAGTGCCACGGCAAATAGCACGCTACTGGCCGCTCACGGCCTAGCAAATCCTTGTGCAAAGATATACGGCCAAGTTCCCGTCAATCACGGCCAAAGGTCATCTGGTAGTTCTTTGCTTCTTCGATTACGAGACCGAGCCGCAGGCTCGATACTATGTTATCCAATAGTGCGATGTGTGGCGATAATGATTTATTCGCCGATACTAGTTTGATTGGCTGTTTATGGTCCACATCATTACATTTAGCGATTAATCGATCAACCGATTGCATCACTTGTTTTTCTCGATTATTTAAAGAATGCATTATCCAAATATATCACGTTCGATTATAAGATGATAAGTGTTGTACATATTTTATACATATGCATAATCCTCGAAGAAGGAATATTTTTTCTATGTGTATATATATATATATATACACACACACACACACATACATACACTATAATTATCAACAAAAAAGAGGGGAAAAACGAACTTAATATTTAATTAATTTTTTATCCTCTCAGATGATGTATTGCCAGACAATTTTCCAACAAATTTAATGTAGATGCATTCTATTAAAAAGATATATATGCATGATTTCTTAATTGATTAATACTACCACGTCATATGCATTAATAGCGTATACATATATTTTTCCAATTATGATCGAAGAGTTAATAGACTTACCGTTTCACATTAAATAGGTACTTATGAAGATCAAGCTCAACAATAGGAACAAGCTACGGAATGAGATAGTCAACATGCAGGCCTACGAAAATAAATGTCTACCGCTTCTATCCACAAAGAACTTTTTGTCACAAAGATATTTTAATTATTTCAGATTAGTTACTTCCTACATTCTCTGTGTTTGTCGGACCCTGCGGGTGCACGTTGCTGTGGTAATTATTATTGCGTCTTGACATATTCGAATTCATTCTCTCATTATTTACATGGAACTTCTAAGACATTCCGCGTTCTCGTTACCCGCAGGCGAACATTTACCTACTTTATATCTTTGCTTAATTACTAATTACCCTTTTTAATTAATTCATCTACCGTATTGAGAGTTTTAAGTAAATCTTCCGTCGATCTCGTAATACCGGACAAATAAATTTTAAGTTTTATATATTAAATAAACAATCAAGTAAAATAAATAGCAATTATTTATTGCTTTTTATATTATTCTGAATAATTTGTTCATTACTGTCGCTCGTAAAATTACGAAAGAGAAAAAATTCTTTCTATAAAATTTACAGAATGATTTTGCATAGCAAGCAATAAGGATTCAAGTTGCGGCTAGTATTTGGAGCCTGATATTTTAACAAAATTTTTGTTTCTTCAAGTTTGAATTTTGTTTAGCGTTTGATATTTACGAATGACTTTATCATCTTTACAATACCACTTTTTCGGAAAATACGTGCTACGAAGTTTTAACCTAAGATTTAATGGCGTATTGACATTAGCCTTCGTTACACGGTTAGTTTGAAAGAAAGTAAGCCACTGGTAATCCCTTGGGACGGTCAAAAATAATTATGCCTGGAAACTTTGGGAGGTCCTACTGTTGTGAGAACTTTGACCGTTTTTAGACTTTTAAGATTCCGGGATCACAAGCTTTAAACGAAAAGCTGCAGGTACCTGCCGAATTCCAAGAATTCTTATCAGTTGTTCTTCAAGATAGGGTTGATTGATTAAAAATTTTTCCAGAATGTCCTTAAACATTTTGAAGCATTCATAATTTTCATTTTTCATTTTCTAAAGCAGAAATTATTTTATAGAATATAACAAATGAAATTATTCTGTTTACTTAAATAAATATGATTTGAATAGTTTTTCCAATTTAGTGCATAATTTGATCTATTGTATTTGTTAAAAGTACGTCCTTCGAGATTGAAGATATTCGCGCGATAAAAATAGTTTCATAATGTATAAAAAATAAAAATGAAGAGTTAAGATTTAATGACTTGACTATCAAGAATATCTCCTTTACTAGCGTGAAACTCTGACATAGTCTGTGTAACTTTATAAATATCTTCAATGAAATTTATTATGATCACAGTTTCCTATCTTCAAACGCAAATAATCCGTAATTTCTAAGACACAGGTGTAATGCACTATGAACCGCTTGCGATACAAGTAGATAGCGCAAAAAATGTTTGCGCGAAGCTAAAGCGGCATCACATACCCTCTCTCGCTCTCGCAGAAGCGTCTTCCTCCTCGCGAAGGGGAAAAAAAAAAGGATCCGACGATAGCGTCGGAACGTGTGCCACCCGACTATAATGGGTCGCATTACGTGTCCGTCGTTTGTATCTCGATGTATACGCTAACATGTAGCAATTACAGGTGACTGAGGTCAGTGTTAATACGACGGTCGCGTGAGAGAGGAGCTCCAAAAATGATATGGCTCGCGAGCGGCGACGGCGCGTTTTCTTGCGTAAGCCTTCCATATAATACGCACGACACATCCTCCTCCGTACGCAAAGGTCCCGGGCGTAGGAATGTATTAATTTAGTGTACTCATTACGTATTGAAAGAGCCGCGGACGCGGCAAGCGGAGTATGTAATACTTCTCCGACAACGGTTGCGTGTAATGACAGTTCTACATGCGGGACGCAAGGTCGCATGGCCGCGCGCGTGTATGTATGCGTGTGATTGCACACGCGCGCGCACGCGGACGATCACTAGAAGCGAATTTTAACGAAATGTCAAACTGAACCGTTCTTTGACGTGTTGCCGAATAAAGCTACGCACTTACAAAGTGCCCTAAAAGTACACGGTTATTACGGAAAAAATAAGCGCCCTTTAACCCTTTAATCCTTTAATTATGACATGTAATTGGATTGCGTCATTATTTATAAATAATACAAAATAATTATTATATTTAGCATTTTACTGTTCAATATAATTTTTACTTATTTCATAGTGTTTATAAATATGAAAACTAGACAGTTTTTTTTTTTAAAGAAAAACAGGTTACGTTCCTAGAATTAATCGCAGCGGACACAGTCCATCGCTAAGTATTCTCAGTTATTAACTTCGATATGTGTTTTTTTATCCGCGAAACCTTGCTTACGAGACCTTGCGACCAATCTCCACCTCGTTCGTCGCTGATTCTACGTGTGAATGACTGCAGTTATCATATCTGCAGTTATCGCATTAAGAATTTTTATTTGGTTATCGTAATAGGTTGCGCAATTAGTGTAATCTACCTGGAGAAGACCTTCGTCCAATACCAGACTCCAACATTCTGTATTTCCTTGGCACGTGTGCTCGCTCGTCTGCGGATGAGGTTTGACAAGGGCTTGCTGCACGTCGTTCATGTGTACCCTCTTCACTCGAAATACGAATTAGGCACGAGATACGCACCGGGGTCTTCGTCAAATTAATCAAATATTATTAAACAATTCCTTTTTACAAAGAAACTTTAACTCCGCGGCGAGAATTGCACATTCATCCGTCAGCACGTGGATTTTAATTAATTTTAATTAATACGGTTTATTATTATTTTTTTTCGTTAGCGTACCGTATCGCGTTACTCCAGCGTGTTATTCCTGCATTCGGACGAATATCTCAGTCCATTGGCGATTCTGCGATAAACGAAATATCATTTTGAAAGGCACGGCGAGGAGATTTGTGTATTCAACGTGGGCGGTCTTACGGAGTGATGTGAGAAGGGTTTCTTGGCCTCGTTCAAATCGCTTCGAGCCTCGTACAAATGAACGTGATGCGTTTCATAGAGATAGTCATTGTACTAGGTGGCTTTATCACTCGCACACTTATATCTCACGTAGTTTAATCTCCGTCTCGATGGCGTATTACGCATCGTAGAATTTACTGTTCACGTAACACCGAGATCCTTGAGATTAGACCGCAGGCGTACGAAACTTTTATGCAAATTATCAACTTCGTTGGTAGAGCCACCGGCTCGTCAGACGTACAAGGCCGTAACGGAGCATTCGCGGAAGTCTAACGTCCTCATTTTGCAACCAGTTTTTCATTAACAATACAAAGTGTCTTCCCCCGGTGATATCTGGACGGGAAACTCGCTGGTATCCTCGAAGGCGTGGTTTCCTCGCGTCTACCTCGAGATCTTAACTTCTTCTACTTCTTCTTCTTCTTCTTCTTCTGCGAGAACCGTTCGAACCGTCGCACTATCAGCAGAGAATCGCGCTCGGCTAAAGAAACCTTCCGGAACCGTTTATCGCGCCTATCTACAGAGCGGATGTTCGCCAGCGGGACCGCCTTTTCTCGCCGTGATTGTTGAGAGCTGACTTTTCCGCGAGATTAGCGTTCACTTCCAACCGCGTGTCGTCCGCGAGTGTCAGCGCCGACGTCCAGGATCACAAACATCGCGATCGCGTCCACCGCGGTTCACGGTAGTAGGGGCCCGTGCCACCTCTCCCATTGGCGGGGGCTTTTCAGACGTATTCCTCCACGTGCACGCGAACAACTCTTGCACACGTACGCGTTGCGTCACGTCTCGCTGGACGAACTCGCCGCGCGGACTATCCGGGTAGGTCATTGTCACGATCGTCCTCTCCTACGACGATGTGATTTCTCGACGGGACGCATTGTAGGTACGATGTGCCCGACAACAGCGTCGGAATCCAAGTCCGGGGAAACGTCAACTTTCTAGGGGAGTTCTTCGGGATGCTTTCGAATCCACGGCGTGATCTCGTCTTGAATAGTTGCGTCTTACGCGTACTTTGTTTATCCATTTATGCACAAATGAAATTTTGGGGGAGCGCATTTTCATTTTTTTCTTTTGTGTGTCATTAGAATTCGATATGTTTAAATGTATTGATATGTGGTGATAAAATGTTTCGTAAACGTAAATATTTAAATATTTGAATGCGTGCATTAAAACAGTTGCATTATTTCTATGTGTAACAGAATTTTAAAAGTAATAAAAGTAGTTTATCGCTAATCGCTCGTCTTTGCACATCTTCCGGCTTTCACATTTCTGGATTATTGAAAAGATAAGAAAGAGATTATTATGTCACGTAGTGTATATATGGCTATAACTGAATTGCCATTATCGGCCAGCTACTGTCTGTGATAAAATTTAATTTATGTTTTATAAAATGCACGTCGCGAACGGAACAGGCGGCTTAAGAAGCATCAAGCTCACATGTATGGCTTTCTCTAATGGGCCCGATCTATTCGAGTCTAAAACTTGTTCTGCACATGCTATAAAACTCTATAATGCTATAAAGTGATAATGAGTCTTAAACGCTGAGTGATATCTCTTATAAGTAAAGTGCTAAAAATAATAATAGATCTCTTAGCTTTAGGGCAACGACTAGATTTTGAAAAAAATAAGAAAAATGTAAAAAAGCAAAATATCAAAATAATAAAGATGACCATAAAAAAGTCATTAATTACGGAGACCGGAATTATTTTTTCTCCAAAATGATTAGCAGTGTCATTCAACAAAGAATTTCTGAAAATTCTAAAGATACAAATCACTCTTGTCTGTATTATCATTGCAGTACATTACGTTGAACAAATTGTCTCTGGTAATAAATCATAAACGAATTCTTCCGGAAAGATCATGTAGTGATATCGCGAGTTATACAAGCACAAAGCAATCCAACAAGTCATAATTATAATCAACGCACTAATCTCTTGTAAACTATAAAAATCTCACGAATCCGCGACAACGATTACTACCAAATACAAACAGTACAAGCTAACTATCCAAATGACAGCATAATACTCCTATTAAAACAACGAGTTGTGATTGCTGCGTTTAGATTGCTGGATAATGAAACTTGTGTAAAAATCGACTATACCAAGTGCAGTCACATTGAAAATGCATACAAGATATTTTGATATTTTTAATAGAAATATAGAAATCGAACATGCAACATGTAATTCAACTGCAAATTGAAACATTGTAATAAACACGTTTTGCACTGTAATAAAAACATTTAAAATGTAATTGGAGCAGTAAAAATGTATTTACAAATTTTTGTATTAACTATTAAAATAGTTGTCATGTGTTTTGTAAAAAAAACATTTAATATGCTTTCACTAAATTAGAATTTTGTTTAAAATTATTCTTCTTTCCGTTTTTTAATTGTACAATATATTAACAACAATCGTGAAAATTAAATATTTCACGAATTAAATTTTTTGATAAAGGATATGAATTGTGAAAGCAAACTATTTTCAATTGTTACATTAAAATGCGGTTATAACATACAATTGTAGGGGCCCTCTGAAAGGGAGTGTGGTTTAGCGAGACTGGAGCCGCAGCGGCATTTTCGCGGTCGACGTTGTAAATAAAGAATATCCCGTTTATGGACCGTAAACGCCGCTCTAACTGTGCGACTTTGCGCGTGGTTCTTATCTTCTCGTTTGTTTCCTACTTCGTATATCACCGGTTGCTCGGCGTGGTATCATCGTCCCATCCCGAACCTCTCATTAACGGAATGTCGAAAAATCGCAAGTGCCATAGCCATTCTCGGCGACAACACATCCGCAGCTCTTTCAGCGTCTCTCAAAACTACAGCTGCGTGCATATCGCGAAAAGTATTAAAACGGCAGGAGAGTCGCTCTAAATAAACGTATTGTTGCAAACCGGATAATTCTCGAACCGCGGTCGTATCAAAGCACACACAGCTTGTTGATGTGAAATGATTGAAAATAAAAATAAAAACTTGGCGATTGTGTTTACATGAAGATTATTGAGACGTATTAAACGACATTGGAGTCTGTTATTACAGAGACGATAATTCAACATCCATGACACTCGATTAGAAATCACGTCGGATAGTTCAAGATAATTTTTCATTGATTCACTTAGGCGACATATACGTTTGATAGAAGAAGAAGCCTATGTACTTTGTACATAAATCATTACATTGTCGCAATCATAGTGACATTGTACGCGCAGTAATGAGAGGCACTGGCCTTGGTTCTGATCTACAGGCAATGAAATCAGGGTCGTTTCGTACCTGGAAGGAGCGGTGATGATGGGGATGATGGGGATGATGAAACTGCGGTGTGTGAATCATGTCGCCGGTCTCGGGATCCTCGCACTTGGATGACTTCGCGACCTCGGCGTTACTCGAGGCGGTAATGGCCGCGTCGCCCTCTGCACTTGCGGAGTCGTCGGCGGTTTCTTCTTTCTTCTTCTTCTTCTTCACTTCCGGCTTCGTTTCCTAATAATCAATCTTTGTATAATGATCACAATATCGCCGCTTCGCCAAAGACAGCGCACTAATCGCGCAAAATTAAAATATTCGAACACAGTGTGTTCCACGATCTGCACATTTCGGCCGATTTCCGAGAGTCAACGCCTACTGTTTCCCACTCCTCGTTTTGAACTGTTAAAACTTAAATTAACAGTTCAAGACGAGGAGTGGAAAGCAGTAGGCGTTGACTTTCGGAAATCGGTCGAAACGTTCAAATCGTGGAACACACTGTTCTAACACATTCAATACATGTTTATCAATAAAATATTCGAACGTCCGACTTGCTAATAACAAAATTATTATTTCGTTACGTAAAATAATATTTAAAATTACAATTTGGAAAAAGAAGACTATTGTCAAAATTGACATTAAAATGATTTTTGCTGATCTTATACGAATTCTCCGATTGTAAATAATAAAAATACTCCGATTAATCACAGATTGAGCATCACAAAAGAAATTTGCAAAAATGAAAAGCAAACAAAATTTTACGATTTGTCTTATAAAACGGTTAACTCGAAAGACGTAAAATATCAACAAACTGTCTCTTTCTCACAAAGAATAAAATTGTAGTTACTTCCAAATAGATACAAAGAAGATACAAAGATATTCCACAAACCTCTGGTTGAGCCTCATCGAGGCCAACGAGCTGAAGCGCCTCCTCGAGATTAAATTCGTCAGGCAAGCCCAGAGTATCGTTGCTAAGCAGACCTTCTACGCCGGCGCTTTCCAAGAGACTACCTCCCAGTAAATCTGAAGTAAAGTCATGCTCGAGTCCTAGAGGGTCGTTTAAACCCAGAGAATCGTCGGTTAAGTCAGCCAAGGGATGATTGTCCAAAGCCAACGATGCTTCGTTGAGAAGCGGGTCGTCCTCTTCGACGATGCTACTTCCACTTCCGTTCTGACTGCCGGAGCTGAGAATGTATTCACCTGTAAAGAAGCGAATACATTCGCTCGAGATGCTTGACAATTTGATCGAAACTTAGCCAAATCGACGAAAGAGAAACGCGTTTTCGATATTATATGATTCATCATAAAAAGAACGCGTGCTTCGACAGGTGATGAAACATAAGCGAGCGTAAACAAGTTCGCGTGCAGTCGCAAGGTTCACGCAGAGATCATCTGAGAATACTTAATTAGTCGTTTGATTGCACAGTGCGACGTTATACAGGTTTCTTATCCACCCTATTACGCAACTTTGTTCTGACACGACATTGACAACTGTTACTACAGGTTTCTTTATACACATTCCATAATTTTCATCCAGCAATGTAGTCGCTGTAGACTGAGTAATTTTACAAGTTTTAATTATTTGATTACTTGACTTTTGTATTATTACATTATTAAAAGTTAACTAAAACGCATATATGTATTATTTGCACTTATAATGACTGAAGATAAAAATTGTTTGTATATTTCTTTATATTTACATTGAAAATTAAGAGTCGGAATAAAAACGGATTAATGTTTACGTTTTAATGAGATTCGTGTCTGTTTAACATGTGCAACTAAAAATTAATACTCAATTACTTTAATTTCAGCACATATTAAATAACTGTGGATTTCACATATATCTGATCATATTTGTAATACTATATCGAATAATCTAAAACACTTGGAAGAATTATTTCATCACTCTCGGTTTAAAAAGATGTTTACCGTTCGAATTACATTAAAAGCACTATTACGTTCACTGATATGCAACAAAACTGTTAATCTAAAATATCCTCGCTTTTCTTGCATCCACGTTATCAACAAAGTAATTAATAGCATCGTGATTAATCGTTTAACGCAACCACCTTATTATGTATGTATGAATTGTGAGAAAAAAATAAATTCACAACATTTCACTGCACCGAATAAACTTATGACTCGGCAGAAACGGACTCGAAGCGCGACGCTCGAAAACTGGCAGCTAGCGACGGACAGGAAAAATTTTTCAGGGCAACAGGAAGAGAAAAACTTAATAGAGAGACAAAGAGAGGGTGTTGTTGGAGAGCCACCTGCTCATTCTAGCAGCTCTCGTACGTTCCCGCCCTATAGCCAATCGCACGACCGCGTCGTTTCATCCCTTGCGCACGCATGAAAAAGTAACACGAACAAGGTTGCTCGAATCGTTCACGGTTTCCAAAATGTGCAATCGGTAACTAATACAATATACTTCCATACGTCTCGAAACAGACAGGCAACATTTTTATATTCAAGCAATAAAAGTTTTGCGTTGAAAAATTATTCGCTCTTCTTTTTTTTTTTGAGAATCGCTCGATATTAGAATATTCTTTTTTGAGATTGTAAAATATAATTTTGCATGTTGTAAATGATTAGATAAATATAAAGAGAGGATAAGAGGTTTCAATAAAATTATTTAAATTATTTACTGATAGTGATTAAAAAAAGATACTTGACATCTTAATATTATCATAGTTATATACCGTTTATAAAAGTAAGACGAGTGAAATTAATAATTTAATTTGTATAATAAATATTTAATACAGAATAACTGAATATATAATTATCTTAGCAATTTTAGCAAAAAATCTATAATTTCTTTTAAAAAAATTTATTACATATTTGCATAAAAATATGAAATATAAAATTAAACATACTTTGCTAATAACAACGATATGTTTCATTTGACTTTTAGGAACTTTGATTTATGCACATGTAGAATTTTCTTATTTATGGCTATTAGCAGAATATTCCACATTTTGTCAGAACATCAAGTAAAAGGGCTTCTAGAATTTCTACCTGGCTTTTGACAAAACATCGATAATATCGAGCAGCGCGAGCGAGCTACTTCCACGTGTGAAACATTTCCATCGAACACAAAAGCGAACTCCTTTCTCTCCTCGTAACCGGGTGATGTTATTAGAGATAATAATCTCATAAAATAATAATTCCTCTTTCGGGGGCTGTCTGAAACCCGGGCAGGTCCGTCTGCCGACGAAACGACGGACAGGTTGACCGTGAAAGAGGAGGATTTTCGTCCTGCGCGGTTCCTACGCGGTGAGTGCCGGTGCCTCCCAGTAAAGAGAGAGATCGCACCTTTTGGATGCCTATTACATTAACGAGTGGTGGCGGCCATTGTCTGGCCCAAATGCGAGGCCGACCGCGCGATAATGGCCGTCTATAATTTGAGGGAAGTCAGAGCAGCCCCTTCCCGTTCGACTTAAAGCCTATTTAAAGCCCGGTGGAATTACGAAGTGAAATTACTTTCAGCTACACACATGCCGAAGTGTGCGCCACACGTAATTGGTACAAGCATAATTTTTATCCGGTGCAGTATAATTTTTTGTGACTTTTATTATCGTGCTTTTTTTGCTTCTCTCTGCTCTACTACTCTCTGCTAACAGGTATTTACAAAATGTAATTTCTGTTACGCCGTTATTCCAACAATAGAAATTTATACGTACATGAAAGCATTGAAAATATAAAAAATGTAATTTTTTCTCGTTCTCCAATCAATAAATTCCAAGATAAATATGCAGCAAAAATATTGCAAATAAATGCTATAGATAATTTAAAGTTAAGAAATAGATGGGAAAAAATATTTTCTTTTTTTATATAAGATTAACAAGGAAATTTTTGTAATGAGAAAAAATATCACATATTTTTTATTGGATTTCATACTTTGATGAAACTTACAGCTTTAGAAAATTGATTCGTCTCATAAAATTTCTGTTTATGAAAAAATATATCGATTCTGTTTGTCAAATTCACAAAATAAATATCGATTCTGTTTGTCAAATTCACAAAATAACTTGATACATAAAATATCTTGATATATAAATATATTAACTTTTTGAGTTTGCGTTAAATCACGAAAAGTTCTAAGCTTGTCCCTAATCGTATTAAGTTTATTACAATTGTTGACAAATTGTCATTTTAAGAAGTAAAGTCTCGGTTTTCCTCGACGCTCGAGTTTCTGCCGTCGGAATGGATTTTCCTTCGACCAAACCCGTCGCACGGAATTCGCTCTATCACGCTGCATCTAATGGCGCGGCCCTCCGGCTTTTTCAATTCCACGGCTTCTTTGAAGCCCGCGTTCGGCTTTTTCCACGGCCACGGGAACGTCGACAGATCATTTCTCATATTTCGCGCACACGCTTAACGACCATTTTCTTCCACCCCCCTCTCGTCCTTCTTTTTCTTTCCCTTCAACCCGACAGTCCGCAGCGTTGGATAATAATTCTTGCATTACTCGACAGAATTTTCGGTGCCGACGATTCTGTGCCGAGGATCGGCAGGAACGCGCTCTTGTTGGACCTCTTCCCGATTCGTTCACAGCGTATCCGACGGGACGCCGGAAGAGAATCCTCGAGGCCGAATGCGCCGGCACGATTGTCCTATTCCCAGAGGGTGACAATACGACTGTCGCGATAATCTCATTTGCCCTTTTCGACAAAGGGTGACGATCCGACGCCAGTTAATTCCAACTCCAGAACGGAGCTTGACGTCTCATTTGGTGCCGAAGGAGCACACGAATCGTCGCGCGTCACCTGCCGTGGACGATAAATCGTAATTGCGATCATCAATCCTGCCGCTGATCGATGTCGAACTGTCTGGCCGTTTCGTCGTGTCTTGTTTCGTCGTGCGAGTGTGCGAACCGGTCGGTTGATTGGATGGACGCGTCCTCGATGTGTCTTATGCTTATCATATCTCTTTAAAAGCTTCTGGTTGATCTTTTTAGCTAAACACGAAAGTTCATTAGAAACTTTACGCGATTAAACTCTAACGGGAAGATAATTAATAGCCTTAGCATTCAACTTTAGACAACGTATGAAGAAAGAAGTACTCGTATTATGCAGCAGACATTAATGTAAATTCGCCCGTACATATTTCTTAATAAATTACTAAGTTATTGCGGATAGATTTAAAATGTTTTCACAAACAAATCGAGCTAAGTTTCCTACAACAGCACTTGACAAACAATATGTTCCTGTTAATTTTTTTAGTAAATAATTCTGCGTTTGAGATAATCAGCAATTATGACCGTTCACTTCCCGTCGCATCAATTTGTACAAAACTTTCTACTGAAAAAACAATTGCATTTGCAAACTTTTCTGATTCTGTTTCGCAGAAGATATTTTGCATTTAAAGTATTTTATGCGATATAATTATTTATAATCAAGGAAAGAATACGTGATTTGAAAATATTAATTATTCGATAACGATTGGCGATAAAATTGAGACAAAAAATATTCGTATAAGACAAATTATCGAATTTAAGAAGAATTAATCGACAGTACAATATTCGACACGTGTAAAATGGAGTCTCTCTTAAACATTGTCAATGAGGCGTCGCATGTCTGTTGTCAAATCGCGACGATTAAGACAAATTGCTGTTAAAGCAACTACACGTGCTTACGTTACGCAATGCTCCGAGTCGCGCTGCAATACAATACAAATATAGTCGCCTGACGCTTTTCTACGCATACCTTTGTCCACTAGATCCTAATCCAGAATAACAGAGACTCCGGAAAGTAATCCAAAACTCTCACAATAAGTAATCACAGTGGCAGTACTTGAGTCACTAAACTATTTCGTATTAATCGCAAACAATTGTCAAAATCAATTGTCCAAGTTCTCACACTAGACACATCGTTTCATTTACAGAATTACGGCAGCTCGCATAACAGCGTCGTTGTTCAGGAACTGCGCTTGTTCTCCAGCTAGAACATCGATCTCTCATAACGGATTCCCTTCGACAGGGAAGAAAATGTCTGCGTAAACAACTTATCCGCACCCCAGAATTCCCAAAGCGTAGGCTAATCCTCCTTTAGCGCTTTTAAACGTTACACTGGCGCCTTATGTATCACATGAATGATCTTGGATTGTCATCATCGTCGTAATCGACGACAATCAAAGCCTTCCGACGGGACTTTTGGGAAAAACTGCGAAAACTTGCCACACACCAAACCGGACTGGACCGGTCTGAATTAGACTGGACTGAGCCAGATTAGACTAAGGACTGAATGAGGGATTCCCCTTATAGTCCCGTGACGTGGATCGTCTTTACGTTATACGATCCGATCTTGAGGAGAGTCATAATACCCGGGCACCGCCGACAGACGAGTTCGAAGCGAATACAGCATGGAGTCGACTGATAGACTATCGCGTAGCCAGGCATTGCCTAACCACGGGCTGGTCGAGTATTGTGCCAAGCCACGGGCTCTCCGTTAAAAAACGGACCAATCACGACGGGGTTGGCTGTTACTCCAATATGGCTGCCAGACAATACGCGGCTCGGAGGCGAGGTGGGAAGAGAGGGAAGGTCTCTCTACCCGTAATGCCATTCTCCGGCTCCCCACTGCGATCCGGGAACGTATACCCGGGCTTGATCCGCTCCTCGTTGCCGTGCCGGGCTTAGTCAGGGGTGCATCTTGCCCTGGTATTGCCCCGAGTCATCCCCCGACTTAGCAACCCTCCCTCTCGCCCTGAGGATAGCACCAATTGCTCCAATAGCGTTTGTCGTAATATCAGTCGCAATGAGAATCGGTCTTGTAAAATACGATCTTTTGTCTTTTACAAGAAAAATTTATGCGGGGATTGCGATACAATTATGTGTGTTATATGAAAATGTAAATATGTAACTATGAAGAAAAATATTTATTTAATATTGAAACTTGAGAAAATGTAAGAAAAAAATGCATTTAAAGATATTTAATATTTAAAATTAAGCAATTTTTAATGAAGATATTTTGTTTTTTAATTATCGAAAGGAGAAATTTTGATTTCATAACTTTAAATTAATTGTAAGTATAAAAGTATGTAATAATACTTTTATATATTAAATTATCGTGTATAAGATATCGCAATCGATTGATTTTTTTAATTCATCATAAATTTCAAATTTTACGCCAAATTTTACTAAATATCTTGTACTGAAAAATTATTTAAAAATACACGAAACATACTTTGAACATTGATATATATAATATGTTATAATAGATGTAACTAGAAAAAATAAAAGTATTATGGAAACCACAGAGGATAACCTGTGAAGGTAGAGAGAGATCCATTGCTGCTATAATTATTAGCATTGTTTTTGTACATTCGTCTAAACATGCCTATTTAATCCTCACAGTGACTAGCCACTCTAAGAACCAGTCACTAGGTTAAAATCGCTGAATGATAAAGCGTGTAAACCACCGCTGTTAAGATGCTATCTAAATCCTGTCAAATGCCCACTCCATTGATACCCCTTATTCTTGTGTCGTCACTCTCATTCGAACGCAGTTCGAGATCCGCCGGCATATATTGGAATAATTTCATAATTGCCACCGATACGGTCGGTAAACTTATTATGCGCACTCTAGGCTGCTTGACAGTGGCTATAGGTCTCCGATGAATGCATAAACCTTGTGACCATGACAATCCTTGATCATCACCGACAACAACACAGTTAAACAATCTGTTGTATAGATAAGTCGTCGACTAAAATCAGGAAACTTTATAAATTAAATGGAGTGTAACTTCTTTCCCGAATCCATAAAAAATTGTATTAATATATTAATTCCGTAGCTAATATTAAAAAATACAACACTATCATACTAACATACTATAAACATCATGATTATAAATTCAGAAGATTATAAAATCATTTCAAACTGGAAAGAGAGTGCACGATTTACCGATATCTTATCACGTAATAACTATGACCGTACCGAACACAAATGTTGCCACAATCTTAAGTATGACTTGACTCGTTATCAATTACTACTTTCCATCAAGATCTAAAACGTTTCGCGTCGTTTCCTGTGGACAATTTTGTGGATCGAGCCAGACTATTGAGGAGAGTGACGCTATTTCAATTTACCATGCCAACGTCACTTCATCATGAATATGTCGAAGAATATCGGCACCTAATGGCAAACGTAGCGCCATAGCGCTGATTTATTAACCAATAAGTGCAAATCACTGTATCTGCCAGTATGCCGCCGCGAACGAACTATAGGACCATCGACAAAACTGTAACGTAACAATACGCAGTCGATCCTGCGGAATTGTCCTGAAGAACGCAACCTGGGACACCTTATGCAGCCGATAAATAATAGTGGCTGCATGAAGTTGTGCTTTCCAATATTCCGCCAATATTCCAGGCTCGTTCCGGAACGTCGGCTGACACCGACACGGCTCCTTTTGACTTTTTCTCTTCGTTTCCTCGTCAAACGCGTAATGCGAGTTTATTATTCAACAGCGCGCTCAATAGCAACATGCCGTCGGAAAGTGGCTTGAATCCGTTTACTGTTCCTTTAGCATACATCTGACTCGGCGATTACCCCGTAACACTTAACACAACGATGTGCAAAGCGATAAATTCTTCATCGTTCTTACTGTCGGAAATTAGAATTACGCGCAATCACTTTTAAGCATCATTCCTGAGCAATGATTAATACATACATTGTTGACCGCGGAATAATAGTACGAGTCAATAATAATGTCGTACATTTAATAAAAAACGTAATACAATTATTTTGGTATCGCACAAAATTTCTAATTTTTAAAAATTTCTGTGTTTTTTCATAAAATTTTCCTGTTATCTATAGAAGAAAATATATTTTACACGCAACAGAATATTACAGTTTAAGTATTTTCACGGTTGCGTTCAGCTTTATGTTTTGGACATCGATAGCCACCTTAATTAATAATGAGGCATGGATTGTACCAGCAATTGTAGAACGAAGTCGGGTATCGAAATTCACGGTAAGATAACGTAATTAAGGGAATAATGGCGACTGAAAAACGTTGGTCATCGCTCAGACAACGGACATGCCGCGTAATCGAATACGCTCACAAAAACGATGTCACACCTCTCTTTTCGAGCAAACAGTTTGCAGATCCGTGAATACGTCATGACACGGTTCGGTAATCGTGGAAGTAAACACGAAGAGCTACGTCAAACAGTGCAATAGATATAATTAAAATTAACAAACCCATATTTCTGAAATAAAAATGCATGCACGACATATTTATTTAGAGCTTACATTACTGCGATGCTAGATTTCCTTAGGCCAGATTTTACTACTGTAATTTATCAAATAACAAAGAATTCACTTATTTCGACTAGTACACGCAGCAGAAATCAAATTAAAAGCAGCAGGACAGAGAAAATTAAGATTGTGGAGGTAAATGTGGAGGATTGTGAAGCGGGCAGTCCGAAGTCCGAATTTTCCCATTTCGCCAGAGCAGAAAGAGCAAGGTAATCAAGACGGCATTCGTACGCGAGGAAGAATTCTGAAAACGAGGTCAGAAACCTGCTAACACCTCATACATACAAGTCATTCTCGATCTGGTGGTGCCCGTCAATGAGCATTGTTGCCACCTCATAGTATGACGTTCTCTCTTCGTGTCTAGCTTGCACTTTTCGATGGCCACGCGTCCACCACGAGAGCCACGCGGTAGTCGAGTCATGCTTAGAAGGTGCATTTTTCTCATTTCGACTTCCGAAAACTTCGTCTCCCGTTACCTATCTCCTTCCGGCTTAGCCCGTCATATCGCAGGCATTCGCCAACCGGCCAGATACGAAGCGACGGTGTACCCTTCAGGTATGCCCCTACCGTTCAAACCGCGCCGAGCAAATTGCAGTAGCTCGTACGGAATATTTTATTACAACGCGTCGCTTGTCCAATAAAACCCGAGTTTTATTGGGTACTTCGCAAAAACGGGCGAAGTCGAGCGTTGGTTCGCGAGAAACGTGCTCGGAGAAACAGATGCTATCGTGCCTTTACGTCCAGAATAAAGTGCTTTGTGCTGGAAGATTTGCAGTGTACGAATCGCCATTATTTTGGATAAAATTTGAATTCTGCGGATAGAGTAATTTTTTGACAATAGATTTTTATTAATATTTAGATGAGAAACATCTCGGTATCATAAACTTATACATAAATTCAATAAGTTCATTAATTTGAGAAAAATAAAAGTTGCTGTAGAAATGTTTATTCTCGACAGCAATATTTATATACGTAATTTAAATGTATACTAATAGAGCAGCTTTTGTTACCATACATGTTTCTCTGGTCTAACTCGCAAATGCTGATTTATAACGGTTTGGCTTCCAAAGTTCCTTGTTGCAAGTTGTGGTGATGCACAAATTCTTCCGCGGGACATAGTAACCCACATGACAAAACAGATTTTAAATCGGTCAATCTCTAACTATTATCATACTTTTCATATGTGAAAGAACTTTCGTCTCCTCTGGAGACAAGTGGAGAAATTTATTAAAACGTAGATGAGTTTTTCATGAAAAAATTTTCTAATTAATATACATGTTAAATGTAAAATTATTTTAATCAATTTAGATACAAAAACTTTGTATCTTCAAATATTACATTTTGAATGTAATATTTTTTACTTTATGTACATATTTTACTTTTATGTTTTTCTAATTTTAAATTACACTAGAAAACCCTCTATATATCTATGTCAAGAAGCAATGGCGCTAGCGATTTTGCAGATTTCTTTTGTGATAGACACTTCCTTTATTAAATTCCTTAAGAATAATGACTAATTGTAATGAATATTGTGATTAAAGTTGCGAATACGTGCGCCTTTTAAATAAGTATGTACGCGTACCATTATTGCTTTCATTATACATAGTCCATCCCGCTGCCTGATTGATACAAAATAGCCGTTGCTTTTATTGCTTGCGAGAGATTCTCAGGAAAGTCCGTCGACAAAAAAATACCTTGATGCATTAATGACAGGTTGGAGGTAGAACGGAGAGGGTGTCTAGAAAGGGCTAATGGTACTTGAGGTGACAGGCTGACCTTAACCCATGCTGATACATATCTATCCTAAACCAACACGATTCTACCAGAAGAACCTCGCTTCAGTATACTAGCAATGCTAGTCTTTTGTTTATTTAATGTTTGGCTTTGCATTCTTTTCCGTACTCGAGTTCGTGTTTTAGCCAGCTTAGTCAAGAATACTTCATGTTTTAATATGATTTATTCGATAATATAAAAATGTTAAAGTTGCACGAAATACATATTTATTTCAAAAAAGATGCACGCGGTTTCCCGAGTAAACTTTGATATTCTCCATAATTTACAATTTCTTCGGATAGCTCGAAAAATATCGTTACGATTATGAATACTGGAAACAAGTTTTCCTCTCACAAGAAATAACCATATTGTGTTATTATCCGGTAGCCAGAGTCGAAAGTCGAATTCGGTGAGGTTTCAACGAGCCGCGAGGCACACCGGTCGCTTATAGAACTAGCATGATTTGCAAAAAACCTCACAAAATCGTAGAGACGATCTCAACCAGGTAACGACTTCTACAGACTGTAGACAAGCTCTATTGTACGGCGGCGAGAACTTCGAAAAGCTAAAAGGAAGAGAGAAGGAGATGCCACGAACTTAATTTTTCATCGTTACTGGCGACTGTCGTCATCTCCGACGCTCTGTGCAGCTTGACTCTAATACGAGTTTTATGTTAATGTTTTAATCCGCCGATAGGATTGAAACGTTTGAGATATACGAAGGACGTGGCGAAGAAGCGGAGGAGCAGCCGCTCATACTCGTCGAGAAGGAATCCGGCCCTTTTATTAAGCACGTCGACGCGGCTTTAAAATGGACGTTCTATAGTGACTCTCTCGTTTGCGCTTTCTCTCTCTCTCTCTCTCTCTCTCTCTTTTGGTATTCCATTTTATTAATAAGAGATTAACGAAGGGATTAATTAAAATGCTCGGACGAAGAATTCGAGTCGGCTCGGCCAATCCGGGCGGATATAATTATGCTGAACGTTGCGATTGGCATTCGTACTCGGTTTGCGAGTGTGAAACATAATACGTTATTACAATTATATTTATCAATGTCAGCCCTCATTACAGATAATGTCCATAATGTTCTGCGCTGGGGGATGAGATATTCGCAAGATAATTTCAAGCATCGTCGTTTCGCATGACGAACGACCGGTTTTCACCGAAGATGGAATTCACAGTTTAATTAGTTAATTAGTTTCTCCCGCGAATCTACTGTACTTAACACATGCACGAAAGCACAACACGTCGCAAAAGTCGAACGTTTTCTCTCATCTACAGTTATTGCGAATCGTACGCGAGTGCTTGAGCGCCGATGAAAATCCTTTCTAGGAGAAAATGCTTTAGATCATAAATAATTGGACATAGGCTTTTTCTAAATAAATTTCATAGAGAAACAGCACATATGGCATCTTGTATATACAATTGAATTTAATTATGTCCGGATTGTTACGAAAGTCGCACGAGCCTTTGAAAATGTTGGACGCAATTCTATTTTTCTATTACATATACTAGCGCGATTATATTTTTGAGCTACGTATTACGCTGGCACGAAGCTAGACATGACGTCGCGGCTATTGTTGCCGCCTATTTTCATCCCAAGGCTTCCTGGAAGTGCCCTCCTGGATTCGTCCCGAATCCGTGGCGTGCAACGAGCCGCGATATGAGTAATGGTGCGTGCTCGTGTTACAGGGGTGGATGTAGCAAGTCATGGCTCCGAGTATCCCTGTAACCCCCATACACGCCTCGCCAGCTGCCCTCGCAGACACATCCCCCATGGGGGCCGCCGCTGGCTGGCATAGCTGGACTAACATGGCGGAACACGCACAGCTCCAAATATTGATTCCCTCTCGGGACATGGCGAAGAAGAGGAATCGAATCGCGCCCGTAAAAATTGTCCGCTGAACAACGAAATTGTCGCAAACTGGGACATTGCTTTTCTCGGGAAATATTGTTATTACAAAATCCTTTGATCCTTTGATCCTTTGCGCATTTGTTCTCTGTTCGCAATCCTCGAAATGTTCAGTTTTTCTAGGGAGATTAAGTAGAGCACGAAAAAGAGGGGATCATATTCGAAGCTGATTTTTTGCAGTTATTCGAAGAGAAGGATGACGAGGAGTTTTCGAGAATCGCAGAGTACCCGACCTGGAGTGGAGTGCGGTCCGAGGTTGGATTCCCGCGTCTAATTCCAAATCCACTTCGGGAGGAATTGGTCACGGCTATTGCCATGCGTGGAGATAGTCGGATATTATTTTTTCCCCCCGGAGGCAATCCTTGACGAATCGAAGCGGAAATTAACACAACGCGGTCTATCGATTGCGTCTACCGTTCCTCGCTATCGGCTGCATTTTTTCGTTTTTATCCTTTTCATATCGTCTTTCTGTATTTGTCGATATGAGACGTTACATCATTATTAATTCTCATCAATATAAGAGCATCGTGTTCATAATTGCGATATAATTTATGACTATAAGTATGATGTTAAGAAATAAAACGAATCGACCAATCTGATGTATGTGTATTCACGATTAAAGTAAATTACATGGTAACTTTCAAAGTATTCTTCTTCCATAGTAAGAAGATAAAAAATAAATAAATGAAATAATTTTTTGGAAATTTAAGTATCATTAATTCTATGGTTTAGTTTTCTGCAATAAATCACAAGAATTACATAACGACGTGAAATAATGCTTTTATCATATATGTAAGATAAAAAGGATATAATCGCGCACTATATTTAATGAGTTTATCTACAGAATAGCAATAAAAACTAAATTTTATCTGCAGGAAGATTGATTCGTTTTACCTCTGAACTTCATAAATGTAATGTAATGTAATGAAATTCAATAAAATCTCTCTTATCTTACACAAGTTCCTCTAACGTTCTATTTTCTAATTAGCATCTCAATACCGAAATTGGAAATAGATAGGCAATTAGTCGATCGCGCCTAGGCAGTCGCACATGGCGGATGCGGCCATGCTTTCCAACCCCTCTTCCCCCTCGTGATTTCAGTCCACGGACGTATCCACGCACTATGCGCCGCCCGCGCACGTGGCAGATGTTCAGTTTTATGCGCTCACGCATGCGTTCCCATCGAGAGGTCCCCACCAATCCCAATTTTGCTGTCCCTCTACAACTCTCGTATTGATATACAGCACGTTCCCTCGATTCACCGAAATTTTCAGGAAATTGCGTTGCCTTTTGTACTACGAGATAGATGCTTCTTTGTTAGAGCACGATGCAAAATATTCACAAACTTCGTACTCAATTCTGTTTTAAAATGCAAGTTTACATTGCTATCGACTACATCACGTTCAAAAATAAATATAAATATTGATCTTTATCTAACAATGTTTTTGAATACTTGTTATGCTCTTTTAAAAAGATTTTTAATTTGAAAAACAATATAAAAAATATTATGCGTATACGTCATTAAAACAAAATTATTCATAACATATATACTACTCCACTTAGCTTTGTATATTTTTTAGCTGAATTTTTAACTGAATAATTTTAACTGATAATTGTTGAAATGTAAATGTAAAAGTAACATGAAATATATTGCAAGAAATTACTTCTCAAATAATGTACTACAATATTAATTACTCCCGTTATCCAGCTATTCATATATTATCAGTGAATAAATATCAATAATAAAAATATAATTTTCCTATTATTCTATTATGAATGGAATCCGTAATTCTAAATTATTATTAATCATTAGCAACACAATATTAAAAACAATGCAACGTTTGTTATCTTTATGAATTTAAGTAATGAATTTATGAATATAAGTAATGATTTTTTTCAATATAAAATCGACAGAAACATTTAGTTGTAATCGCATGGTACTCCGTACATATTTAACAGCCAAATTTTCGCCTAATTAAAAGAAATCTAATTTTACAAATATCATATTGATGTTGTAATATAAATAGGAATTGAATAATGCCATTTCAAATTCATTTCCATCATCAAATTCAAAAGAAATATAAAGTTTTGTAAATCCATTTCGTTAGTTGAAGTCTTTTATTTCTCTATATTAGTCTTTTATTTTTTGAAAAATGTTCTCTTTGCGCAATATTACTCAATATCTGGTGAATGCGACTGATCAGCAAATTGTTTTGGTTTTATACATATAGAATTTCCACGCGATAATCTCGTATAGTATATTCTCTTCTAGTCGTATAGCCGCAGTCACAGATAATGTCGCGGGCATATCTAAGAAGGCGGAGTTGTCGAGGCTGAACGCCCATTACACGACTTGAATCTCACGAGGCGTAACGAATCTCTCGGCGTAACTTCGATCTCGATAAAGGTTATTCAGTATCGAAGGTGTTAATAGTCGGCTCCGCGATTATTCGAACCTTTCCGCTCGCATGGACGTATCGTAATAATAAATATAAAAGTATCACGAGGGGACCGGTCGAGTTACGCTTATTTCAGTCGATCACCGATCGCGAACACTACTATTAAGATTTGTATGTCTGCGATAATAGTTTCGACGTTTAAAATACGTTTTACCTTGGCCGAACCGCGTGCGGTCTGAGAATATTTTCGATAATTGTGCAACAACCGGCCGAGTAAAACGCATTTAACGATCTTATATACATTTAAACCAGACATATTCATAATACGTTCAACATAACACGCCATGCGTCCCTAATGCGCTCGCGCTCGAGACAATGCGATGATAATTTATTCCGTGGATGTAATTTTTTTTACATACGAGCCGCCGTACAATCTATCATGCTTCGTCAAATTGGTACAAGCACCTTGCGCTGCAGCGGTAACGTATATGCTGCCTCCTTTCATCTATTCCTCGTTTCTTTTCATTTCGAACTACCAACCTCGCGCGCGGATATCGCGATTGGCACGAAATTCGTCTTGTGAATATATAATGATTTTTCATGCAAATACCAATGCAGCTTGCGTTAAAAGCGCCACAAATTTTTAAAAATAAATTTACGATAAATTCAAAGCCGATCCCCTTATAAAAAGAATAGCAACAAAGATCAATATCTTCCGCAATTTTTTGTAAAGATTTATTAATGAATATTGTTAAATATTATAAGCTTCAACTTAAATTTATCTTGAAACAAAAGTGCTTAATATTGATTGAAGAATAAAATTTTGTTATTTATTAGGTTCACCATAGAAAAATTAAAATTACATCACGACCGAAAATTAAGGTAAATGTTATACAAATTATCAAGAGAAAAGCGGCATATAAGCTTTACAATCTGAATCGCGATTCGTATCGACTACTCTAAATTTAAATTTATAATTAATTTCTAGTCATCAACTCGCCATTTCTATTTTAGCGTACGCATCATGCAGCTCTCTTGCTTTATGTTATGTCGGATCACCATTTTCTCCCATCAAGCCCTACGGAATAAGGATGATGGAAGAATTTCTTATGTATTAGTCTAGTAACTCATTAATCATACACGCCATGCGCCGAATATCTCGATTGATCGACGACGAGATAACCGCGTAATGAGCTCTGCTGCTCTTCTTGGTCCATTCTCTGCTCAAAAAGTTATTACCGCACTGCCCGATTAATTCATTTCGTCGTCGTAAACGAAGGAACACTTCAAATCATAGCCCTCTATTGCGCTGGGATATTAGTTTCTCAATATTATTTTTTAAATGGATAAATTACATATCAAACTACAGATTAAACAAATTGTAAAAATACAACTATGGCATAAACAATTTATGTGTTTTTAAAGATTAAGAAAAATATAAGGAGATCATTTTGAATTTTTACGGCATTATTTTAGCTATAGTATATTTAATTTTAGATATTTTTCTATATAAAGGCAATATTTAAATTTTCTCTGATTTTCAAGCATTGACAATTCTAAAATTGTCAATTGTGTGAAGACAATCCTCGCAGTCACGTACGAACGGGACATATGGATTTCCAAGGAGAATTTAACAAGCGAACCCTTCGTCAACCGTTGATAGCACGCTCGACGCAGAGTGTCTCGTAGCTAGGCGTATAGTCTGTCGAGCGCAAAGTAATTAAATGCATAGAGAGAGAGAGAGAGAGAGAGAAAGAGAAAGAGAGAGAGGAGGGAGGGAGAGGGGGGAGAGAGAAGGGGAACCGTACCCGACAGAAGGGCTGGACAGGCTGGTGGGGTTGGAAAGGCGAGGTAGGGAGGAAGGTAGCGAGGGCGTTCCTGAAGCCACTCCCCAGCCTCGAGTCCTCCGGAACTGGAACCTGCCTGCCTGGAAACCCGTAGTTATATACCTGAACAAAGTGCACCTTGGCATGCAGGTAGACGCCGCGGCGCGTTGCATGCGCGCTCGTTACAGTCTCCTTCCATCTCTCTCGCTCCCGACATTCGCGCGAGTGTCCTCGACATTCTCCCACATGCAATTCGTGTCGCATAACATTTCTCGCCACTAACGTACTTACCTCCCTTTTTATTATGCGACAGAAAGCGTGCGGTAAGAATGCCAAAAAAAAACGATAAAAAAAGAGAATGAGATGCAACTTGGTCTATTAATGCGTTCCAACTGTTATATATATTATATATGTGTATGTATGTGTACATTTTCTACTTGCACGGTAATTTTGTTGATTTTACATTGCGTATGGTCTCCATATTTCAAATAAATTATTAATTAATAAACATAAACCTTTGATTACTTTATAATCGTTATATATTGAAAACTATAATAGTCAATTTAATTGCTATAGTATTTTCGATTAAGCATCGTTATTAAGGTCGCATACAATTTTTACAATGCAATTAAACTCTTTATAATTTAGTATTTAATGTGTTTAAGACCGTACATGTTCAATTATATTTTTTTTTTCATGATGCATGGCGTTGAGATATTTCACGGTATATGGTGTATTTCTAAAGGAATGGCCAGCGAAGTGCATTCGGTCGGCGTGTTTATGCTAATTAGCCGCGCAAAGGTGCGGCCAGGTGCGGCAGGCTCGGACTATAGTGAATGTTCGGATTGGCTCTTACAAATTGCCGCGTTAATTCGATACGCTTCCGACGTAAAGAGCCGCGAGCGCCAGATGTATTTAGCTGTTCTTGCCGGCATCAACGTGAAACATGCACAGCATGTGCGCCGACTGACTCTTTAATTGGTATCCGAAAACGGGATTTCGATCATTTCTGATAAACGTGTAACAAGATGAAAATTGCAATCAATACGCAAACGAAATAAAAGAACGTTGATTTAGATTGTAAAATAGCTCGATCAATATCGCGTTTAACGGATCAAACCTTTTCTTTTTTATCAAATTATTACGTAAATATATATGATGAGAAAGATAAACAACGCAAATAAGCTTACCAGTTTCAAGATCGACAGTGTAAGGAAGTCCTGCCCACGGATCATCGTCCTGTGATTCGGACTCCTTGGTATCATCCTAGAAATAACGATAGGTCCGATCGAACAAAAAGATTTTTATTACGGTTATATCATATTTTCGTAATCATTATTGCAAGAGGGATAAAGTTATGCGCAAAAGTAAGAAGATATCTCGCGAGACAATGTTGTAATAACGTGGCTCGTCGTCCAAAGTAAAGTTTATCTAGCGCATTAATTATAATTGATCAATTAATAAACTGTAACGAGGAGCCAGTAAATTAGCTAGAAAATGAGATTGAAAGAGTAGCGCTGTGATGTAATGAGCGCTGACCGTAATTAACGACGTTCTCGCGTTCTGAGAGGTGTCAAGGAGGGGTGAAGGACCCGTCTCTCGGCTGAAGCGAGGCTCTCGAAGAGAGATGTGATCGGTACCCGGTGCTCGATCACAAAACGTAATTTCAACAAAGATGATTACGAATCCGTGGAGCTGACGAATTTGAAATGAAGCTCGCGCAACAATGGCCGAATTCAGCCGAGCGCTATTCGAATCGAGCCAAGGTCGAGCCTTATGGAGACGTCATAATCAAGCGACCGACCGACCCTACCGCCAACATGAAAAAGGGCCCAAGGGCGGACGTATGCCCCGGGCCATAGGTCGCCCGTAGCGCGGCGGTACATGCGAGCTGCAGTGAAATGAGTTTAATGAAAACAGTATTGTACTCGATCATTAATCATAGCGAGTCCCTGATAGCGGCCATCCACAACCACCACGGCTCTCTCTCTCTCTCTCTCTCTCTCTCTCTCTATCTGTCTCTCTCCCGCTCACCAAAATCCCTCTCTCTTTCTCTCTTTCTTTTCTCGCCGCTCTCCCTTGCCATCCTCTCTCAAATCTTCCATCCCCTTCTGCCTACGCTCCGGTCACTTTTTCATTCGACGATATGATGTATCGTTGTTGAGTGGTGCGTTGCACTGAGCTCTACAGAGTTATGAATACAAAATTCAATCTATCCTAGCATCCTAAAATCAAACTCATGTGAGACAAAAACGAACACTTCGCCACTGTAATATTAGAAATATCATGAATTTGAAAAAAAAAATTTTTTTTAATTAACTGAATATTGCAACTTGTCATATAAATGTAATTTTTTTTTCTTAATAGATATCTCCTTTAGAATCTAAACTTAGAAGGACATTCTGTGTAATACTTAGTAAAACCTGAGAAATTCTTTGAACTAAAGAAATTCTTGCGTCTTAAAGGCGGTCCTAAAATATTTTTGAAGAGTCACGAACGCGTATAGCCATGTGCCTTATTTTGGGCCCACAACGTCATCTCTTTCGACTCTCGAAGGAAACGTCGGTCCCGCTCGACGACGCAACCCTCGATGCGACAATGGAGGTCCTGTCAGCGATACGGACTTGCATGGCTGGCATAGCTCTCAATTAACGTTTACGAACTGTTACGACTGTCTGCCCCGATCAACCGCCTTACAAGGACCAGCGCGGATAGAAAGCATAATTCAAATCAGCCTTGATCGCCGCAAGTAAATACGAATTCAATATGGTATCGCGGTCGCTGGAGATATGACGCGAGTCACGCTGCCTCGAATCGTATGTAACTCGCGACGGGCATTTCACATTTTGTGACTCGTCTTTCTGAATTTATTTCGACTTATGACAACTAAAGTATTCTTAAAGAAAAAAAAATATTATCTTTGATAATAATTAAATATTTAATCAATTTCATACAGGAGAATATATGCAGTATTTTATTAGTTAATCATAAAAATATAATAAAAAAAGGAAATTCTAATAATGCCGCCGATAAAAAAAGTCGCTTTGTAAAAGGTAAGATGAATAAATTGCCAAAAGCTCCGGAAGTTAGATGTTAAAAATGCGATAACCTAAATCATTGATATCACCGCACGAGCGCCATTTTGCACCGAAATTCCAGCCGACGGAAACAATCGGGACAAAAGAAGGAAGCCAAACCCACTTCGGCTGGCCGGGCGCGTTTTCAATTTCCAGGACCATCAATACGTCCCTCGGAATACCCCTCCCAGAGTGCTCCAATCTCTCTGGCTCGTGAGTCCCCTCTCCCTTTATCCATCGTCTCTCCTTTTCTCTCTCACAAGAAACGCCTCATGGATCGACATCGTTCTTTCTCTCTTTCTCCTCTCTCTCTCTCTCCCTCCCTCTCCCCTTTTTGGCCCCGTCTCTCTTCCGCTCCGATAGGTCCGTCGATGGCGCCCTTCGTACCGAGGGGGATGCTGCGTACATCTATCATTTTACCAGATCCTGCCGGCTTCACGGATACATCGCAGGAACAAATGAACGCTAGCCATTTTGATGGTTTTATGAATACACTCGGCGAGAGAGGTCGGGGGCAAGAGGATCTGTTGTTTTCGTCGAGATCCTTCTTCTACATCGCATGGATCGACCCTCTTCTCACCGCGTTTCTCCCCGGCGAGCCACCGTCTTCGGGCTCCTGGCACCGAGACGGAGTCGCCCTAATGGAGCCCGTCGCCTAGGAGAACTCGCTTCATTTGAATCGCGTCGATGAATTAAAAATTCACGTCAGTCACGACAGCTCAAGAAAGCGATCTCCTACGATCGGGAATAAGGTGCCTTGCAGCGATTCATCTTGCGCGATACGCATTCGCGTTGAAACAACTTAACGGGGCGAGCCCCGTTCTGTAAGCGGAAATTGATCGGGCTTTGTATCGTGTTTGTTGCAGGCGTCTTCGCCCAATAATTACGAATCATCTCAGACTGATGAAACGCGCAACGATACATGCGATCCAGTGATATGCGACGACGTATCGAGAACATCTCCGCGTACGTATAAAGCAAATGTCGATCAAGGTATCAAGTTGAGTATTTATACATCAATATACGATCTTTTTCTGCTGTTGCTTTTCTAAAGGCAATCGACGGATCTCGTATTTTTAATTGATATCGATAATGTTTTTGCATAGACAGATACCAGTCAAGACGTGTATACGGAAAATAAACAGACATATATGAGCGAAGGGAACCGTGACCACGTCTGCTAACCATGGAAAAATTTGTTGTCTTCGCGACGAATGCTTTCCATCCTGAATCGCTCGATCGAACTTCCTCTTTCCTACTTTCTAGATTGACGTTCCTCTAAACGCCTCCATAATTCATTCCCGTTTCGCAGCGAGACGGAGTCGCTCTAATGGAGCCTGTCGCCGCGACGTGCACCGATCATTTAAATCTTGGCTCTGGATTAAAAATTTCTGCCAGTCACGGCGGCTTGAGATAATTGTACAACAGAAACATGCAACGTGCTTTACAGCAATTCACTTGCCTAGCTTCTTCCTAGCGACAACGTCGTTCTCGAATAGCACGACATGTTGACAAATATTCTACGTAGCAAGATCATTTATAGTGTTTTCATTGCACTGTTCATCTTAAAGCTGATGGCTGTAAGTCTCTATGAAGCTACGTCTCAATATACAATTTCAATTATTCATACGTGTCAAAAAAATAAGATATACCAGTAATGTTGTACTTGCCAGAATTATATTAACTTCCAATTCGAAAAAGGGGAAGAATAATATGCGAGAGGATACGCATAATCAAATTTTCTCATTATTTCTTCTGACAACGCCATGCCGATTTTGAGTCATTACCTGCCTTTAGTTAAAACAATTCTATGGCCAGACGTTGGAACAATGCATGTCAATAATCTGTCGCAATGAAAGATAGAAAGGGAGAAGACGAGAGACTGGACTCTTCTTTGTTCTCAGCTGTTCGCGGATCGCGTCTCGGATCGATGTGTCGGCTTTCGATCGGGATCGAGGGTCTTCCCCGTGTTATTGGGCTCTCGAGGCGGCGGCGAGCCCTCACAAAGATAGAACTCGCTGGAACAATGTGATCTTCGCGGAGGAAGAGGCCGATGGAGACGAAGCGGCGCATAGCGACGCCGGGAAAGAAATAAAGAAAGAAAGAACGCCGAGACTACCGAAGGTCGTGAGAAGAAGAGAGAAGCGAAGAAGAGGATGAAGAAAGGACGAGACAGAGAGGGAGACGAAGAACGTCGAGAAGTCTGATGGGCTACCCGCCCAGAACGTCGATGCAGCGTCATTGTCGGTGACCATCGTATGGATGAGATCTCGTATATAGGCACGAATCTGCCGGATACTTAAACGCGCCTCGTGTCCATCCACCGAAACACGCCAAGCGAAGAAAAATCGTCAGTACCGAAAAACTTACTCGTACAACCAACTGGGATTCAATCAACTAAAGAGCCTGCATTTTTCATAGCTTTAGATTACATTCACTGCGAGGAAATTAAAATTAATTGATTTAAAGATAAAAGTTCCAGAATTAAAAGGCTTGCTTTTACATTGACGATGAAAGAAGCTATTAAAGAAGAAATTATATAATCTCTCTTTATCGTTGAATGTAGATATCACAACAATATTTTACTCTTTTCACTTTCAATTGCATATTATGCTAAGTAATTTAATAATAGAAATTTGATCAACTTTTTGGTGAAATAGAAGCAAAAGATCAGTTCTTTTGGTATCATTTCTCGATAGTAACAGAAACAGGTACATATAATTCATGACATTTGTTTCTAATAACAAAATATTGGACAATCAATCTTTTGTAAAGAAAAAAAGTGTTTAGAGTCTACGGTAAGAAACTGAATCTTCATGTAAAGGTGAGTAAATGTTGCACGAAGATATGTCTTTTCGTGGGAGATGGCTATAATACACCGTGAGACAAAGCTATCTGGATATGCACATAACTTGAGAAAGACAAGATCGATGATCGATACGAGCAAGGGTTGGAATATCGGACGAGATCATATCCGAAAGGATGCGTGGGATGATTCCTAATCTCTCTTTGGGTCTACCGAACATGGCCGCTAGGTACTCGAGGCGGCTTAGTGTCCCCAATCGATCGAGATCGATCATCCGCAAACGATTATGAGCGCAGAAACCACGCGCTAAAGAATCAGGAGTAGGACAGTAATACTATTTCTCGAGATAAAAAATAAAATTCGCAAAAGATTTGCGGTATGTTGACGTTTCAGGACGGGTGCGCGTCCCCTGAATAAGCTTTATGCGGCAATGCACGATGAAGAGATGACAAGAAGATAACCACCCCGAGCGCCGAATTCCACTGCTGATCGAGCTAGTAGTGTCATGTTTGTTTGATGCATCATCATCTATTTTACGAATCGATATGAATCTATTTAGATAGTCAGTAATTTTGTGGATATTTGTATTCTTAGCGCATCGCGATTAGCTAACATTTTTGTTAAAATGCCAAAAAACGTTTTTTTTTTAATTAATCACCAAATAGATTTATAATGATCTTCAAAAAAAAGAAAGATATTAATAAATAATAATGCTGAAATGTTTTCCAACATGTGCATAAATGCCCGGAAGCCAAATCTGGAAGTCTTTCTTCTGAAGCGTCACAGGGAATGTCGCTTCCCATTCGCACAATCCAATTGGTCGATGATTACCGAGAGGCAGAACGGAAAACGTGCGACGTCGCAGAGACATTCTTTAACGTACAGGTGCACGTCCGGAGCTTTCTATCTCCGATAATCGTCCGGGGGACATAGGAAGACATCAATGGGGCCCGTTGGCATATGGAGAAACGAACGTTTAAATTGAGTCCGAGGAAGCAAACGCTTCCTTCTAACATGCGTGAAAGCAGAAAGCGGCGCATTCTCGAGAGACAATTGCTCGTTAGACGCTGTGATTGGGAATCCGAAACAACTCGAAATCGCACAATCGTACGATTTTAAAAAATGTACAATACGAAATTCGAATAGCGTAAGATACTAATCGAAAAGAAAGAAAATAAAAATCTTTTCGTACCTTCTGATAAGTGGCATTAATAGCTTCTAAAGCTTTCAGCTTCTCGATTTCGTCTGCTGATTCTTTTTCCGATGTAGATGGCTTTTTGGTAGGCGTCGTGGTCGGTTCCACCAGCGTGAATCCCAGATCCACATCTTGCTTCCAAAGAACCTCAATCAGATCCATATCCTGAAATCAAAATGCATGCGATATTATAAAATCAGTATTATTTCTACTTATTAATTTATTTCTCCTTTCCTAGTGTAAAAACTTCAATAATTAATAGAATGCAATAATAATTTGTTATTTTACATTAATTTAATTCAATGCATAGTCCTTTAAAACAAAATGTACCTATTGTAACATACTTTGCTCTTTCATTATCGTACATGAATGAAAGAGAATACATGCGGGTTTCACTTTAAATGCAAAACGGAATACAAGTTATACGGGTGGAAATTTTATCTCATCTTGGTATTTAATTTTCTCTTAGGTATCTTATCCTCGCCCCAGAAATAATATTAAAGAATTATACTTGTAATTGTTTCTATTTATTCAGCTATGACATGTACTTAAACTAATTAACAATATTTTTATCAAGTATACGTACAAGAGAAACTTTTAACAGGTGGACACTTGATTAAAAAAGAGCAGATGGTACTTTGAAAAAATGCAAAATGTATGTATTATATATAATAGATATTACTTTTGCAGGGGGATATTACTTTACGATAATTAATTTTAAAATTAATTCATTTTATTACATGCCCATCTGATTCATTATTTGAGTTTACGATGCGCTTCTGACCAGTGCTTACGATTAAAACAAAATTTTTGCGCGAAGTAATCATAATATCGCTACCATCCTTCTAAAAGTCGCACGATTAATGTTCCAATGCTTCCACGACGGAGTGCCCTGCGCGCGCGGCGCTTTCGTTTATGTTTATTTTACATAAGTTAATAACATCTGGCCTCGATCGCCGTTCAGACCCAGTCTCGATCTCCGAGATTCATTTTTGTTGCGTCTCGGATGTCCCTCGCAGGGAGTCCCATCGACGAGTGTGTACAAAAGTGCATGATTAATGATGGTCGAGTATCGATGCATCTCGAAATGGAGGAGATCGAAGAAAGGACCCGGGAGAAGGGACCAATCACATGACGGGGCACAATCCTCGGGGCAGCTGCCCCGTGGGTTTTAATCGAGCCAATTTCGCCGAGTTCGTACTTTGAGCCTCGTTAACCAATCTACGGATTTTCCTCGCCAATCTAAAACCCTCTCCGAACTCGCGGCACATACATGAAATGATTAACATGTTCAGAGGGAGACCGATCTATCCACCAGTTTGTATAAGTACCGTGGGAAAAGCGTTGATCTTAAAAAATATCGTTACAATATTTTTAGCAATAGTATGGTCATGTTTCCACATATTTCTTTTTGTAGAAAAAAATGGTGAATTTTTTGTATAATAAAAAATAATTTTTAACATGAAACAAATGTAATAATATATAATTAAAGGCTATACAATGTATACTATAATAATGTGTGATATTATTGAAGGTAATTGAAGTTTCTTATTTTTATTCTCATTCCTGTTATAATATTAAAATAATATTACATATCTAGAAATTTGAGTAACAATTTAGCGAATAGGAATCACGACTTTATTGAAAATGTACTGGTATTGCATTTCGCACTCCTTGCTTACTCATCGTTCGCTGTTTCCCCATTTACCGATAAACCGGCGCCGAAGCGTAACGCACGCTCGAACCGCCATGTTTACGGATTAAGTGACTAGCGGGACATACGCGAGTTCTGCGTCTTCGGCCGAACGGTAGGCTTTTTCCGCGGTACTTCCGCGTCAATTATTGTTCATAAACGTGTGTTTAGGGCCCAGGCATTCCTATTGTATTCACCAGTCGTTACACGGTACTTCATGGGCGTTCTCACGTGGTACCATACCACGGATACGCCGATACTTGAAACTGTAGCAATAGCTTTCGCTTCGTCAGCGACGTGCACGTGGGCTAAAACGGCTCGATTCTTGTCGAAGCATCGGCGAGACAGGAAACCGCGCTGTATTCATACGACAAGCACGTAAGTGCGACGTGTATGTCCACGAGGAAGAAGCTGCGACTCTCGTAACGCGACTCTCGTCAAAAACGTTACGAGAAGGGACATGGAATGAAGCTCTTCGCGTAATGCCTGAATAGACAATTGAATCAGGAAGCGATTAGATTTGATTCTTTCTCGCGCGCTGGACAAGCGTAGCAACTCGATCGCGGCCTGTTTAGTGCCCCGGAATAGTCCTTTCATTATTCAACATCGTTTTTCCTATTTCCTTTTACTAAGGCTACCCTCGACGAAGGGATAATGCGTCTCGAGAGACCAAGGCATACATGCAGCAAGGAGACCATGACGTTTCCGAAGGATCGTTAAAAATATAATATATAATGTTTTCTTTGGCGGCACGAAGCTTTTCAATTCATCGTAAAATTATTGTACAAGCAGCTTATACTGAAAGTTACATAAAATCAATCTTAAAATAATTTCAACTTTGACGAATAATATTTTTTAACAGTTTAATCTTTAACGTCCAAGTTACAAAGCATCAGCATGTATATCTACGACGTAATGTATGGAATAATCGCAAATGTACGTAATACATAAACGCTTGTGCATATATATATATGTATATATGCATACAACAACCGTTATTTACGCACTCGCGCACGCCAAGCGAGAAAGGTAGTGACGTGATTTTCTCGATCGCGAAATATCACCCTCCATCCAATCCTCCATTACTGCGCCCGCGTTCCTAATTAATCAGCGACTACGTTTGTCGACGTGCCCCAGCCGGCCAAAGACAAAGGGACCGCGGCGCCATTAATCTCTCGGTATCGTTATCGGCGATCGCGAATTTGCGCGCGGGCCGCGGCCGCTGCCGCCGCGGAGGGATGTAACGGATACGATTCCGTGCGGCGCGCTCTCGCGCGGGCGTAGCTTTGTAAATTACTTCGCTGACCGTGTAATTCGATGCGGCGAGAATCGAGAAAGGGGAGATCGGCGGTCAGTGGGAGGCAGAAAGAAAGAAAGAGAGAGAGAGAGAGAAAGAAAGAGAGACACGGCGTGGGTGTGCATATGACGGCCATGTTGGAGAGACACAGCGGGATATCCGCCGCGCCCACAGCTGGGCTTCGCGGCGCGATGTCAAGAGTTACCTCTCGCTCGGCCCACGGTTTTATACGGCGCGGCACGGCGCGGCGCGGCGCAGCGCCGTGCCGCGATGCACGATGCACGCCATGCGGCACGATGCACACGCTCGTCCGCAGGCCCCGATATCGACGCCCTCGATTTCTATTCGATTTACATTGGCGGGTTGGATCGGGTCCCGAAAAAAGGCTCGCGCCCGCGACTGTCCGATCAAAACGATCTCCGACGACGACGGCCGGCTATTGTGGCCCAGCCCCGTGCCTCTCTGCAGGCGAAAATTTATATTCAATTTATATTCAGAATGAAAGGAGACCCGATCAACCCGATGATACATGAGGCAATAGTTATCACATATCTTGGCTAGATTAAAAATTTGTTATCTTATCACGCGGGTCTATGAACAGCAGCTCGAAAATCTAAATCGCTGTGTCAGTAATTATGTAATTTCTAAGAATAGGATATACTGCCTGATCGAAAATGGTTGATATCCTGAAATTCCGGAGGTATGAATGGTGCCGGTAAGACGATTCGATCAGAGAAACCTGGTGAGACCGAGCCGCGGCGCAAAACGACGACGTAAAAGCAGAAGATGTATCTGAGGATCAGTAATTACACGAGGTGGGCTCGTAATGGTCGACCACCGTTTATCTAGCATCGCCCGTCCCTCCGATTGAATCGGATGTGTCGCGGATAGGTTTCGCGAAACCGCGATGGCGAAACGGCTTCGATACAACGAGCACCAAACGTATCTCCGCGAGTTATCTCGGAAAAAGCGATTGTTTTTGTGTCCGGCCATAACAGGTGCAACGCTCCCGTTATTTCCGCGATTCTCACCGCAAAGACGAATCTTTGCTCGTATACAGCTATCGCTGCACGTATCGTAGTAATTATAGCCAGGCATCGATACGTTCGACTCTCCGTAACTGTAAATATAATTGCAGTTCGCCAAGTCCAAAAGGATCAAGTCTGACTTTTTTGTTCGCAACTTCGGGCGAACAATAAGTAGAGCTTGGCAGCGTTTCACGCTGATTGTATTACCTCAGAAATCGTTGCAATTAAAACAAAATGAATTGTCAAAATAAAGATAATTAGGCATGTCCCGGAATACAGTCCGTTCTTTTTTCCGTGGTATTTTGACTAATTGTCGTACACCGTGCAACGGTTAAGAGCGATTGTAAAAAGTATCGCCATCGAATTGGCGTAATGAGAGACACAATGGTCTATATCGCGACTCTTGACAATGTTTTCTTCGTCAAGCAAAACCACTGTCGTCGAAACATGACAATGCAGCTTTCTAGTTTTCGTGCGTGTCGATGCACTTGTCCTAATTCACGGCTTCTCTTCTAAAACCGTTCAAGCGACTCGCGCAAAGGTGTTGTTTTTTTATTTATCTTTCAATTGTGCAGCTTAGACAGTTTTTTCTATTTTCCGCTTATTCTCTATTTCTAATTATGTTTCTCGTATCACTGGATTATTACGATCATGAGAAGAGTATATGGCTATTAATAATAATTATTTATTTAAAAGTTGTAATTTCCACATAAAAAAAATCTCAATTTTTGAAAAAGGTAATCTAATGCTACAACATTTAACTTTTCTATGTACAGGGTGTCCCACTGAAAGTGGCCACCCCCTTTATTTTTTAAACTAAAAGAGATAGACCATAACAAACATATATCAAATTAAATGGCTCAAACTGAATTTTATTGTGAGCATAGAAGCTACTTACAAAAAGCTATCTGTGTTAACGAATGGAAAGGTATGCGTAATTTTTTTATAATAATGTGGATATTTCGATATAATAAAAGTTATAGCTCTGTTTGAAATTAATACAACGATGCATGATTTAATGTGAATATTTTACATATTGTACAAGTTTTACCGACTTAAAATACTGCGGGCGATGTTTATTTTTTCATTTTCACCTCTGTAATATGACTAACTTCTGACTCGTGGATTAGAGAGTATTCTAGTCCACTCTTAAAAATGGCGTGTTAAATCGATACTCGAAAGTCTCGAAATATTATTTTCCGCGATGCTGATTGGTTCTTTCGCTTGGCTCACTTCGAGAGCAGGTCAATTCTGTATCTTTTAAAAGAGTGAAAATGTGAAAAGTAAGCAGATTTACTAGGATATTTGTAATTTCATTCAACATCTTATGTTATGTTATGATAAAGTGACAACAAGACACATTTCAATCTCTAATGCACGAGTCAGAAGTTGGTCATATTACAGGGTTGTAAATTTCAGTTTGAGCCATTTAAATAGATACATGTTTATTATGGTCTACCTCTTTTAATTCAAAAGATAAAAGGTGGTGGCCACTTTCAGTGGCTTATACAGCCTGTATAAGAAAAATCAAAATATTTTTAAAAATTGTTAATTTATAAAACACAAAATTGATACTATTGATACTATTGATATAAAACACAAAATTGATACTATTCTATAAAATACAGGTAACTGCTTTACGAGCGTCTCGCTCGTAAGATGAAACCAATAGATGAAAAGCCAATCGTCCTTTCAGTGATATATAAAAAATCTTTACAAATGTATTGATAATCTTATTATCGTTTAACGTCATGGATTTTCTTATAATCTGGCATTTAAATATTGCACCTTTGGGAATATCTCACATTGCTCGTTGACAGTAAATCCATCAAAATCCTGTGGACAATAAGGAGACCCAATGAAATAGTTTTACCGTTAGATTGATCAAGTATTATCCGCAATTTTCACACTACTCTTTCGTTTCCAACGAATTGACAAGATCCATACATTTCTATCTTTGCGTAGGACGAAAGCTATTATTATATATTTGTCTTTCAGGTATAATGTCTTTCGTTTTTTGAAAAAATGCACTGATGTCTCACAATAGAATTCATGTACAAAAAAGATCTTCGATTTTTTCCAATATAGGTATAGAAAAGGTTTCGTGCAGAGATTTTCAATGTTCGTTGTATTTAAAAATTTCTACAAGTCTTTTTTTGAGACACATTATAAATAAATGATTGCTCAAAAACCAGAAAATCAAAATAAACGATAAATCATACTATGTACATAGTTTTCACATATTTATGCAAATACTTTGTCGGCCCTGGAATGGATTCTATTCATATTCTACAATGAATATCTCTCTACATTTATTGAATACTAGGAATTATTAATCAAAATAACATAATAAAAATTTTTATTTTTGCTATTTTTTCATCTAATTTTCAACGAAACTCGTATAACAAAGTTATTATAAAACAAATTAAGTATTTCATTACATATATAAAAAATGACAGAAGTAAAACAAATTAAATTTACTTGAAAAATCTTTCACCACAAATGATCATTTTTTAAATAAAATTCTTTATCATACATATACATAAACTAAAAATAAAAAATATCTTTTTCATACACATTCGAAGTAGCTAAGATTTTTATTTCTTGCACTAACATTTTTTTTAATACTAAATTCTCTTTTGTTTATAAAAATATATAGTGCAACATGTAGTATTTCTATTTCAATCTAGAAATAAGAAAATCAAGCACTTTTTCTGCATTAATCAGAATATGAGTATCAATCATCAACAAAATAATCGAGCCTCGTCTTTTGAACTACGAAGTTTTCCATTTGGCACGATGCGTCGTATCGAGAGAGTAGGCGTAAAGGAATAAAACATTAATTTCCTGGTTTTAATTAGTGCGTTGTGCATGCAGCCGCACAGTAATGGCGGCCGAGCCTTCGGTCAAGGCGGGGATAAAGGGGGAGGCGAGGCTAAAGGGGAATTTGATTAATGATCCTGCGGGATCTGGGACGGGAGGAGAGGGAGGAAGCGTATCCTAGGGGACGCCTGTCTTGCCGCGAAGCAACGATCGGTCTACCAAAACGTAACTAGAATATACAGACAATATTTTCGGACAGTATAATTGATGCGTAATATATTGCTTTTCTAATTTCCGACTGTTAAAAGAAAAGCGTAGTTTTTACTCCCTGATATTGGAGATTAAAAGAGAGACGATAACAATAATAACTTTGCAATTCCAATTTTCATTAACTCAATATCTAATCGCATTAAATTCAAAACATGTAAATTTCCGTATATTTATCTTAACCGATGTAATATTGTGTTTGAGTTACTGTAACATAATGAGGAAACAAAAAAAAAACGAAAAAGACGGAGATTTAATTACGGCTAAAGTTTCCTGAAGCAAGGGTGAAACTTAACGTCAGTCATCAGGAACCCTCGAGAGATTTCCCAAAAGGGGTTGACTCCAAAATTACGCAGGAGTCATAATCCGCTTTCTACAGCGGATCAATGTTACGTCTCACATCGCAATGGCGACGATTATTTTTAGGATCATATAAGCAAATATTTATTTAATCGAAAAAACCAAAAGTACATTTAAATCGCGGTATACATAATTCACTAATAATTAGGAAATATAATTTCGCGTCTTACTACTTCTTTTTATTGCTATTAAAAAAAAAAACCAAAATGCAGTCTAAAACGAAATGAGAAAAATTAAATAATACATATTTATTCATAGCCACTCGGAGAATTCGTGTGATCATTTGAAAAAGTTTAGAAGAAATTTGTTATTTTTCGTAATAATATCTTTTTGCTTTTTGTCTAATAATCATTCACGCATGGAGAGAGTATTCTCTGCTATTAAATCGCAAAAAATATTAATTGCACGGATTGATTAAAATTCTAATGACAAAACCGGTTATACAACTTGCTGTACAATAAATAAGGATTATGACTTTACTAAATCATTTCCTGTCTATCATTTTGATATCAAAATGATCTTATAATTATAAGTCAAAGTAAATTATAAGACCGCTATCACTTTTGAAGAAATCATTGCAATTTGTCATAGAAATTTCATTGAATTTTTCTGGTTTAAATATCACTAGTACAGGCGGCTAAACTCATTATCGCAGTGCTTTATGCGAACTAACGAATAAGAAATTGCGGCTTAGTGCACCGCGACTATGGCGCTCGCGTGAGTACTGAAATGCGATCATTTGCATCATAATCAAGACCGTCGGAGCCACGTTATTTTCTTCTTTCGCGCGAAACGGAAAAAAGAAATCAACGCTCGCGGACGTAAGATCGTAAGAGCGGTAAGGCGGGTAAGACGGCAGGAAGAGGGAGAGGGGGCAGCATGAAAAATAGTTCCGGCGCTATCGGTGCAGCCAAAGCACCCCCCTATCTCGTGTCCCATCGACGTATCATCAATGTAATTCGTATAATGTATCCACGCAACTCCGACCGACAGGGGAGTCCGGCAGGATTGCGGAGGAAGAAAGGAGGGATGGGGTATTGCGGAGGGAGAGACGCGTATTTATGTTGTGGGATATATCGCAGAGGTACCAGTCGGCAAGAAGGAAAGGGGGAGGAGATGGAAAGGGGAGGGGGGCGGTGCGTGTACAAAGGGAACGCCGACGGTGCCCTCACGATCGTTCACCCCGACAGGGGCGTATATTCTCCCTCCTCAACCCCGGAGCCGCGAACCCCGCGATGCCAAGCCCACGTATTTTGCATTTGCCGCTTTTTATGCACACTCCAAAAAGAGACTGCAGTAGGTACTCGTGTCGCAATCCGAATACACGTATCGGCCATGATTTTCGGCAAGATATAAACGGGAGGAAAAAGAACTTGAAAAATTCGGAAATTATAAAAGTAATTACCACGGAGATAAGATCTCTTTAGAGACTAGTATTAGTATTTTTATATTCTGACAAATATGACATATACAACTCTTTATAAGAGACATCTTGCACGTGCGATAAAGGAGTTTATCTTTGAAAAACTTTGCTTCATTTTACGATATCTGTGTTTATCTATCTATATTTTGTGAACAAGAATTCAACGATGTTATGCCAATCAATTGTTATCTATAACGATGGTAACACAATGTAAAAATAATTGATTATATTTCTACTTATTGATATTTAATCGATATGTGTTTTATATCACGAAAGATATTTCTTTTGCACACGTAACAAACGAAGAACTGTACGCATAAGACAATCTGCATGATAAAGTCATAAAAGTAATAAACACGATTTCTTATTGACCTAGATTAGAAAAGCATTATTTGTTGAAAAACAGTATACAAGTAGTCGTTTTTAGGGTTAATAAGAATACTTATTAGAGAGAAAAGTGTTCGTAAGTTCTTTATGTATATCATGTATACAATAACGATGCATTTCCATTATAAAATGTTGCACAAATATTCCTTATCATGCTGTCGGACAAGAATACTATTTTCACGCACTGTTAGATAATAACCTGCTGCGTATGTTATATATCACACATCTTGCACTATCCTAGCTCATTAATTTATAATCCATTCAGATGAAATCAAAAAAAATTCTACTGGCGCTTTTAGAATATAATTGGCAAGAAAACGCCGATACGAAGTATAACTACTTGTCAGTGTTTAATGAGACTTTTTGTTCAGTCTGTGACAACAATGTAGCGGATTGTTTACGAGTATGTTAATTAATTATTAATGAACCATTGCTCACTTGCTTTAAAAAAATGATCAAATACTTTTTGCTATTATTTCTAGATTGATCTGTTATTAATAAAAATCAAGTAAATTTCTATTTTTATAAAGATAATATCGACTATTAATTTCCAATCTGGATACTTACAGAAAATTCCTGACAAAAAATTCTTTGATATTATGCTAAATTATTTTGTTATAAATCGAGTTCATACACTAATTGAAAAAATTCATTGTTATGTAAGTAAACGTCAAATTTTATCAAATGGCTGTAAATATTCATAAAGTAATAGTCAGTACTCTTGCGCGCATAACGGCGTAAAATATATTGACTCGCCATATTATCGGTGAATATGTTCCTTTTCCTTCTGCCAAAGTTAAATCGAAAGAAATAGGATTCGAGGACAATTAAGTCTAGAGCAGAGACTAGTTTGAAGAAGATCATTTATCACGCGTATTCTTTCGCATGATCCAGATGAGATCTTTCGTTTTACTAGAAAAATTCTTATCTTCATCCCCGAGCTTTTCCTGTGCGCGTGCCTTATCTGCCATGCGCGGCATAAGCCGAAGAAAGCGCGGAACCAATCTCAGTCATCGTCGCAAGAACATGAACCAAACCATTTTCTTTTTGTTCGTCCGCCTCTTTCGTTCCACTGCGGCCATTAAATCAACATGCGCCTTTATTTATTCTCACATCCCTTCATGTATTATATATATATATATATATATATACGTTTTTTAACTTGATAATTAGTACTATTGTTATATGAATCTATCTCGCTTATTCGTAAATCAATGGTATAGTTATAGAGAAAATCACCAGAAATTTTACAGTGGAAACTTGAAAATCGATATCGTTGCGTGTTTCTCTTTTCGCTCGCGTCGATGTTCATGGCCACTTCTAAGTTAAGACGATGCGCGACGCATGGCAACGAAGCACGCTTTGCTTTCCACTTTAATAGCGTAACAAACATAAATAAAATCGCTTAATTACATCGGAAGAACGCGAGTCGCGGGCAAGAAACCACGTATCGAACTGCTTTACAGTGAGATTACAGTGCAATTTTTGCGAATATATTTACGGTTTAGCAAAGTGAAAAAAGAAGCTAAAATGCCTTCGAGCGTGTCTCATAAATGACGATCAATTACTAACTCGTCTTCCTCATTCCGAGTACCTTCTGATAATCTGCTGGAGATCAGACGTGTCTGATTTAGATAAAATGCACTTTACGCGGGGTTATCTACTCCAAATTTGTTTGGTCTTACGATAACGAACCGCTACAGTTCGATACGCTGAAAGTATGCAAATTTTTTCGCGAACGGCAGATTCGATGGTATAAAGACTGAAGAAAAATGGCGGTCTGCGGCTAAGCCGCAGGGCGGCTGGTGGCGATGGGCCCTGAATTTTTTCGAGATACCGCGCGATTGGTTCGAACCTTATAATTACGCTCGGAAGAAAACCGGTCTTGTGCCTGGCGATTTCACGATGAACGCCTTCGCTCACAATGTCAGATACAGCCGCCATTAATGCAAATAAGATCCTAAAAGACGCGATCGGAACTAATCACTGGATTTAACCTTGAGAATTTTTTCCCTACAAGCAGTAATTGTTAAGGTTTGTTCATTGCTTTTGTTTTTCGCAATTATTAGAATGCTTTGCGACTTTCATGTATATATATTAACAATCTAAAAAAAAAATACACAACTCAACCCCATGCTAGGAATTTTCTTTTCTTTTTTATTATCGATTACTATAGATACCTCAGATTTCTCCGGTTATAGAGTTTTCCAGAAAATATTCGCAAAGTCTGCAGAGCAGATGGCAAGGTCTTTCGACCAACCGCACGCCACGGTTTCTGTGAGAATCGTTCATACATAGAACTGCAGTCCATGCGATGTGCGTTCATATGGAGAAAATGCAATTCACGATGTAATCTCCAGGGAACGGGCATCGATCACACGGCGATCTTCCCCGACGTCAAAATATTTTCAAAGACAGTCCGCACGACGGGAGCCTAGAAATCGTTCGCTCCAACGGAATCGCCTCAGAATCTAGGTATCTCCTCGGAGTGATCCGCGGGAACAATTAAAGAAAGCCTTTCTCGAGGGAGATATTCTTGGTATCCATACGCAATTCGACATGGATTTATAGATAAAATTGAAGAACCTTTGCTATCGATATTTTGCCGCTGCCGCGCACCAAAATTTTGACCGCATATTCCTTTTAAAATGACAAAACATCAAATTGGAGATGTAACGAATCTGATCGATGGGACGGATTCGAAATAAAATTTTTGAAGATTGCATACATATAAATATTATGTATTTGATCAGTTTAATTGCTGAGTAATGTACCTATGAATTCAGAAGAAAGGGAAAAATGTAATATAAAATATATCGAATTTTATAGTAAATATCGAGTTGTAAAATATATACAAATCGTTCAAATTCCTTCCGAGGATATACAAATGCACTTTATTTAAATCTCAATTTAAATTATATTTGACGAAACTAAATTCTGTGATATGTCGGATGACTTCAAAAGGAAAAAAGGGCATTTCATTCTTTTCATGGCATGGGCTTCGAGTTTATCGAGACACATCTGCAATTGAGAAATGGAAGATAGCTGCCTTTTTTTTTTAAATCCCCAATGATGGTACGTAGAAAGGGCACAGAGCTGGGAAAGGGCTTAAGATGACCGGTGCTTGACAAATGAAGAGAACGGCGTCCTTTTGAATTCGATGTAAAAGGGACGACCGACGCTAAATCGACTGCGCATTGCGGCGGCAACACACATATTGTTTAGTGCGGAACTTGTGGTGTCGATTATGATAAAAAAAAATGTTAACGAACCGGATGCATTCGACGGACGGCAGGAAGGTTAAGGCGAGCCGAAACCGACCAAGAGCTCGATAGGTCGACAGGTCGGGAGGAATCGGACGAACGGATGGACGGCCGTTCGACGGAAAGAGACATCGCTGCGTCAGCCTGATAAAATCTTGAATATCGCGGCGCGTATCATTGCACGGCGCACGAACGCGGCTTTTACGTAGCGCTGTCTCCGTGGCAGTCACGATAATTACCAGTGACAATCATTGCCAGTGTCTCCATCATTAATGAGTCGATAAAGATACCGGCTGTCTCGCGCACGTCGTTCGCGCTTTTACGCACAAAAGAATCCTTACGCAATGGGACTTCGCGATCGTCAAAGATAAGACTACACGCTGTTCGGTCAGAAAGTATTACGAGTGCAATGCGAGTCGTGATCGTTCAAGCATAGGAATCGGAAACAATAACAGGACTGTGCTTTATATGACGATTTTGGAATCAATCTCTAAGAATACAAATAATTTCAAGTTTCTAATATATTCGACATTAAATGTTTTTAAATTCTGAGATGAAGTACGAATTGACCAAGATGATTCTTGAGGGAATAGTGAGGGAAGATTTATATTCTCGTCTCGACGAGATTAATATAGGAGATAAATATGATGATTCGATTGCATCCTGCTACTACGCCCCTGCCTTTCTCCGCATGATGCTTTCACATAGACCTCCGCCTAGTGTCATTAGTCACCACACTAACATTTCTCCGAGTCTCGAAAGGGACACGCAAAACTATTATACCCACTTGTTCCGTACAGAAAACGACGGTGGAGGTGTTTATGGTAATCTTACCACAAACGACTAGCCGCCCAAGATGTCCCGTTGTCACAACCATTTTTAACATCGTTGACTGAAATCCTCAAAATATACAAATAATCGATTTGCCTTAATTCTTTGTGGCACGTCTGTCTGACCACGTAAAAATGTATTCACATTTTCCGACAAGAAGACGGTATTCTTTTTTTTTTTCTTAAGCCAGTCCATTAGTTATGTCCATTTTCACCAACGCAGTTATTTATTTCAATGTCAAGAAGTAATAATAACTGTTTGTTGTAAAATGTCTTTTTTAAAAGCTACTAATGTTTATTTAATGTACTTTTTATCACTTGTTTCTTTTTATACTTTTTTTATTCTTCTAGAACTAGAAACAAATAAAAAATAAGTTAAACTAAGTAAATCAAAGTTAATCTACATTGACAGAAATAGACATTAGCAATTATTAAAAAAGACAATTTACAATAAACGATTATTTTACTCCTTGAAATTAAAATGAACTGCATTTTATTGATATTAACTATTTAAAGATAGAATAATGTGACAAAGAAAAAAAATATTAGTAAAGATTATATAACAGCTGTTGTTAAAAATTTTCTCAATAACGCAAAGAGCAATTAAAAAAAAAGAACGAAAAAAAAATCTCGAATAAGAATTCAATGCAACTTGGTAAAATGGATTTTCATTTTGATTTTCAATGACGAGGGTTTCGTGACGCTTTATTAGTAATACTAGTTTTTGCAATAATAATCTGACACCGATATATTATGGAGAACAATCTGCATTACTGTGTGCGCAGTATATAAATAAAATTATCATAGATTACAATGTCGATGATGCATGTACGCGAAAGTATCGTAGTTTTCAACGTCCACGTGGCGAACGAGACTTGACACATTGACAAGAACGTGATACGAGACCACCTCCGCTACAACCGAGATGCGTATCTTGTTTGTTATCTCGAGGCTACCACAATTTGTCAAGGCAAATCGGAATGATCTAAAGGAATGGTGATCGATAGACAGGACGGGAGACATTCTTAATTCCCGGTCGAACGAAATCTTTATCGGACAAACGTATTTCGCGCGATAATCGATCGAGATCAATGATCACGCGCTAGATGATCGGATCGTTGCGGTCTTCGTATCGTAATAAGAAAAGAAAAAAATATAAATACAGAAATCTGCAGCAAGAGAGATTCTCTGGCGCCATCTGAAATCACTCGGACGAAGGGTGAATACGGTAAAAGCCTCGACGCGATACCGACTATTCATAAATCAGAAAGTACATTTTTGAAAACTAGCGCTCAAAACAGTTTTCGAAACAGGAAAACATGTTTCTTTTATTTAATAATATTAATATTTTTTTAAATAAATATAAATTTTTTTTATGAATCTTTTCTAATGGCGCTATCTTCCAATATTCTCTAATTTTTATGATTTTATATGTATTATGTAACATTTATATACAATATATTTATATTAATATATTTATATACAATATGTATATATATGTACATATACTGATACATAAATAATAAAACATTATATGCTGCAAATAACAATCATGTATGATATATATTCACATATTGCATCTATCAGTTTGAAATGATAACATTTTTCATATAAGATAAATGAATGTAGTAGACGCGTGTGATAAGCTTCTTACGTTAATATTGGATACGATGAACTTCAACTGCAAAGTCATTGTTTATGACATATGTTCGCAATTGAAATAAAAAAGAGGGAGAAATTAAGTCATCTGTATTTTCTTAGTATTAAGCAACTGCGAGAAAAGTTATAACATTGCAATGTATATATAATATTATGTACAATATTATAATATATATTATTACTGATAATCGTTTAATTGATGATTTTAATATATTTATTTTAATTTCTTACATTTACTCCAAATCTTTATATTTTTCCTGCAATTTTTTCCATCGATACATTCGAAGGCGGTTGCAAATTCGTTTTACATGTTGTAATTTTTCTTTTCAATTATTCTACATTATCATATATATTTAAAATACATGCAAGCTGAGATCAAATTGATTTGGAATTTTATATTTAGAATAATCTAATTTGAAGTTTTATTTCTAATAGAAACATAAATCATAAAATGAATGCAGTGGCTTGTTCTTGAGATAAATGTGCACACTGTTTACATACCCACATAAATTATATGGTGACTCATCTAGTTAGTAGTTCCGTATAAATATCTTAAATATCTTAAAATCTCGAGTTGTATGAACACAAAGTTTAACGAAAAGAAAATAATGGAAATCGACAATTCGATATATATGTATACATAAATAATGAATTTATCAATATTTTAATTATATGAAATTCGAGTTGTATTATTATATTATCGTTATATATTTACTCATGACTCATATACATAATATAATGTAATGGCCATGAGACAATGTAATTACATAAGTGTATAAGAGGATACGCACTTGCAGCAGAAATAGTTACTTCACATGTTTAAAATGTCTAAATATAATGTAGTATATAACAAAAATTTTTCAAATGGAACAAGATAAAAACCTATCGTATGCTATATAAGCGCGCTGTTATTAGCAGATACCGAATCAAGAAAAACATTTTAAAGAATTCAACATCCGTTTTCATGTCAAATAAATCTGTGTTATGTCTGACAATGAGATAAAACTTCATAACAAGATATATATATATATATATATATATATATATACACGAAATATATCTTGTACAAATTCGGTATTGTCTCATAAGTCGCGGTAATGAAATTCGTTAACATGTTCAGAAGCAATGCCTACTGAGTATTTTTTATTATTTATATAATTTATAATTTATAATTTATCCGATAAAGGTGCGAATAATCTCTATGTCAATCATCATTGAACGTTAGTTAAATAATAGATATAGCATACTATGTATTTCATATTTGTGCGTTGCTTGCATCATCCCAGTAAACGCGAATTATATTATCTGCTGGATATTACCGAGAACAATATCGTTAAAGATCATCGAGACTTTATCCTTCATCGAAAGTGTCACGGCTTTGGCGCCAAGCAAGATTATGTATGTTTCAATGTCAATAGAATTCTAATAGTAACTAAACGTCAACTACTGTTTATCGATTTGTCTTTTGTTACGCTATTGGATCAATGCTAGTAATGAAATTTTCATTGTCGCTCTTAATTTCAATATTTTATAACATCTTCATTAATGGACGTGGAGAAATAATATAATAATTAAAAGATTTATAAAATATATATTTCAGATATCCTTTTCATTTTCTTTCAACAAGAAATTTTAATTAATTAAAAATTGATTTCTTTTTTTAATATTAAAATTGCTTTGTTATTTTACTAGAAAAAGCTGCGTTTTAAAATGCATCAATAAAAATTCAAGAAATAACAATGTCTATATAATATATAATTAAATATTTCCGTTTAATGCAATATAATTTACTTCTCTATTATATTATATTAATTTATCATTATTCTCTATTATATCATATTTATTTATCATTATATTATACATTTATGTATGAATAAAATGATTATATATGAATATCTTTTGTCTATTTTTATAGCAAATAAATAAAGTATTAAAATATAAAATTAAAAAATCTAATTTTAAGAGAATTATCAGTCATAAGTTTTCCGTCTTCTTTGTTACTATTATTAAAATGGTATACCATTAATAATATACCATTTTAATAATAAGACCTTATTACATAATAGTTTGAAGGTTTGAAATACCATTTATCAGACATCGATCAAGAAAATTTACGCATTAGCTTTATCTAAGCGATTATCACATTTCCAATTCAAGGTTCTCTTAATCATACGAATGACTATTATTGGGATAATTAATTATTATCCCTCAATTGTCGATATTCTTAATGGATTACAGACAACGCGCGCAATTTGAACCATCGGAAAAGCTTGTCGCGCGCGAAACGGAAGCCTGTTTTGACCAACACTGAGTGTGAGCTTTTTCATGGAAATCGTGACATCACCCGGAACGACGAGAAATGACGATTCGAATCGTTTATGAGAACATGTTTGACCGGTTATACCACTTCATTGACACCAAGTGCAAGGAAGAGAACACATCTGGGTTCCATGCGTTTTTGAATTCCTCGCAAGGTCGGAAGTGAGTAAAGTATAAAAAGAAAGATAATATATGAATATATGAAACAATTTATCTTTCCGTGATATCGCTTTATCTAACGCACAGATCAACATTCATGCGTAATTTCGTAATAAAGAAGAATAATGAAATAATAATAAGAGGAATTTTGAGAGAATCCTTTTACGACTCGAGTTCCTTTTAAAGATATCGAGAACCGCAGTTGTCTTTACACGTCATTTAACGCCCTTCCGAAATTAAATTTCCACATTGCAGCCCGTCAACGATGAAAATACTTTCTCTTCCTTCTTTCCCAATCCCACTGAGAGATTTGCGTCGACCTACCGCGCTTGACACCACTGCCAGACTCATGTTGCTCTTCTCAAAGTTGCAAAACGTTTCGACCGCGAGAGAAATCACCGCACGATCCTACTCCGCCAGCGCGATACGTCACAGCTATTTTTGGTAGGATATCCCGATGTCGTCGTACGTACAGGGATCTCCGCAACGTCGCTGCTCCGCGATATACCGGATTCACGTGCACGTTACGCGGCAGCGTAAAACGCGGTTTCCACGAGGATCGTAACGACCGACTGACCGTTAGTTCGGCGGGCACGGGTTTTTAACGAGTTCACCGTATCTTATCGAAGCGCACAGTGAGAGATCCGCGATCTCGGCGGGTTTCACTCTTTCAACCGCGCGCTGTAGAGAAGTCGCTGAACGAAGAAGGAATCGCTGAACGGTTTTTTTTTTCGCGCTCGGTACGCCGTACGCTGCGAATTACACACTCGCGATCGCGAGACTGACGAACGCGCGTCGACGGCATCGTCGAGGGGCAACGGCGGTGATGGCATCCGACGAGGACAGATTGCTCTACGCGCGCGTCACGCAGTTGATAACGATGAATATGAGTATGGGCAACTCTTTCGCGCTGCTACTCGGGTCCGCCTATCATATATTGAAGACCACGCCGCGCGTAGACACTTCGCAATATTGCAGAACTTTCGCGGCTGCTCCGTCCAACCTTGCCCGAGGTTAAAATTGAATAGGACTGACAGCAAAAAAGCAACAAAAATAATTTACCCGCATAACCGACAATTGCCAACCATTCGACGAAGATAAAAGTAATTTCCGCACACGTGCACGCATTCCTTACTGTAACTATCAATAGAGTTGTATGAAGATTAAGGACCCTATCGCATTAAATCATCATATTGATTTATCGCTGCTGCGGACAATCCTATGCTGTACAGCTTATGCTATTTTGTGCGCGATAGTCCTAACGTTGCTCCAATTAAGATTGAATGTAGATGAATTTTCTCGTGAATAATCGACATTGGCAGAGTCAATCCCAAATCGTTACCAGTGGTCAGGGGCAAATTAGATAAGATATCATTGCCGGCGATAATTTACACACGGCTTTCTACTTATTTACGTTTTGTAAAAAATTATATATGACCATAGTTTTATGTTCACGATTGCGTGATTTTTTGGTTACAACGTGATTTTTCTATAAATTGGATTATGTGAAAAATATATAATCTTCATTCTTTATTCTTCGCATAATTATTCTCGTTGTAATTTTATCGTAAATCTTATTATTCATAAATTCTACACTTAATCTGCTCTTACACTGTCTAACATTTACTGCATAAATTATGTTTTATCTGATCCATGGAAATTTATGAGGATATGGCTAATTTAACAGAAAATCTACTATGATATATTACGTATTAAAATGTGCCTATCGAGTTGGAAAGATAGAGATATTATCGGTCGTGTACATACATCTATGTTAAAAGTGCGAAAAAAAGAGTGCAATAGCACGCGCACGTATTCAAATAAAATAATTACATCATCCGTCAGTCTTGTTCTTTTCATTTCATTGACGCGAATATTTAAAATTCCTCATGTAAACATGTTTTAGCATTCGGCAACGACGTTCAACAACTTATTACATATCTTTAAATGTACTATTAATGTTCACGATAATTATATAAATTCATAGTATGAATCCATTCACTGAACTGTATATGTACCCACTTTTCTTTTCACTAATTCAAACTTTCTCCACATTCTCCAGTTCAGTATCTTTTATCATTTTCTCGCCGATTGATTTCACCTTTTTATTACAATGCGCGTATATAATTATATCATTTGTGAGAAAAATGTAAATGGATGTTACAGCTATAACTATGTCCTCGTAATATTTTGGGCGTTACTTCAATGGCTTGTTAACAGATCAGATGTGTTTGATGAATCATGAGAGGAATGATGAATTTGCTTTGTATATATTTATAGAGTTAAAAAAGTTAAAGAGAGAAAGCAAAGTTGTAACAATCATAACGTGCATGCACATGCAACTATATTATACTGAGAGAAAAATATAGTTACTTTTGGATTCAACCATAATATTTCTCACACGAAATATGATTAATTTAACTATATGCATCATTATGTTAACCATAATTATCGTTAGAAATATAAAATTCTGGTTTAGTCCAAAAGTAACTATATTTTTCTCTCAGTGTAGTCACGAAATCAAGGTCGACAATCATTCTAGATAATAATACCGTGAGTAGAACACAAACGCATAATTACCACAAGCAACGAACAATTTTAATGACAACTGCTAAAAAAAAAATATAATTTTCCGGGCGTACCTAGGAAGAATCGCTTACGGCAACATGCGACGCTAAGGATTATCGTAAAAAAAATTGAGAGATCGGACGAGAAATATGAAGACTTATTTGCGCTACAACGATTATTCATTCTTATGTCATAATGATTTATAAGAATGTAATTGAGTTTTGAATCGATTTTAAAAGAAAAATCTTTATGATGAAAGATTGTTCATCAAAAAGATCATTCAAGAAATATTAAATTATCTTCTTAATTCGGTACTAAGATTTTATATTGCATATTCTTGTAACGTAAGTTAACTTTATTCGATAAAATATCTCGAGATAATGTCTTTTTCTCCTTATAACGCTCATTATGAAGTAATATTTCTAATACGTTACGTAAAAGCAGCAAATAAAATAGAGTAATATGATTGAAACGAGAACTCATCGCCGAATACAGAAAACATTATTAGCACATTTAACAGCAATAAAAGATTGGTTTATTGAATTTATTTTGCTTAGTTGATTTTTCTTATAACAACTAATAGTCAATGATTCGTAAAATTATCTATTAAGGCTAGGCTTAATGTGTGTTTAAATTCCTTAATGTATTTCTTCATGCACATAATAGGTCAAAACATAAATAATTTAGTAAATCTCATATTTATAATAAAAAACAATAAGGATCTTTTGTTCATAGATTGAATAAGTTTCGTTTTTTTGCGTCTCATCTATACTCACAGTAGTGTAAATTGGTTCGATTAACGTACCGAGAAAAATTGCTACTCACAATTAATCGTTGCCGTCCTCGTCAGTTACATCACTGCTCGTGCGAAATTCGTTCTGACATTTTTCAAAAATACCAACGCGTTAATTATTGCAAATGTTCATATGAAACCTTATCTTTATAACTTTCATTAAACACGATAACGCTAGAGCTCTCTTATCAGAGATAACGCGCTGGACCGATTCTAAACATAGTCACAAATGCATCATATCATATCGCGCGAGTTGCTTTTTATCACAATAAAGTGTATTTGATATTGTGGAGGAAAAATATATTCCAGCTCGTATAAGAAAGTAATTATACTTGATATCAGCGCCCATTTTAAACGACATCAACGACGCAGTTCCGAACGCTTGCGAATGTGCATTTAGTGTAGAAAATTACTTAACCAGCAATCGGTAATTAAAACTTTAACAACGATTGAAAAAGTGGGAACAGAAAGGGGACATGTGACATTTTGACCGAAATTAAATTAAGAATGGAGCCTTTCTCTACATAGATAGGCGCATCTTTTTTCAAATTTTTAAAATAAAGACTTATTTTAAGGGGTTCTCTTTCTCTTTCTTTAGGACAAAGTACTAAAAAATTATTGGAAACTTTATATTGCTTATAATAAAACATTTTTTTTTGTTTTTCTCAAATATATAATATGATCTTGTCACATATATCCTTTCTGTTTCAACCGATTTAATTAAATTACTTAACCATACTGTTTTATCGATAGAGAAATGGATATGATACTCGATGGAGAATTATACACGTTGCATTGGATGACGTATTATGCTGTTTATATCTATTTGTCAGATAGATGACATTGAATTTTCGTTTAATTATGAACATTACACAACTACATTACACAAAAATTATGAAGAACGATACTTATTTCAGAATTGACGCAAAATAACAATTTTTAGCTTAATAAATAAAAAAAACAAGATTTAACGAATTAATCTTTAGGTTATAAACGGGCTACTATATTCAACAATTTTACTTTAATAAGAATTTAATTGTAAAGTATTTAAAAAATAATTTAAAAAAAGTATTTAAAAAAGTTTTAATATTTTGTTATAAATAAATATGTTATAAATGTATTAACTTATGCTAAAAAAGAGAAACTATAAAAATATTGATGCACTTTATACGTGCACAGTAAAGCAATAAATTAAATAATGTTAAAAACATAAAGGTATATACCGAATAATTTATTGCATTTTACCGGATATGAAATGCTTCGTGAAAAGCGTAACAAAGAGATTTCTCGAGATTTCTCTCGTTTGATTGCCAAATACGAGCGAAGACGCGTGGGTTTAACCCGCGAAGGTTACAAGATCGCTGCACTCTTCCATGAACGAACGAATGATGCGACGCGGTTATTTTTACAGAAGCCGCCTCGACCTCGCTAAACTTTGGTAAGCATCTTTCCTAAACGTTCACCCTTGACGATTCGGCGAAATTCAAAAAAAAATTCATGTTTTTCTGGTCGACTTATGCATAGATATGTGCGGCTGTACTAATTTTATGGCGCAAGTCAAAAATAGTTGTTTACGTTAACGGTATAAAGTAACGCGACAAAGACGATCGCTGTGCTAGTTTGTAAATTGGTGGCATTTTATCAGAATGGAGCTGCGCTCTGATTCACGGGGATCTTAACTAGGACGCCGCGAGTACATCGTAACAAAATTTTTAGTTTCTTTGCCTTGCGTTATAAAGATAATTTAGAGAACATTTATTCATTATAAATGATGCAGATGATTGAGTTTTGACAATATTGAGAAAACAGGATGATTCACAAAGTTTTATCTTCGTTTATAGAATATGTTTTCGGGATTATTCCCTACAAAATTTCTTTATAAACCTACAGTCGATTTCCAATAATTATGGAGCAACAATAGATTTTTTTAAACGTCCTAACTCTTGGCCTTTCAAATCTCCAAATTTAATGCTGTTGGATTAATGCTTATTGTATATGAAGTTGGATGATAACTTTTTCCTGTTGAAGTCCTAAAGAAATTATTTTCTTCTCCAATTTTTAAATTAGTGTAACTCTTTAATTATGAATCAGTTTCCACTTGTGTATTAATATTTTTGCTCCAAATGATTTCAAGATTGCGCTCCCTAAGTGAGGATAAAACTTCGTGAATCACCTAGTGAAAAAAATCATGGAAATCTCAGAACAATAACATTCTTCGATTATTTCTACAAAGAAAGGCTTCATCTCAAGTTCACGAAACGTCTACGTGATATTAAATCGATTTAAAAAGAAAAACACAAGATTTGTAAAACCGAGATATACGGAAGCAGCAAGAAGAAAAAAATAGGGAAATAAAAGTTTTACATTGCTAAAAACTTACCAAAAGACACAAGTGAAACGTTGTGCATTATATTCGGTGTTATTAGTACGAGATGTTGCAGATTTATGCACAGCACAGAGAAATACCATAATGTCAAGCAATCTCAAATCTTAAAGCTCGAGCTAGCCTCGATAAATTTGAGATGCAATACGTACCTGAAACAAAAAATAAACAAATTGTTATTTTAGACTACCATTAGTGAAAAACAAACGTAAGCAGGCACAGTAAATAATCTACAACTTATAATTTTATTTTTTATTATTAATAAAAAACGACATATATACATATTAAAACCTTTCAATCATGATTTAATCTTTTCAATCTGATCAAAGATTATATAGATATGCATATGTCGAGATTTTTCTGTCACACAAGGAGTTACGTGTATAAGTTATATCACGCAAACGGAATATCTAGACTTTAAATGCCGAGAACGTTAGATATTAGATTTTGAATGTCAAAATGTAAAACACATTAGCATCACAAGTTTCGTCGTTTGCAATTTAAGTAACCGAATCTAGTAACTCGAAAGTTTCACATATTCGCGAATGGTACACAGCGTACGTGTTTTATCACCCGCGAACACGGCGGTAATTCTTTTTTTTTTTGTTTTCGATGAAAAGTTAATCCGCGAATACGATAAGGAACATACGTCGACCGGCACGAATACGGTGACCATCCTCGGCTGCTTCCTCTTCCTACGCGCCATTTGACACGTCCCACCGAACGGTCCTAGCAACGATGATCCTCGTGCTCCGATTAATTACGCGCGCGACTAGCAACGTGTACACACGCGGCATCTAACTTGGCAGGCGCGCGGCGTGCCGCCGTACTGCCGGCCGCTCGCACCTCGCGATCGGCGAGGTGACTTTCGTCCGTCAACCGCGACGGGTCGTCAGGGTCATCGTTTGCATACGCTCGCGATGCTGATTTATGAAAATTTATGGAACGCTCGATGAACACGTGACATGATGACGACGGAGCGTTCGTTACCGAACTCGATAAAACTCGTTAAAAGGAACGTCGAAACGAACCGAGAAACTTCATTTTTAGTTATTGACGGAATTTCCACTTGCAAAGACTTACTTTAATCGCAGGGATCGCGATTCAAGGAACAGTATTCATGATACTTACAGTTCGGTATTTATAATTAAATAAAGGGGAAATTATTCAAAAAGTATGTAAGAGCAGATAAATTCATTTAAAATTTATTTTATATATATATACACACACACACACAAGATTTCTCAAATTAAATGTAAATCTGTGTGATTAAATGGGTGAACTATCACAATTACAATTAATATTATCGTGGTTCCCATTTCATTAGGATGTTACATTTTACTTATTATTTCCTTAAGTAGTAAGATGGTTCAAGCGAATATTCGATACACTCACTAATTGCGAGTGAGAAATTCTCCCAATATCCAAACAATTGATACTTGTATCAGTCAATAATGTGCGATTCGTATAAGTACACAAATATGGCACAATTCGTGTTATTTACTGGCCGGATCACGAAACAGTTTATTAATTTACAGAAAACCATTTTATTACGTTCATATAATAAGAAATGTGATCATAATAATTAGTTGGTATAATAATTAGAGATGTGATTATCAATGTTATCGAATTTCTGCAATAGAGAGCGGAGCAGTTTACTGTAAACGAAGAAAATTTCAATAGCAAACCAAGATGCGTATAAATAACTTTGATATTAATACGAAATACGAAATAAGGTTTTTTATAATCAAAAATAATATTTTATTATATAATGTATGCAATTATATATAAAAATATGTAAATGTATGTAAATTATTCGATAAGAATGATGGTTTCATAAGCGAATAATAACTTCGCTCAAGGTTCAATCATTATTTACCCTAGAAGTCCCCCACCATCTCGCCATCGTCAAATCTCTGTGATAGATCACATATGTGATTGTGTTTAATCGTTGCACACTCCACACGAAGGCTGAATATTCTCAACCTTTGCACTCGTGCGCAATATAGTACGCGCGCGACATTATAAATGTATATGAGCGATAAAAAAGTGTAAGAACTCGCTACACGATGCGATCCGGCCGATTCAATAATAATAACTGACTAGTGTCGCTTCATTATGGACCAACGAATTATGAGTCAAGTCTTGATATGTGATAATTTCAATACGAAAATATATAGTCGGATATTCGATTATTCGAAATAAGATAAACGCACTTTCTGTATCACTTTGTATGAAATGTCGATTTTCGAAAAATTCAACTTTACAGATTTGTTAATTTCTTTTGATTTTCTAATCAAAGTTTCTTTTTATTCGATTATTATTAACATATTATTTTATTTTAATTTATGCTTGAGTTCTTACAAATATTAATTAATTGTCAAATTATATCATATTTGTGTGAACATAAAAATTCATATAATAATTTTTCTATATTTAAAAAATTTGGATATGATATTGGATACATTATAAAATGTCTTTGTTCTCGAATTTTCTACATGTATTGATAGAAACAAATTTTACGAAACTGCAAGGAGAGAATTTTTCGTTATATTTTATCATAAAATTCACTACAAATTTTAACATGTTTGGTGATATAAGAGTGGAATAACTAGACAACTAAATAAAAATAAAAAACCTACTAAATATTACCGAAAATGATAGGAATTTGTGAAATTACAACAGAAATTTTATAAACTATATAATAAAAATTACCAGGCAAATTGTAATATTAATCAAACAGATTTTATATTTTATTATGATAGATATGAATAAATCAGAGAGAATTTATAAAAATCTTCGAAATATTAATTGTCCCACGATTACCATAATTTTTAAACTAAATTTTAAGAGAAAATTCTCTCCTTATAGCTTTTAATTTTGAGAGAACTATGAGAATCTTACTATATTCTCATAAATTGAAATTTGAATATTATTTACATAAAATCGACATTTTATACAAAATAATATAACATTATATCTTTCAACAAAACATTTTTGCCGTTTGACTCGATCGTTAACTGATAAATTTATTCAACTTGATATATTGATAATAGCTTGTCTCAGAAGTATTTATTCGAAAAATAAAAAACTGACTCAATTCGTCATCTTTCCTGTTTATATACGTCACCTCGAGATGCCGTTGTAAAATTATTGTACGATTTAAAACTTGGCAGAGTAATCGGTGCAAAATAGCGAACAAGTTTCCGTTACTTTAATCATAAAAATAATAGACCATAAAACAGAGCGACAATTAAACGTGACGGTGTTATAAAAATTTGGATTACGTCAATTGTTAATCAACTGTGGCCTATTTGAACTCATATAGACCACTATTAATAATAAATTCCAAATTCACGAATTATATCAAATGTAAATAAATGTAAATAAATAATTAATTTACAATACATAATATGCGCATATGTGTGTTATATTATACACATATATACTATTATTTACAAGTATTTAAAACAAATTTTCAATGTACATATACCTATGTATAAGCAACATTTAATTTGAGAAAAGAAAAAAATTTTATGTATTTTACATTAAAAGCAGATATAAATATTTAAAATTAGTATTTAAATATTGAATGTTACGCATAAATGATTAAAAAATAAAATGAGAAATAAAGCACGCGAATAGATAGTAAAACGTCTTACCTCGTTATTACGTCGACCTTTGTCTATAATATTACAACTCGATAGTACATATAGATAGTAACTTTTTATCTGTTAATTGTTTGCAATATGTTGTTTATGTAACTATTTTATACACTAAAAAATTTATGATGTGATAAAATAAAAAATATATGTTGTAGTACTTCTTTATACTTCGTTATTGTCATTTAAATCATAAGTTTAAATAAAGTTACGTTACATTAAATTTAGACAAATCTATGTTTTTATTGAATATCTCTCTAAGAGCATCCTTTGTATTAATTTAATGTCAAAGCGCTGATTAAGTGTTAATAACAAATTAATAATAAAAATTTTAATGGACTCTAAAATTAGGTACTGAAATTTATTGCTTTTAATTTCCTATATATCATTATTAATATACAATTTTATCAAAAATTGCAGAATGATAGATTATATACTGATACAAATATATTCGTACTAGTATTATACATTAAAATTCCACTTTATATTTAAGTTATTAATAGTTATTTCGTTCTTTTATAATTAAACTTTGCTGTTATATGATATAAAGTACAAGAAAAATTATAATGTTTGTAATAATATTAATCAACAAAATTAAAATTATATTTGTTAAATTAATAAGTAAATGTAATTTTTGTGAAATAAGTAAAGATACACAGAAAACAATATCTGAAAAAAGTCATTTCGTCACAACTCGATTAAAATTTACAATTTTTACAAGATCTTTACACAATCTTTACAAGATAAAAAAAAGCTATATTATAAAATAGCCAATAATGAACAAGAATAACCACTTTACGCGTATACACATGTATATACGTAATACTACCAATGTAAATTGAATTTTTTTCCGAGATATATTCACGAATTATATTATCCGTATTTTCATTCTTAAAAGTAAAATTTATATAAAATGATGTGCTATAATACTCTTAATATATCTATTATCAATTATAAACTTATATGTTTTTACTACTGTTACAAATTGTATCTATTGTTATAATTACATTTATAAAATTAGAATGTAACATACAAGTCCGTATACATATATTGAAAAATCAGAATTTGTCAATACACTATTGTCATCACCTCTCTTTGTGCTTGCCAATAAAGCATTGTCGTACAGCTTTATCTTTGTCTCTTTCATTTTACTACAATTTAATCACTAGAGCACATGAGAGGTGCACTTTGATCGTAGTAGGGCAGCTTGCCAATCTCGAGCCGTCAACGATCTGTATTCATCGCTACGTAAAGTGCTACGTATATTTCTCCCGAGATACGCTTGGTTGCAACTGCAGCCTTTCTATAACCGGGGAAAGTCCGACATCCTCAATTTTTGTACACAAAAACATTGATTCAAAGAAAGACGTTAATTTATTCGAAATATGTAGAAATGTTAGAAGTTAATAAAAAATATTTAAAAAATAATTACCTAAAATTAAATATCTTCAAAAGTTTAATAATAATAAATATAATATCTTACAAAATTTATCATTACATTTCTCTTAAGGCCTGCATCCATATAAATATATAATATATTTACTATTTATAAATAATAATAATAATTGTATAAAAAGTGCAAAATAAAATTTTTACTTCTTAGATCAAATTAATTTTGTGTATGTATTTTTGTGATGCATGTTATTTATTTAAACTATGTTTTTTATAATATACGTTAAAAAAGTAGTATAGAATATAATTACTAATATATGGTACAAACGATTAATATTATAGTCTGACAGTGCTCAAGCAAATATTAGAGATTCGTAGTTTCAAAATATTACGAAATATACGCGAAGTTTACATCGAGAATGTTATATCGTTCGTAGTCCTATACTTGACCGGTTTCTATAGAACTTTCAACGTGTGCCAATACTTACTGTGGCAGTTAGTGTCGCTCTTTCGTTTGATTTACGCATCTACTATATAAATGTCACATTTTTAAGAAAAAAAGCACGAGTACTCTGACTATCGAAATGTATATCTGCTTCGCGGGATACCATGAAAACTCTCATGAAAATATAAAATGCAAGCTTGTGGCATTCGATCATTCAACGCGTCCTTAATACGCAGAAGTAAAGACAGAAGGGCAAGCACCTTTTTACGATCGTGTCGAAAATTCTCGACCGTTTCCTAATTCTGGACGCATATATCGCTCGGGAAACGAGAGATTTACATACAGAGTTGAGCATCAATCCTCAAGAAATCGGGGTCACATCTGCTTTTCGCGCTTATCTTTTTCTTCGCGAAGTCGTTTTTAACACGTGCATTTGCATGCAATTATTTTTGTAATCGAGGCCGTCGGAAAAACCTGATGAAAAACTTTGGCAATGTCTCGCCAATATATTTACTAGAACAAAGCGAGTTTGTCAACGCGATATTTATAATTGCCATCGAAAAAGAATTGAGTTAAAAGTTTTTTGCAAAATAAATTCTATCGGATGCTCTTCAAAGTCAGATAAATTCACTGATGCCACTCATGTGTTGGAATAAGGCCAAATATCTAATTTAAAACAAGTTAATTTTCGATAAGGTATGGAAAATGTACGAACGTACAAATACTTTTTAGTAACATTCAAACATGATTATGTAGAATTATACTACAATTCCGTTGATACTCCTAATTAAATATGAATTTTCAATTTCTGAATGAAAAGATCGAAGATAAGAGCATTACTGCAATGTCGCAAAATTGCGAAAGTATTGTTTGAAAGCTATGAACATGTATATTATTATGCAAACTAATAAATAACAAGTAAAAAAAACGTGACATATTGGTGTCATAAAATCAATATGTTTTCTTGTGTCATTTTTTTTTGCATCATATTAATCGTGACTTTTTTGAGTACATTGGATTATGTGAATGATATCATCACAGCTTGTTTCAGAAATATTTCTGACGCGAGAATTGCTTACTTATCACAATATGCATATTCGCATCTGATGCATAAGCGCATTTCAAGAAATATTACTCCAGTCTTTATGAGAAGGAAAGGTAGTAAAAAAAATCACTATTATTAAAACACTCTCTTGCTCCGATTGATTACATCATCCCGTGTTCAAAGCATTGTGTGATTACAGCAATAATTATCATTGAAAAACAATATCTCTTTGAAGCAGAATATAATTTTTTAAAAATTCTTAGAAAAATTTCTGTTAACGTCTTAAAATATATTATCTTTATTTCAAAATGAAGAATTTTATATAATCAAAATAAAATCTAAAAGTCGAGAATAAAAAATAATATATATTATATTATTGCATCTTTTAATAACTGCGGTTTGTATTATTAATTTGGGAAACAAGTACAATTTACAATTTCATTTAGATTATACTCGATTTCAATAACTAGAATAATGGCGAATGTTTCTACATTGGGCGCACTAAAATATATAGAGATTTCGATATTCGATATCGGTATTCGTAAATCGATTGAACCAGCAATATCTTTGTAAAAACACGAGCATTCAATTACACCTACAGAATTTTACCACAAGTGGTGTGAAATAAGTGAGAAAAGCTTCTACTCTTTTACAAACAAGTGATATCATAGCTTTGGGTGACCTCAGTTTACCAAACATCGTAGAATTTTAATGACCAAATCTAGTTAACATCATTCTATTTTAGATAAATCAGTCGCATACACTTAATTATGTTCTACTTTGTCACAAGAAAAATCACCAAAACTTTTTCGTTTCTAGACGTAATTTAATTTAATAGATCGATGCATGTCAAACACATTTTTCCTTACACGCATTTTAATTTGAAAAATGATACTTATTATTCTTTTTGGAGAAATATTGCTTATCTTTTTATTTCCTTTTTTAGAAATTGTATTACGTATTTCAAAAAATAAATTAGAGTTAGATAAGCTTTAAATTGAATTCAACATAGATAAAAATATATACATATATGTATATTGCGAACATTATCATTATTTAAAATATCTAAACAGAAATAATATTTTTACATTATACTTTTATGATTATAATTCAATAAATGTGATTAAATATATAATGTGAGCTAACTTTTAATCTCGTATCAGAATTTTAATATTTTCCTCTAGATTTTTTCTCATTTTATCCATCCGAAATTGAACACTCTAAATTAAAATTAAAAAAATAGATATAAGATTCTACAAGAAAACTCAAAATATACTCCGAAGAATTAGTAATATTATTAAGATTTCTGTTATGCGGTACCATTTAAATTGCGATATTTATCGTACACGATTAATTTATTATTGTTTATGACGCGCGTGATATCAGTTTTGATATGATATGCTTTTTATCATACGGAACGTTGTCAGTTGTCCATAATAATGAGTCATTGCATCCAATATGTACGATCGAAGGATTTTTAAATTTGCTAAAAATGTACGATCGTCGCTAAGCCATTGAGGACAGATTCCTAATTAGTTGACCTAGATCAACCAGTATGGGTAATCTGTGTACGCAAGGACGTTTAGCCCCAAAAGGAAAAAGTCGATCGTCATGTGGGCTTGACAAAAAATCGTAAAAATAAGACGAATTACTGACGATCGAATGCAGCCATGCTCTTAGGATGTACACCAAAAAAAAAGTGGGTTTATGACTCATCATTCCGTTATTTTTCATCTTGCGGCACTATTTATGTCGGCTCATAAACTTTGTTTTACGAATTCCTTCGGATTTTAAAAGTCGCATGCAATGGTTTTTTACAACACATAGAATAAGGAAACAATACAATTTAAAGCGAAACTAATATTAGATGTTATTAAATATACATTTCCAAAAAAACGGTTACATTGATAAATTTATATAATGTCTACAATTTTCATTTATGATTCCTTGTGAAAGCAAAAATAAAATCTAAAAGTAAAATATAAAACGAATTGACTGAGTTTAGCTTATGTATCCATGTGTTTCTATACGCTAAATCATTTATAATCACGCGCAAATACTACACAAAATACTACATCAGTCTTATCCAACTTGAAGTAAACGTAATTATTTGTTACATAAACCGCGTAAAATTCCACAAGGCAAATTAAAATGATAATAAAGTTGCATACAAACCAATTTAGTGCTTCGAAAAAAGGAGAACCGAGAAAGAGAGAAGCGATGGAGGGAGAGAAGAGGCGGAGAGAGGAAGGATTGCGTCTACAAGTAGCAAGGTCGTCGCAAGGATCTGCGAGGTCATTTACATGACGCGATTCTATTGCGGTTAAAGAGCGATATTGCGTTCTCCTCTTAATCAAATCCCGCCTAGTAACGTGACCGTGACGGAATACGGTTATTTCTGATTTTTCAGAACGTTCGCGTCGAGCAAAGAAAAATAATGTTCCGGACACGCGCCGCTTGCACTGCTAAATATTATTTTTAAATCTGACTTTAATAACTTGCAGTCCGACGCGCTCGGGTCGATTTACGTCACGAGACTGATTGTTTGTGTCTATGTCTTGTGTAAAAAAAATATTACAAGATGCTATGAATGATTATGGTGTAAAATATTAGTACCCTCCCGTATGACAACTCAATACATCACGTGATGCCATAAATGGCATTTTTAACCAGAAAGAAATTATATATTTATTTTGAAATAAAGAGTAAATAAAAAGCAGACGAAATTTCAGCTTGCATTTAAAATATGCAACGCTGAAACTCAATTTAAGATAATACTTAAATATTCTGATGTCAGATATACGTGTCAGATTATAAGGATTACTATAATAATATAGAATAAGAGCAAACGAATAAGAATTGACATTAATTTGTAGCGTGAAAAAAGAAATAGCTAACTATATATGTATGGAATTGTACAAGCAAATAGTAGCTTTAGTAAGTTAAAGGTGTTATTTGTCGTTATTTTGACGTCAACATGACGTTTCCAATATTTTGATGTTAAAATGGTGACAAATAACGTCAGCTTGCTATCTGGATACATACCTTCGTTATATATTGTAATATATACTAATTCCAATTTCATATATCATATTAAATTGTATCTATCTTATGTATCTTATATGTATATCTGTCTCATGTATGATGACATGTATTAACACTTATTCCACTTTCATCAATTCTTGCTAGCAAAATGAACTGAAAGATGTACCTCTTGAGTAAGTTCCGCAGCTCCAGTTGGCTCCGCAGGACTCTGAATGGAAGTTGGTGGATCAGGAGACGTCACGTTCCTGGTTGCGTTTGCAGGAACTGGCACGCTGGGGCCTGCCACTGTCGCATCTCTATTGGACTCCTCGACATTCAGGAGATAGGCATGTATGGCATTGAGGCCAGAATTCATTCTGTTGTATCTGCCCAGCGAGTTGAGCTCCTCGAACAGATCCCTCTGGTAGTTGAAAAGCATGGAATCCGGATTCTTCGGGTGGACGAACATCGGGCGGTGGATAATCGTGTGGTCCGTGTGCCATCCGGAGCCGTTGTTGAGATCCAGGGATCCCACGCCGATGGTCTGGATGTCGAGGCCCAGGTAGGACTCGGGATCCACGCGCAGCAGGGAGAGCAGCAGCGCGAGCTGCAGCAGCTCCTCCCGATAGAGTTTCTTTATGCACAGCATCTTGGCCGCTTCTCGCACGAGTTAAGCACGCACGCGAAAACAGAGTTCTGCAGAGATTTTTGACACGTCGTTTGACACTGACTCACTGTCCCTATTAAGTACAAACAACGGGCTCGGCGTCATGAGGAAGGGATGACGCAATTCCGCAAAATGTCCATCACGCGACGCGGAGACAGTGGCCACGTAAACAAAGAGTCCACCAGCGGCCACGCGTTTCACGCGGCGAGGCGCATCGCCAGCGAGTCGCGTGCTCCAGTTTTTGGAGGTTAGAGTCGCCGCACGTTAATTCGTGGCGCGGAGGGAGGCGCGCGGGGAGGGAGCGTCCGGTCGCACGGAGCGCCCAAGTGGAAATAAAGGATCCGGCGGGTGCCTTCCCAGGCGGCCGGGTGCGTAGGTCAGTTACACAGGACCGAAATAACCTCAAAATCGCGCAGTCACGAGCCACTCCTGATCAGCCGTGCGCGCGTCTTGGCGCACGCATGCCTCGCGGACACTCCTCTGAGGCACAGGCAAGCGGCCGCTCCGCGACCACACGATCGGGGCTCCCGCGATGACAGCGACGGTGCTCCACGGTGCTCCACGCGCGCGGATCAGCTGCGGCAAGAACCGACGAGTGACAGATCCCGCGTGCGTCTCTCTGTACATACGTGCAGGGGCGCGCGATTCGAGCGGACGATTCGGGGCCCGGCGCGACGCGGCGCGACGCGCGCTTCGCGGATCAGCGACGCGTCGAGCGTTAATGCCCGCGTCGAGCTCTTTTGCGCCGCGCGCGACCGTTCGAAGCCTCGCGCGGCGATGAGACGACACTTTTGCTTCCCGACGCGGAGTTCGCGGAGAAACCGACCGACCGAGCGAGCGAGCGAGCGAGCAGGCGAGCGAGCGGACCGACGTCGCGCACTTTGCCGGGAGAGATCGTTCGCGAAATGTGACTCAGCAATCGCGGACCGCCCAGGGCCGTGCCGACGCCACTGGTTTCCCCGCGACTCGCTTTCCCGATCGCTTTTCCCGCGCCACCGCCTGCTTTCTTACACGCTGTTTTTACACGCGGCGTTTCGATTCCGTTATCGCCGACGATGACGATTTCCACGACCGGAGTCTCGATCGTGGCGAGGAAGGGGCCGAGAAAGGGGGAGAAACGCCGAGGTGCCTGCCGTCGAAAAGAGATTTATCTTCTTCGACGCGTCACGTGCCTCGTATGCGTCAACGCGTGCTTGTTTACGTCCCGTACGCAATTTAGCACTTTTTTGTTCTCCGACTAGCGAAATTTTAAACGAACTCGGACTTATCTGTTTGCGATCCGACTTGAGCTGCGTTCGGAAACTTCACTCGGGTGCACACGAGCATCGTTCTAATCTTTGTTGCGTACGTAGAATTGAACAAGGACAAAATGATGCACCCGAGTGAAGTTTCCGAACGCAGCTTTAACGTGGCCGAGTAAAGATGCAAAATCACGACGTCAATAGCGAGTTTGCGGATAATGATCGAATGCATTGCGATGTGCCTGTTTATATAACGTACTGACTTTCTGCATTTTTGAATACGTTCGCAATGAAGAAATGATAATACGTAATTGCGAAACATGTAGCATTTATAATGTGCCTCTCAAGTCTACATTAGGAATTTCGAGAAAATAAGAAATTTTCAGTTTTTTTACCTTTATAGAAATTTAAATTGTTTAATTTTATTTTAATTTATAATCGCAATTATTTACTTTAATATTATTCTCTATATTTTTTGAGTTTGAATTTAACGGATCTTATTTTCGCAAAACTTTTTATTTAATTTTTAGAGGGAAGAAATCGTTTGACCCATTTAGAAGCGAATACGCTCCTGAAATTTCATCATGCCCTTACGATTCGTGTATCACGCGGACACGTGCGACTCGCGCTTCGATTAAAATACACATATCTATGTGCGATGCGTTGCGATAAGGAACGCGGACCTAGCGCCAATGAACAAGCCACACGTGTAGCAACGCGCGCTCTTTTTATACGTTTTCTACCGTGTGAGCTCGATTCGTTGTCTGTCCCGGCTGGCCTGATTACGAGGCACAAAGCGAAGTGATGCAAAGCTTCTTTGTAATTACGCGCAAATAATAGATATACGCGACATAATAGCGCTTGCGTCATTCCGCGCAAAAATAATTACAGCAATTTCCACTGTTCTTCTAAACTTATTTTATTAGTTTACTTCATTAGCTTGCTTCGTATTTACATTCGTCGACGTGAGCACGTTGTCCGATTACCAAAGGCATAATGCTGATCCTCCGCCGTAAGCTCAATCTTGCGAATCGAAAGTCGCGTGACCAATCATCCAACATCGACCGTTCGTAAACACGTGCGTAACACACGTCACGATGTAATTTCTATCCTACATGAGACAATTTACTTTCTCCGCGCGTCTTACTGTTATTAGATAAATTCTCTCAGAAGTGATTACTTCATTTTTAACGGAGATTCACGCGAGACGCCCGAGACCAGCTTCCGGAGCAGATCCGGAAACCCTCGTGGGAAGAGAGCCTCGATTTCTAATAGTAATTTGCTAATGATTTGTCGGGTCGTTCGTCGACAGAAACCCGCGCGCGCCTTCGTTCAATTTTTGACGAGGATTTCTCCGCCAATTGCGTGTCGTCGTCTTTCCGTTCCCTTTCTCCTTCTCTGCCGAGGTCGCAACGTCCGCGACGGTATTCGCAACGACGAACTTTGACCCGTGTCCGACTGCACACGTGGCATCGTTTACCACGGGTCTTCTGCGTACGACGGCAGTCACGCATGCCAAATGACACGTATGTCTTGCTCTCACCTGACTCGCGACCTTCGTCGATAATGGCGACAACGGTCGCACATGTGGCAGTTTCCCCAGCAAACGACGTGATTTTTTTTAATCCTTCGCTCGGCGAGAACGCTGATATCCGTCCCTATCGTTTCGTGCGCATTTATCGCTTTTTCACACTGATAGGCGTCACTGTGCTCACGAGAAGAGCGCCACGGTGATGCGTCATCGCGATTGACACTTTCTTCACGACAGTCGTCGACCGCGGTTCTCTTCACCGTCTCTAAAGATCCCAATTGCATAAGAATCTACTTGGATAAAAATGCGAGATTTATACATATATGACATCGATTTTACGTCTTATTGTTTTATTATTATTTTACGTCTTGTCGCGGTGTCTATTGCGTTTGACGTCACCTTCGACACGGTGCGTAGTTCAAATGCGGAATCAATGTTGTTAATTACCGCCGTTGAATCTAAAGTTTACATACATATTACAGAGAGGAATAAGAAATCTTTAATCTAAATCTAATATAAATCTGAAAATTCTTTTGAATAAAAAAAATAAACAATTATGTTTTGATAATGCACGTTTTTCGTTAATCACTAACACAGATATATTTCACGTTTCTCGCAATTGATATAAATATCTGATGGTAGAGTAGTAACTGAATTAATGAAAGTATGCTAATATTTAATAAATATTCTGGAATATGAATGGCGCACTCATAAAATATCTTCTAATATTTTTCATCTTTTATAAATTATACTTTTCCGAATACATTTTTGCATGTTTTGTTAAAATACATGGATCATATTTTGCAAGATTTATTATTTCTGTACAATGGTTGTATACTGCCATTAATCTTGATATTTCGTAATTTTGTGGTATGTTGTTATGTTCCGAATGTCTAGTTCTGTTATATTATGAACATCACATAACGATATTTTAAGTTTTGCGTTTGATCACGATTAGAAAAAAACTTTCTCACAACGATTACATTTTACTGATTTAATGATTTAATGAATCAGGATAATCCTTTTTGTAATATTTCCACACTCATTTATGAATTCCCGTCATTTTAACTGTTCTATATCACGCAGTGTTTGATACTGACTGTGTTGACTTAGTTACTTGAAAAAACGTTTTATCATAAAAAGGTCGAAGAAGGGGGCATGATTTCTGGTTTGGAATGTAAATATTTATGTATGTTTATTAAATTCGTTTAACAGTTTTTATAGTTTTACTCGTAAGCTAGACAGAAATGATCGTAGATTTTCATTAATTTTTTGAACGAAATATTTTGTTATTTTAATAACAAAAGAATTAAATTGTTATTTTAATAATAAAAGAATTAAATATTATGTCGTACACAATTTTTCATGCTAATATTTTTCATGCCAATACCAAGTTCTTTTGCATTAAATATTTTATTATTCCGTTGAGTATGATAAAAGAATTAAATTTTATAAAGTGTATAAATTTATCAATTGGCTCAACAATTGATATCACTACTTTTATAATAAAAATATTAAAACAACATGATGTCGCACAATAAACTATTTTAACAGACGCGAATATTTGGCACTCGTTTTTTACCTTTTTTTAAAAACGTAATTTTTATAAATGTATAATTATAATTATTGAAAAAAAGAGAGAAAAAGATGCATTATACGTTGACCGAATTTCTTTCATAAATTGAAATTATCTGAGGAAATGCACATCTGATGTACTTTAAACATATAATATATTCATTTATATGCTTGTACATGTTTCATATTTTTTTATACAACAAAATATCTATGACAACAATACAGTTGAGAACGGTATACAATATATATTGTTATGTTAATTCATTCACATAAATATGAGATGTAAGACAGCCTCTCGTTCTCTTAAGATGTAATCGTGTCGTGCTTGCGTAAAATACATAAGTATACTCATAATTACTCTGGTATCCAGTCTTTCGATATAGCATTTTCTTTGTTCTATCCCGTGTATAGTGGATTTGATATAATAAAATTCTTTTCAGCAGAAAATGAAATTGACATTATCCATCTTAACAAATAATTTATTTAAGACTAAATAATAAATATCCTGATCAAAATATCATAGAAAATAAATATTTACTGAATATTTGAAGATTATTATTAGATCAAAACTAGCAATTGCTCTGAACTACAATTTTGATCCATGAACACTCAAGTAACAAAAGTATTACGTATACATTTACACGAGTACTTTCGGGTACTGCAAAAATGTGATAAAATAGGCCAATCGGTCCGCATGTCGCACAGGTCGGCGAGCAGACGCTTCCTTAAAAATTCCGAAGCGACTACCGTTTGTTAACTCTTTAATAAGAGAGAATATCCGTTAGTGAAAAAATATCCTATTTACACGTAAGATATCTAATTGTGCGTCGATTTATTAACTCGCCGTTTGGAGTGTATCAAAATCTACTTAATGGAACAATGAAAAATGATTTTATGCTGCAATTATTTACACATTTTTTTCCATGTGCGAGGGAATCGTGTACGTATGAATAGGTACTTATACAGAGAGGTGCGTGCTCTCAGTTCGCTCATGTAAATGCGACGAGCGCGAGGGATTACGCGCTTTTGAGTGGACTGATCCAATAAGAAAGACGTTAACAATAAGTATTAAATATCGAGATAATGTCATTTTGCAGTAGGCATCGGTAATGGCAAGCACAAAATGGCAGTAGAGATTCATGGCAAGAAAATATCGAAGAACCGTCATGTCCTGTGTGTTTGAGCGTGAAAATTATTAATAACGTGTTTCATTTAAACGAGTGCTTAAATTTTAATTGTCATCTTTACAAGGACACGCGAATTCTAAATCTTATTAACTCTACCGAGTTCTGACAGCAACGAGAAATACTTAAAGAATAAACTTGGAGAGCACATGAATGTTTGTAGACGGTTTGATATTTTCTGATCGAGGCGGGGATTTGTTTTGCAAATCGATTTTGTGCTTTCCATGTATAACTATTAGACACTTTGCAGACCTTCATATCTTTGTATCCGTGCGATCAGTTTTATGCAGTTAGATGCTTAAGTACTTAAACCTTAATCCCAGAACATTAATCTACATTAAAACAATTAATGTATAATACATTGTTAAATTAATATCTACACATTGTTAAAACAATTAATATATAATAATTAAGTATTTTTTAATATATCACTATTTTCTGGTGTTTATTGTCCAAACAGTTAAATGTACGATCGTAAGCGATAAGAAGATTGCAATATAACAGATGTGTTTTGGGTGTCGATCGCATTGCGATTCACATATCTTGTTTCAAATTAAAGTTTACCAGTATTAACCAAGATTTTTCAAAACGCAATGGTTCGAGAACCGTGATGTTTCAAGAGGTTCTAGATAAGTTGCGTCAGCATCTCGATCCTTCACAAAATGTTCGATCAAACACGGCACACTGTCTTACACTAATACATGCACACCATACATATGTATATATAAAGCGTTGTTTAGATTATACAAATTTATTTATTTTCTCATAATAAAATATCCAATTCTTTATTTATACTACTTCGCACGGGGAACAATCAACCGCATATGAGACGTGCCCTGCTCCTCCAGTAAACCTCTAGCAGACACGAATATGCAACACACACGATATACACATCGATTCTTTGTATTTTTACAATTAATTTTTCATATAGCCCCTTCTGGCTCTCATGACCGAGTTTAATTAACGCCGTCTTATCTCCCTGGACGGTGCTTGTGGCACAGACCTGAGCGATTTAACGTATTATGCTTCTCTTTGCCGTACATTGATATGCTACTTAAATGTGTTGAACGATCGCTCTTATAGTCATGATAATTTTATTACCTTAACATCTGCAATGCCGTAGTGTTGCACCCAGACTTATGTATATAGGACGTACGTGAATAATATATGTATAATCAGCGTTTTCTGCGACAAATTTGTCGCAAGCTTGACTCTCCCTGTTAATATTGGATGCTTCAAGAATGGGGCTTGGACATCACGTGAAAATGATTTTCTTTTAATATGAAATTATAATGAATATGATAGCAAATCCGAGAAACTAAGGCTTTCAATAGGCGTATGTCATTAGTCCTTATCTGCCGAATGTTAAGTCAATGACTACCCTAGAATTAACGATCTTTGCTCTCGCTATTTCTTATTATATTTAGTGATTCAATTAGCACGCACTGCGTACACATGGAATAAATATTTTCCAAAGTGCGTATAAATCGGTGTATAATGTATTACATATAAACAATTGGGCTTTTTTCTAGGCTTGTTAGAGGATTCTTTCCGACAAGTAAATTATAATAATAAATTTTGTACAGGTTACGTTTTTTTCTCAAAAAACGATGTCCTCGTCTAAGAGCTGTTGAGACTTTCAAATTCGATAATTTATCTGACGGAAACAATCTCTGAAAATGGAAATGGTTAGTTTTTGATCCGCAAATTTTTTACCTAAATGATTAAAATTCTTTTACTCTCTAAATAATCGAGGATTTCACTTTTCATAGGCTATCGTATTTTTTAAGAATGTATGAATAAGAATTGTAGAAAAATTAGCCATAATGGCATCACGGCTGTGTGTACGGTTGAATTTTGGCTCAATTCGTCCGGTTCATTCCCGACGAGCGAAGGTTAACTTGCAAGATTCATTTCCGTGAAGTATTTAGTGAGCCAATCATTCACGCCTTGTGCGTTTGTTTTCACCCAATGGATGTTAAACTTTATCATTTCTAAACTCTGCTGCAGAGTGCGATTACCGCTGCGAATGTCGCGCTGCTTGAAGAATTCTGAGACCTAAAAAAAAATTACAAAATCTTTTTGTCGTGGCGTAACTTTGAAGACATCAAGCTCAATTACTTTAAAAAGAGAAATTGACTTTCAAGAAAATGACTTGTCCTTACTTCGCGATAATCGTACTCCGTGATGAAGTAGTCAGGAACAATGCTAAGTATGAGATTGCTTATCGAGAGTGATTCATTCAAATACAAGGCTTCTATTTGCGGCCAGTAAGCTTTAATATGACGCCAAGCGAGATAATGTCCATGCGGATTGGCAGCAACGGACGTTATGACAGTATTAACTTCTTGCGCCTTAAGCAGATTCTGGTTCAACGAAAGTTGAAGATAACGTTTGAGTAGCCAAGGATCCATCGTCGCACCTAAGGCTTGCAACATTAATAGCTTCTCGCTCTGGATTTGCGCGTTAAGATAAACGTTCCAGCAATGTTGCCAGTCAGCCTCCTCTCCGAATTTGATGCCTACAAAATATTTATATTACGAAATATTTTATTTCGCATTTCTTTAATTACATTGATATTATATAATCAGTACTTACATACGTATAAATATTTTATGTAAATAAGATATCTTTGCTTTACCTGCCATGTAAACGATATTCCGTATATTCGGTGCGATGCGTTTGCCTTTTGATATCCAGTCTTGAAAAAGACTCTTTGCAGACTTTACCACATCATCCATTTCTAATTCGATAGCGGATTTTAGAACTGCGATTCTCAATAATCTGCATTCAGATAATAAAACAATTTAAAGTAAAGTGCTATTCGTTGTGTTAGTCAATGGATGGTTAGTCAATATCTAACAAGATGTTCTGAATACTAACTTTTTCAAGTGAGATCCTTCATCTGTCCAGCCAATGTATTTTGTAATCGGAACCAAAAGTTGCTTAAAAAATAAGATATATTTCTTGTATGCTTCACTCTCGGCCAGTTTGTCTTTCCAAAAGTTTAGATATCGAAGCGCAGTTTCCCATGGCGCGTAATCTCTTTCGTTTACGAGATAAAGCGAAAGTTCCAGTGGGATCGAGGCATTCACTTCGCCCGCATCACAAAGCGAAAACGCATCGTCGATGAGATTTGCCCGATCTGCTGGACTGAACTTGGTGTGATTCCTCATTAAAGTTTTGATGATCGAACTCCACATTTCTTTCGGATAGTTTACTCGATAAAAGCCAGTTTGATTGATGTTGCATTTGATGTAATCGACGTCGCTCGTTATATCGAAAGTTGCTAAGTGAAACATAAAATAACTGTCTTAATTTCTGATTGTTAGTAGGAAGAAGAGATTGGAAGAGAAAGAATGTAGTGAATGGATACGTTTTATATTAAATAGACAAATAAATTTTAATATTATTCAACATTAATATAATATACGGGAAGAGATACAGTGATTGACAGAGGTAGAGTAATTGACACTCTGTTATATTTTTACCCATAGCAGACTAACTGCTCATTGCGTGATTAATTTCCTAAAGAAATTCCTCTCTTTTTTAGTACCTAAAAATTAATGGCGTGATGAGCAGTTAGTCTGCTATGAGTAAAAATATAATAAAATGTCAATCACTCTGCCGCTGTTAATCACTGTACTTATTTTCCCTATATAATATATAATATTATTATTACCGTTAGTCATATTCATCCACGCCTCTATAGGAGGTTCCATCGGGTCATCCTTGTCTGTGTAACAGTTCAACGGGATATACCACTTGTAGTCAAACGATGATTTGGGTTGCGAAATGTTTACTCGCGGCGAAGAAAGAAATCTTTTTTGAGTCGCTATGATAGTACTGTCTTCACGGATAATAGTAACAAGTGGGAAGCCCATTTGTTGGATCCAAGTGTTCATTATGGTCTGCCGAAATATTTGAAGTTTACTAAATACGCCCAGTGAGAACGCGCGAAATAATTATTTTCACACATTGTACTTACTTTCACGTCAAGCTCTGCACTAATAGATGTATTTTTGGAATGTTTTGTGAAAACATCCCACAGATTATTGGTCTCCGTATTTCCGTACGCGTGTATATTTAGGTAATCGTTTAGTCCGCGTTTAAAAACATTCTCGCACAAAACTACTTCCAGCATGTAGAGGACGGAAGCGCCTTTGAAATAGCTGACCGTGTCGAATATGCTCTCTATTTCGACAGGGTTTTCAACGGGCACGCTCACTGGGTGACTGTTGGCTAGCGCATCGAGTTCGAGCGCTCGTTGCGTTTTGTGTAATATGAACAAATCCATCATGCCCCATTCGGGAAAAATGTGATTCACGCCTTTGTATTCGAAGAACGTCGCAGCACCCTCATTCAGCCACAGATCATTCCACCATTTCATTGTGACGAGATTGCCGAACCATTGATGAGCCAATTCGTGAGCCATAATAACGGCTATGTATTCCTGTAGTTTGGTAGGTGTTTCCTGTGGATCGTACATTAAAAACGATTCTCGAATGGTAATTAGGCCCCAATTTTCCATGGCGACGGGCTCAAAATTGGGGATTGCTATTATATCTAAATGTAGAAAGATATGTCTTATAAAATATTATATATTCAAACGAAATTCTAACAACTCTTTAATAATTATATTTTATTTGAGGGACATACCTTGCTTTGGCAAAGGATAAGGGATGCCAAAGAAAGATTCAAAGTAATCCATAATACGAGCAGCGGTGATCATGGCATACTTCATATGCGGAAGCATATGCGATGTGGCATACACACTTACAGATGTATTTCTCTTTGTCAGCTCGAAAACTCTTTTAAAATCGCATACCACAAAAGCTACCAAGTACGTCGACATGTCTACGGACTCTTGAAAGTCATCGCGTAGCTGAAAAGTAACATTATTCTGGATCAGGTTGATGCAATTGCAGTTAGTCGTAGGTAATGGCATAATTGTAATAATGTGATTTGTTGCACTTACGATCGGCATAGTGAGAAAGGTGATATTTTTAATTAAATAAAGAGAGAGAACACTATAAGTATACGTGATACTTTTAAGATGCCGATCGTTAAGCTTTCACATTGAATTAAGTAAGCAAACGAAATGCATACTTACCAGATTTGTGCCCAAATAAAATCCAGCCTCCTCAGTATTTACCGCGGGCATATTACATAACGCAATGTGAAATCTATCCCTGTATATTGATATCTTAAATTTAGCTTTAAATTGTGGTTCATCGAAACATGGAAAGGCCATACGCGCGTATGTTGGTTCGAAGCGAGTTGTGGCCAAATATCTAAAAGTTGGAAAAGAATCTTGAAAGTCTAGTTAGCAACAGATAAATTATTTCGTTTCTCGTAAAAGGAATAATTATAATTTCAAAGTTACCTGTATTCTCCTTCAGGGCTGGTGTAACTGCTAAAATAAAATCCTTTCAGTTCAGTAGAATTCAAGGTCGAATTAAAACTTAGAAATAGCGTGTAATTGTTCTTTCTTCGAAACGATGTTTCCTCCAATTCCAGATACAGCTGCTCGCGCTTCGGATACTCGAGCAACTTTGCGATTTTCATCTCTCCTTGGCTACCTTTGACTATCTGAAAGTCAATTCTCGAAAGTTAAACGAAAACGAACATTGACATGTAAAACATCAATTATCATATGTGTGATCATAGCTCGATGTTACTTACCTGCTCCTTTATTGTCAAGTTTTTACTATGGAAGACGATAAATTTGGTCTCTTCATCGACGTAGAATTCAATTGTGACTCGTCCTATAAATGAAAACAAATAATGAATTTATTACATGCAAAAGAGGAAATATATTTCTTTATATATTTAATTGCAAAATTTTTTAACTTACCTCTAAATTCTAAGGTGGTAAGATTTGGATGCATGGTAATATTGTACCTAGTAGGATGCGCAAAGGCAGGTAATCTTATGTTATCCCACGGAAATACCTGCAAAATTCTCTAATTCGAGTATACGGCTATTTTGAGTAAGTTATTATATTATAAAATATGAATTATCAATAAATAGACTTATTATAATACGCATCCAAATATGCGTACCTCTCCATTTTCCATTCGAGGCACAGTGTCCTTTTCGTCGTCCATAATTTTACTCGAATCTTCTTCCGAACAAATGCAGCCTAAAAAAAATGATGTGTGTTTAAAGATACGAAATAAATATGAAAAATATGATTTTTATGAAAAAGTTAAATTTATGATGTTTGACGCTCGCTCAAAATGGAGATTTGACATTTAAATACCATTTCGCAAAGGTGCCAAGGCGATGATGAGTGACGTAACAAGAAGTACCATGCAGCAGATACAAAGAACACAATAAGTTTTTCTTTCGGAACATCTAACGACTTCATTTGCCCGCTCGTAAAAGTTACGTCTGTGCAATCCTGCATTGCTATCTCCTGGAACAAAGAATCTCCTGTAGAAAGGTTCGCTCCAATATCATGTAATTTTGTATAAATTTTGTTATAAATTTCGCTGTAATTATTGCATAATTTATAATTAATTAGTATAATTAATTTTAACTAATTGCATAAATTTCATGAATAGCTATTAATATGGAATCCAATCAAATTTCTCTCTTTATTGACTTGATTTCATTTCCGCATGCGCAACAAATCGAGATAACAAATCAATATAATCACAAAATAAAGATAAGTAATTTCTAATATAGATATATATACCTATACAGATTTTTAATTAGATACATACAAATATATGTAAAAGATATGTTTTTATTTGTTTGTTATTTGATTTAACTTAGATTTGACTTTGATTTAAATTGATTTAACTATAGATTTTATTTAAGATGTCAATATTTCATATTTTAACGCGTGTATAATAAAAAGTTTGCTCTTCTTCTGGCTATGCTCTTGACCTGAATTTCAGATTGTTGTACGACTGCAGAATAACTAGTAGACGTGACTTATGTAAGAAATAGAATGGTAACATTTTCAATATACTATACTTTTTAGATTTGTATTTATATTTAACAAATAAATAAATATTTAAATATTATATACATTAATTAAAACTAATTAGGATTTAAGAAATGTATGACTAATATTAAAAATATATTAAACTGTTAGACTTGTATATACGAATAAGTGTGTTACACATAAATATATTGCAATACTGAAAAAGAATAGTAAAGAAAATATATTTATTTTTGGAATATTTAAATTTATAGTATTTCTTTTAAAAGATTTGATTTTGAAAAAAAATAAAATTTTTAGGAGTTTTTTACGTATCTTTTAATGCATTCTATGATATCTTCTATGGTATCTGGAAATTATATGAACGTGGAATGTTTATTATTCTTGCAGTCAATACTTTTGCATTGTAAAAGGAATCTTATGTTACAAGAGAGATAACAATTTTTTTTTGAAAGCCTTAAAACTTTCTTATGTTAGAAATTTTTGCATAGAATTAGCTTTATTTTATTTAATTCTTATTTATAAGTTTAATAAAAATTAAGTAAAATAAATCTGTATATTTACAAATCTTAATAGAAGTTTATATCGTTTTTGTAATGAGCAATTTGTTTAAATTACATGACATGTAACATGCGACATGTAACATTTTCTGCAAATATATTTTATTACATAATTGTACACATACATAGATGTATACGTGCAATAAAATCATTAAACATTATCAACTCGTCATACGTATTTACATTTTCGCGTGTCAATAAAGAGACTTTAGTAATAAAAGCCGTAAGTGGGTGGTTGCGATACAAGCGCGTGGGCGAGAACAAAGTGTGCACGCTTTAATTCGAAAGATCGGAGGAAGCTTTCGTATTATTGATCGCACACACGTGCTTCATAGTCTATTCGCAGCTCGCGGAAGGCTGTAAGTGGGACATCTGTTCTTATGAAAAAGGAATTGTTTAGGTATAGCAGACGCGTATCGCGTCGGCGAGTCACGAGCGTTGCAGGCACGCGATCGTATTCTAATCCCCAGCCAGCCACCTGCATAGGAGATCTCACCTGTCAGAAAAGCAACATCATCCACATCCTGCTCGCTCATCGCGAACCGATTCGGCGGCGGTCTCCGATGAACGAGTTCTTTTACCTGACCGTCTTTCGAGGCATAGGCAACTTTTATGAGCGGCTCTCTCTGTTCAGCCAGTATTTGTGCGGATTCTCGATCGTCGCCTCGTAGCTTCTCCCTTGACCGAGCTTTCGCCACTGTACCGTCGTCTCAAGGTTGAAGCTTCAACGAGGAAAAATTTTGATTTTGCTGGACGACGCTTGAAATTCGATTTACCGTGAAGCCGGCTCGTGGGTGCCGCCGCAATCATGCGAGCCGCATCAAATGCTCCCGGCTCGTGCCTTCTGATCATCCGCTACACGCAATTGCAGCAATGTGGTCTGGACTGAGAGTCGCGTCTATATTTTTTTTAGGCGTAACTTCGGGCGGGCCACGATCGATAATCTCGATCCTCTATCGATAGTACGCATGAGACGCGAACGCGTCTAGGATCCAACCGGCAACACCAGATACCGAACGCGAGCAGGGATGCGCGACACCGAAGGGACTCGGCGTCACTCAATCAGCATGAACGCGCTGACTCGTGCCTAACGCGGACGCACCGAGCACAACCGGGAGCCGGACTTTGTGCAACACCACGGCAGCAATCAACCCCGCTGCGAGGAACCACGCCAGTACGCGAGGAACCGCGAGCTTATGAAACCCGAGCCGAGTAGCCCGACACCCTCGGCGAGTCTATAGCGCGCGGCATCCCTTGACATTTCATTGGCATTAAAGGCGTGGGATATAGCTACTGCGGAGTTAGGCAGAAATGGCGGCTTTCCAAACCCCCTGGTGGTGGACTGCTTTACGGGGGTGGTTTTGCCGGTCCTCCGTCAGTCGGGGGTGGTTGGCATTACGGTGGCGCCATCCCTGATCCACGCTTTGCAACCCCTCCGTTGGTGGCCCATCGTGATATTGGTCTCGGCCGCGGAAGCAGTCAACCGAACAATGTGTAGGGGATTTATGACTTTTCACTTCGGCTTGCGCAATATTACAAAGTTGCATGACTCCAAGGATATCGTTACATGTTTTCTAATCACACGTAATTGATGAAATCTTGTTGCCTTGGTTTTATAAAAGAAATGAAAAGATTTAATTGTTTAATTTGATTAGGGGGAGAGATTTCAGATATTTGATAGCAGAAATTTTCGTATTTGACATATCTTCCATCATTTCTATTTACTACCCTTTTCCCCTTTCTTAAGAAAAATTGTTAGAACAGTTCGGTTTTATTGCTAATTAAAGAAAATTTAAATAATTTTATAAGAGTTTTATATTTTTTTATACTTTGCCAAGATTAAAAAGAGAGATTTATATGGTATTTATGGTATGTATAATGAAGCCTTTATCAATGTGCTAATTTGCATTTGAATTTACATATCCTATTAAAACTTTTTGATGTTCAATCATTTATAATTCAAGACTTATTAATAATATTACAATTTCAGAATAATGGAAATTATTTTTGGTTTGGATTCTATCGTGCTTCATTGAAATGTTGCATTGAGTTATTAATGTTAATAAACTGATTTGATATTTTATATATAAAAATTAATTTCTTTTATCTCTTGTGTTAAACTAAATAAAACTGTGTAAAATGTTGTTTCTAGCATAGAAAGCAACTTTATATAGCTATATTCTGTATAAGATCTGACCCTTTTGAGATCAGAATCGCGGGCGAATTGCAAATGGATCAGTTTGTTCGAGGGGTACCATATCGATTTTCTTTTCTCTACGCAGCCCCTCTGACAATCACATTACATTCATTTACGAAATAACATTCGTGCCTCTATTGACAGAAGGAGCTCTTTTGACGAACTCTATTGATTTGATTCGGCAAAAATTTAAACTTCAATATTAAAAAAGAATTGAACGTTTTGAAAAAGAAGACATAGTTGAGCAATATAATTAATCTTATTGACATAAAATTAATGTAATTTTAAAGATAAAAATATTTATTAAATTTAATTTTAGGTAAAACTATAGTTGTCCTTCGTAAATAAAATTTTTATAAAGAATATTTCAAGAATATATTCACAAAAATATCTGCAAATCGATAAAGCTTAAATGTTAATAATGTGCAGACTAATTTTGATATTGACGAATATGGATAGAAGAGGAATATTTATAAATGGCTGAACTTTTGAACTTATGACCCTTTACGTTTTGTCCTCGCTGTTACAGCGAGACTTTTTCAACCACGAAAAAGATAGGCGTTGTACAATATAAATTATTCAGATATTTCGTGGTCGTGAATCTCGCGCTGCTTCAAAATATATGTCGTATGTGGTCAAACGGATTCCGATGCTGGGCGAAACACATTGAAACATTCATGCGCTTTCCGGCTGCAATATGTTCGTTGAAGTTACGTGTCCCAAAAGGATCTGCTAACGTTTACGTTATAAATGCTGACCTTTTTCCCAGACGGTTTAATTTCGAAACACGTACTATTAACGGCGAATCTTCCGATAATAAGCTAAGCACGCAGGCGTGATAAATAAGAGAAGAAATTGAGATGTATTAGACTATTACGAAGACGTAAATTCGAAAGATTTCTTCCGTTTGAGGCAATGCCTAACTTTAGATTTTCCGAAGTTAGATTTGCATAGCAAACTAGTCACGAAGGGTAACAATTTGCAAATTTTAAATGTATGCCAATCTATGTAGTCACGCGAGAATTAAGGGAGCGCTATCTCAAACATCTACCTAAGCAGTATTCGCGTTTAGATCAACTTTATTAAATTTGAATAACATGAAGTCACAAGAGCTATCTGAGTAGAGCATAATTTAAGTAAATACCCAAATATCGTGTGGATCGTTGCGATATAAATCTGTTATGATCAATAAAGACGCTCGCGCACGTTACTTTTTCTCCGAAATAGTTTCTCGCAAGTAGAACTGTGTAGCCAATCAATAAAATTTATTGTATACTTTTTACTTTTTTTTCGTTAAAAATTACCTCTTTCTCGATAACGTTCTATATTTTATTTATAACGCAAATCATAAGCATATCTAGCATACATATATACTTTGCAACATATAATAAAAATTTAACGAAATATAACAAAAAGTTACACATACCTAAATCACATTTTCTTGCATGTCTTAACGGTGCCTTTGCATCTATTTCTGCGGGGTCGATAGATTCATTTCGCCTAGATAACGGCGTCCTAGATAACGGCTCCAACTGGATATTCTCGCTGCTATCCTTTCCTGGACTTCCTTTCGGCATTTTACTCCCACTTTTCTATTTTTCCTTTTGCCCCGGTCGACCTTTCACTCGGCAAAGGAGTTACGCGCGGAAGAAACTTTCTTCTTTGTTTCTGAGTTGCTTTGTTTCTCGAGTGACATGCTTCGAGTTTCCTGCTGATTGGCGTCTTGCTAATTATCGCTACTTTACATCGAACACTCGAAAAATAAATGTCGGAGCCATAGACCTTCTGCCATCTTTAGATATCCCCGTCTCACGGTGGTATCGATCGCCCTTTTCCTATACTGGATGTAATGTTCATGTCGAAAATTATATCGAGCTACTCTCTTGGTGGTCGTGACTCGGTTAAGTTCCTACATAGTATACTCGTACATGCACGAATATTTTATGTCGACAGCATTGGTCCCGATATTACGATATGTTACGTTTACCGGCATGAACGTTCAACTTTATTTGGTCGCAGTAAAAGGCTTCGTATAAAAATGTCGCGTCGGCAAACGCGATCTGCGATCAAATCTGCCTTCTTCGAGGTAGTACACATCGATTAATACAAAAGTAATTTTAGCATTTTAGTACTTTCTTTGTACATAATCTCACGTTAATTCAAAATAGAAAGATATATTCTGACTTGTTATTCGAAAGTTTTGTCTTTTTTCTACGAATCGAACATACGTGTCTTTGTATGATGCGAGGCTGAATAACTACAAGTTAAGAAGCTCATGATGAGATGTAGTTTAACAAGACAGCAGGCAATCAGTCTTCTATTGTGTATTCCATGTCGTTGATTAACTTTATATATAGCGATATGTGTTTCTTTGCCAAAAGTCGCTGTTTACCCAATCTACATCTGCAACATAATTACGTGTATTACGAGTATTACGTGCGATTATAATTTTTGTAATAAGGTTGTAGTTCAAAACAGATATTAATAGAGGTAGTAAGAGTTATTCTCGTCAAGCTTCACTGTTGGATCAATACTTTCAGAATGAATATTTATTCATAATAAAAGAGCCAGAAGTAATAAAATGAATATTTACAATAAAACATTGTATAAAATATTTCATTGCAATTTTGATAAATTTTGCCTGAGTAACTTTATTAAATAACATGTTTTTATCTCGCTTTAATTTTTATTATGTTAGAACGTTTTATTGGATATGTGTTTCTCTTTGCATAAATATCGAAGCGCAGCCTCCATATAAGCTTCCTCAGCATTAAATGATATTTATATCAAATTACATACTTAGCATTTAATCATATAATGAGCAAATAACATAGGAAGCAATTATGCTTCTTTGCTTAAATATGCATGCAAATGAAAAACGAGATTATGAGTACCGATATTTGGAATTGTCAATTGTTATCATAAATGTATGGCACTATATCAATGTTCAAGGCCTAGCACAAAGCATAAAAGCAATTATATTCTGACTTATGTCTTCGATTTATCCATTATGAACAATGTGTATGAAATGATAATGGCTTTCATCCGATTTGTTACGCGCGCGATCTTTTGTTAGAAAAGTTTTGTGTCTAGAATAATGCGTTATATATACATATATATATATATATATATATATATATATATATATATATATATGTATGTATATGTAACATTATATTACATTCTCTATTTTAGAAAGAAATCAATTATATAAGAAAATATGCGTTTACCGAAACGTTATGTTTTATTAATGATGTATTTCTAATTCTCTCTCGTTTATCTATTTTTAACTTACAATTGAAAGCTTAGACTAAAATAATGATCGCAGTATTAGATGAAATAAAATTAAACAATTTTATCTTGTATTATTTATATATATTTTTGAAAACAAGAAAGTTAATTACTTTTGTCAATTTACGAATATTACTTAAACATTTTATCTATACATTAAAATTAATTGAAAGTATATACAGTTTTACTTATTATGAATAGAATAATAATTTTATAAATGTCTTTGTAAAATACATTTATTATATATCAATTAGCAATTTCGCATTTTTTTATAATTCGATCTACATCACATTTAATAAATTTCATTTACATGTCTTTCTTTATTGTAAATTTAATAAAACTGAAGAAATTGTAAACAATAAATTAATGCTAAACAAAAATCTATTTTGCAAAATTTAATAGAAAGAAAGAACTTGAAAGGAACAAATTATCACCAAATTAGAATTTATTTCAATTTTACATAATTAATATTGCGTACGCACATACACACTCTTATATATGTAATGAAGAGCATGTGAAATACGAACAGAGTACCTCGCGATAGAACATTGGCCCTACCCGATCAGTTGACGAGAGATACGAATGAAAATGCTAATGAGCGAAATGCTGATAACTAATATAAATTATAAGAGAGAAAAGCAGGCAATTCAAAGTCTACGATAATGTTTTACTTATTGAGCAATTATTCTATTGTATCTGAATAATTATTAAATTGACACAACATCACTTTTTGTATTTATTTCGCATGCGATTATGATTAAATGGCATTGGAACAGATTTAAATGACAGAGAAAGAAAACACTTACCTTTCTCTAATAGCATCAATATCGATCAGCAATGCATCTGGTATTCTTGAGAGTGTCTCTTGCCGGTCGTCGTCGATCGCGGCTAAACACGGACGGTCGCTAATCGCGCATCCTTCGTCAACGAACGTAGTCCTCTTTCACTCACGGTCCAGCCGTTCTCGTCTCTTTAGACAGTATCCGCACATTTTTGGCACTTCTCGTTGCGAAAACTGCTCCGTAGCAATCCGTGGCAATGTGCTCGCAGACAATTTGTTAAACTAGCAAACGTCGCATCGTCAGAATTAAAGTTTCGCCACAACAGCTCGGTAAGCCGTGTCGCTCATGGTCACCCCCGGAGGGTTGCGTCGCGGCGCTCCCTACGCGATTTGTCCCTCGTTGCATCAACGATACACTTGCATCCGACGCGCATTGCCGTAGCCGCCGACGACGATCCGCAGGTCGTTCACGGCGGATCGGGGTTTTCCTCGGCGAGAGGCTGTCGATGCAAACGGCCACACGGTGAGAATGGCACTGAGTAGAAGCGCTTTGAGGATTGAGAGCGTGGCTGAATTTCCGGAGGGAGGCGCGCCGGTCAGGATCAGCCACAGGTTGCGCCCGTCTCGTTCACGCAGGCTGGGCATCTTGGCTGATCGTCGGGCGGCAAGGGTAGTGGTGATGGCGGTGGTGGTGGCGTATGCATTCGAACGGGGGAGAAAATCCGCGAGAAAGAGGGAGAGAAACGAGAGAAATCGATTTACTTAACATCTAGGACTCTTTGGCCCTTTCACAATCGCGAGTCAGGATTTGGCTCGTTGGCGATCGCAATATTATGTAATCGCCGTCGTCGCGACCGAGTTTGAAAGTTAATTTCCTCCGACGTGTGTAAACGAGCGATACCAATGCGGTTTATGCGGATAATTACGTTTTAATTTAATATTTAAATTTATTCAGGAGCTTTCATAAAAGCATTGATAGTAACGATGGGAATCTATTAATAATTAAATCATTTAAATGTATTATTAATATAATTAAATTGCACATCTTCAAAAATCCCTAAGGATTTTTAAAAACATGTTGCGCGAAATGTCGCAATATGTATTTAACTTTTATGTTATTTTCGAGTAACCTTTCGTTGTTTTCCGTGAATCTCGGCTTATGTAATAGATAATTCCTGCGAAATTCTTTTTGTAGAATAATTTTTATGTTACGCATTATTTATTAATTATCAGTATCTTTTAAACATACTAGTTGACATTTTTCTTTCTATTTTTCCTTTTTATTTGTTTTCTTTGTCAGTTTTCTGAGTCAGTAACTATACAGTACACAGCTGGTGACGCCGTATATATTTTAAGACTTCTATAAAGTAAAGGAAAGCTAATATAATAAGAAATATTTGAATTTTGTGAATGTATGGAATGTTTATATGTGGATTTTTTCCGAGGTGATGTAATCTTTTTCTTGTGCAAAAAAATAACGTTGGTTATATAATATGATATTATAAGAGATACCTTAAACTAAACTACGTTTTGCATAACTCTATAAAATTAAATATGATTTATAAACAATTTTTAAAATATAATTTGATACTCTCTTTCGACAGATTTTCTTACATTTATATTATTATTATTATATAATTATTTCTTCTATATTAATCAATTAGAAACTGTTTTAAAATTCAATAATAAATGTTTATACTAAATTTAACTTCAAATCCAAACATAAACAAAATAGCCCAATAATATGTATTATATTAAATAGCTTCTTCTGATTTTAGCGCTTTCTATAAGTATAAGAAAGTGAGATAAGGTATCTGTGATAAGAATACCTTACTCAGCTGCCTGACAAGAATTTCTTCACACGATGATATCATAAAGCGCGCGCTTGTCTCTTACGAAAGTGTCTGACAGTGTTATTTTAAGACAAGATGCATGGAGTAAGTATTATTGATGCAAATCTTTTTCACTTTTCTTATTCGTAATTTTTGTAATTACAACGATCGAAATTTACAGATGTCATTTCATGGCGGCGTCGCGGAAACTATTCTGTTTCAAGACTGGCGCATAGATAATGCGCAGGGCATGATCGGTTCGGCCATCGGCGTCATTCTTCTAACCGCATTGTACGAAGGACTAAAATCTTATCGGTGAGTAAATATTTATTAAAACGCGTAAAGTGTGAACATTCAGTCTGTATTGCTCGTGCATTGCAGTGAGTATCTTTTTGCGCGCACGACGTTTCTCAGGAAGAACCAGTTGAAGAAATCGAGAAGGTATGAGCGAACCGTGCTTGTTATTTCTGTAAAATATAGTTTTGTAAAATACAACGCTGTTTATTATTACAGTACACTGTTGTTTTCCGGAGTGCATTTCTTTCAAACGCTTCTACATGTGATTCAAGTGGTGCTTGGCTATTTTCTCATGTTTATTTTTATGACGTACAACTATTGGCTCTGTATTGCTGTTGGAATAGGTACAGCTCTCGGATATTGGTTATTTTCGTGGGAGAAAACTAATAATGACAATACAGATTGTTGTTCGTAAATACATTTTTAACATGTTGAAGTTAATGTTTTTTTAAATCATATATATGATGCATGAAATAACTAAAAATTTATTCTATTAAAATAATCGAGATTAGTAACATATATAATACTCTACTATATTTGTACATATATATATATATATATATATATACAGGAATAAATAATATTTTTCATAATTTATTAATAAGGTAATTTTTTATTCAGAGGCAGCATCTTGCATCTAGTATAATAACAAACTTTGTTATAATAAATTATTTATATCTAAATAAACAATAAATTTCAGATTTATAACTTAACTTATTCTTATACTTTAATCAATACACTTTACCTTTTTGAGGAAATTGGCAACAGTCAAGATACGTTATCTAATCTTATCTAATTTATTAACGGCCATATTTATTTCGTTTATTACGAGTGTAGGAATTTCATTTAACAGGCAAGCAGACATAAGTCAATTTGCTGATGTTGAATATTTCGTTATTCGTTGAATAACGTAAAATCGTTTGACACGATGATGGACAATCGGAGTAACGCAACAATTTGTTGTTCGCAATCCAATGAGCATCAGTTAAAATCAATCCATCATGTTATTTTTGGATGGGATAGATTCAATTCCATAACGTGGTTGGTACTATTAGTGCTCTTCTGTATTTGGTGCATAACATTCTTCTGTACCTATCAACCGGGACCAATAGAAGAAGATCATCATCATCATTGAAGCGAGGAATGTATGGAGAAATAAAATATAATTATTATTGAGAAATGGAGAAAAACGTAAGTATTTCAATTATTATTAGCGTTTGTTATTACTTAATGAAGACTATATTTGTAATAATAATGTAATAATAAGCTGTGAATGCACGTCATAAAAATTGGCATTCTTTCAGACGTTAATTTTTTTATTTATATATTTTTTCAATCTATTTTTATCACAAATGGCACGATAAAAGATAATGAATATTATTTCGATATAATATAAATATAATTACAAGAATATTAATTAATTAATTTTATCTATTAATTTGTTTAGATAACTGAACAGGATTATCAATGGAATGTGAATGGAATCATTGAATGGATTTTACGAGTGTAATAAAAAAGATTATCTAAAAGAAATATTTAATAAATGTTTAAAATTAATTATTCATTAAATTGTGTCTTAAGTAATAAATTGGTAGAAACAAATATTTTTTGTAAAAACTAATTTGTAATAACATTTGAAAAATCAAACGTTAACTAAGTTTTACTTGCAATTTTTTGCTTTTTCATGTAATCTTATTAGTTAAAAACGAGCTACACTTTTCGAATTCGTTTAGAGCGTCCCTTTTCTATCCTGAGAGTACAAAAAATTACATTTGGGAATTGCGAATCCCAAGAGAAATGCCACAGTCTACGCCCAACCCATTTGAAGCGTGCACGATTGCACGGAAATAGATGACATGTTTGATATGGGGAAAAATACGACATTTAAATAAAGCAATTTTAGCGTGCTCAGAATTTTTTCCAAATATAAATAATATTTCAAACATGCTTAAGATGAATAAGAAATAATACTTTTTATGCACTTCTCGAGATAATAATATATATTTAAAGTATGTACAAATTTTTTTTATCACAAATATATAAATATTTAAGAAAATATTCTTATTATCAATAAGAACTAGATTTTTAAATATATTAATTATATATTAATTATTAATGTATATTTCGCATATTGTTAGCTTTTTTTGTTAGCTGATACACATTGATTATTACCATAAACCTAAATAGTAATAAAACGATAATTTAAATTTTCTGCTGCATTTAACATCTATAATTTATAGAGTGAGTCTAGCGATAAATGTAGAACATGCGTAATGTAGAACATGCGTAATGTAGAACATGCGTAATGTAGAACATGCGTCAACATGTGATTTGTATAAAGTACCATCATGATTGAATGTCTCGATGCGGATATAAGAGTGATATAAGAACGATGTTTCTGAATACAATCGAAGATTGTAGCCCATTAATCTTCTTTATCGAGAGACATCCTTTTCAGAAATGAAGCGATAACCGAGATTGCTACGAGTCGAAAACATCCTTAACATTTTCGGCGTTGATCTCACGCGAGCTTTTACAATCTTCAAAATATTATACTGGATTCTAATGATTCAAAAGTTAACGTATATCTTTTCATCCAGGAGACACGACATGCGCTGCTTTCCTTTTTTCCAACATTCATTTTCCCTGCAACCAGTAGCCTTGGGCGGCCTTTGTGCATTAAGCCTTTTGAACCCAATAATCCATGCAGATTGCTGCTCAGCGACTCGAGCATTCTTCTTTTTTCATTGCGATTTACGCCCCTCTCGTTTCTGTTTGTTCGGCCTTTTTCTACTTCCAATCGTTTGCAGTACGTTCCTATTTTCCGCCATAATAGCAAACATAGACTATCATTTGCGTATGATCTTTCAACGGCATACACTCATGTCAAACTGTCATGAATGATAGACGGCCGTTTACCAATAAAATTACCTCCGACTGGTGGAGTATGAAGGACGAATTTTGTCCGTCAAATTAACGTTTTAGCCGATAGTACTCGTTTGGATTAATCCCAAAACTCGACCCTGCATTAAAAAAAAAATATCTGTGACGTATTCTCGATATTCTCGATTTATAAATTCGTATAAATTTATTTCAAGTTTTTGCTTATAAAAATAAATGAAATAATTCTATAAATTTTAATAGCATAAAATAATAAGGGTAATTTTTTAAATAATGCAACATGCTCATAAAGAATATGCGGTTATAAGAAGAATGATTAAGATAATAAGAAAACGAATTAGCAATCCAAATACTGGAGATGCTTATTTATTAAAATACCATGAGTAAATAAAAAACTGATTGATAGCGTTATTGATTATTCGTGCGTACATTAAATAGCTTTATACAACGTCGAAAAATACAAAAATAAGCTTACAGTATTCAATTCAGAAATTAAGAAAAATACATAAATAATAAAAAGTCGCAGTTTCCTAAACTTGCAAAATCTAAAAATAAAATATACATTTCATATAAACTATTAAATGTGTTTTTAAATTGATTGATATTCTAATATCTCTTTTAGTACAGATGGAACTTTAATATATTAAAAAATTGTAAAAAATTTGTTTTTTTAAATCATATTTTACCTGTAGCAAAAATATATTCTTAGAGCATAAAAAAATTTTTAAAGACACACGATATATACTATTGTATTTACGAGCAAAATATTTTTTAATTATACTTCTAGCATTGAGTTCTTTTCTAAATATAGATTAGAAATATAGACTGGATAATCATGGATGGAATCGTCGTTGAATATCCAGACACCGCTGAATTACATGCGTGTGCGACTGATCGATACTGGCGTCGCTAGCTGGTAAACCGTATATTCCTCCTTTACGCATCAACCCCTCGGACGGATCGCGCCCTTCAGTCCCGATTCGCCCTTTGGCTGGAGCTACCCTAGGTTAATACGATAGACGGTACAAAATACTTGCACTCTGTTGCTTAAGTTAAGGCGTTTTCGTTGTAGCTCGTAATAAACACGTAGATGAGGCTACATTGCAGTACAATATGGTGAATATATAATTTAACATATGCACCCTTCTTTTACAATATAATATTATCTTACACAAAAAAAGACTTATTCAATTTATAACAATTTATGTTTATAACATGTTACGTTATATGAATTTTTATATTTTTTATCATGAACATTTAAAGTATTCTACAATTTTATTATATACATATTTTTATATATGTTATATATTATTAGAATAATATAGTTACATGCACATCTTTAATTAATTTCTAACTCTATGTATTTCTTAATAAATAACAGTCAAAAACATGATTTAAAATTATTTATTTGTATATATATATATATATATATATATATATATATGAATTTTAATATTTAACTCTTGACAATTTTAAAGTTTAGAATTAAAAAAGTAAAATTTTATATATTTCTTCGTATTTTGTTTTTAGAAGCATAGAAACTTAGCAAACATATATCAAATAGATGAATTCAACGGTAAAATAGGGAAGGCAGAAAGAAGAAAAATTCAACCTCCATCGAGGTGAACTTTCGCGAAACGATTCGTTACTCTACAAATTTCCGGACAGATCAGTCTGGATATCAGCAAATGGTAATTGCATTGGTTCCAAGAGACCGAACGTGTATTCGAGCTTCGAGATGGAAAAATCTGGCCCATATCCAAATTGGGTTCTCTACATGTTGCATGTTGTAAAGTAAAATGATATAGGAAGTGAAAAAAATATACATGAACATGAAGGGTTCACATACATATACAAGGATATACTTTTCTTTCAATGTCACGTGTGAAATATTTAATATTAGAAAAATATTAAAAATAATTTTTATAAAATTTGTGTAATATTAATTCAATTTTACCTCAGATGCATAATTAAATTTGACTAGTAAGAAAATTTATTTATGACTTTATATCAATACAAAATTTTTGTTATTTAATAATACTTTTGTTTGACTTATATAATAAAAATAGCTTTTATAAGTATAAAGAATAAATAAATTTTATAAATCACTAGCTATGATAGTATGTAAGAGAATATAATAAATGTTAAGATTATTGAAAACTGTATTTGTATGAAACAGTGAGTTTGTGATTCCTTTGGTAGATGGCAATACGGACTTCTTTCTCGCCACGTTTTCGTGAAATAAAATGTACAAATATGTACCGTGCATGTCGGTAAAACTACGCGATTTTTAAATCGCGTTGTGATAATAAATGCGCATATTTATGACAGCCTTCGTGGAAACGTATGACAGTCAAGAATAGCTATCGTGGCTTATTTCGTCGTATTGATATCGCTTAAAAAAATTAGATATTATATATATATAATAATAATCGTTTATTTTGAGAGAAATAATATTTAGCCGAGCGATTGCACATAACGGGGTCATCGCAAAAAGATAACGCAATCGGGAATGACGCGCCTTATTTCTTCTTCTATATCTTTTGTTATGTATAAATTTTTTCGTCCTAAGTAGATGCTAATAAATTCACAGGAACGCCGAGCTATGCTGCGTGGCCGGTAAACGAAATTCATTTAAATAGCAATTGCTGGCAGCAAATGCCATTTTATGAAACGTAAAAATAAAATACGCTGCGACCGTATACACATAAATATGTGATGCTGTCAGGCATGCGCGTTAAAAAACACTTATTCCGCAGATACGATCGGGCGTCACATTTTGCGGCAGCCCAGCTGGAATCTGATAAGAAAAGTGCGCAAGTTTAACAAACATTTAAACGTAACCGCTCCTCCCACACGTTTAGTTTCCTCCACGTGTAACACGTGTATCACATGATATGTTAGCAGCATATCTGTGAGATCCAATTAAGTTACAAAATCATCGATATTTCCAAGTATAGATTCAGGTAGTTCAGAAAAGTTATATTTTATAAATCTTATTTCAAACTTTATCGTGCTCGAACGAGATTAAGTAAATTAAATTTTTAGTAAAAAAGTTTGATTTAAGAGATTGCAATTGCAATGCATAAAAATATCGATACGAGCTACTTTCGTAAAGGTATTAGTTGTATAAAAAGCTCACAGAGAGAGAATTATTCTATATTTTCTTTCACGTTTCGGACATCAAATAATTTTCTCATGAAGAGATATAATTTTTCGAGTCAATGTCTTTCCAATAATTTCCGATCTAATCGAGAAGTTTGATCGAAATTGATGGATCGTTGCGTAGTCTCGCGTCTCTGGTCTCGACCGCGCGACCTTGGCCTCCGCCAGCACCATATAACGCATGACACATAAGGGCGGGTAATGTCGGACACGCGATCCGATATGTATACGCGGGTCGCAAGAAAATCGCTGCGACACAATCCACGACGCGCGTTCCGCGTTACCTGCCCTCAGACGCGGGCGAGCACGGAACCGCCCCGCGCCGAGGATTTATGCTCACCGGGCCGCTCGCAGCATGGCGGCCGCAAATTGCAGCAACCCTTTAAATTCCTCAGCGCTGACGTCTTTCTCAACGAGGATTTTCGTCACGGGGTGTGCGAGGCGATATCAGACACGAACTTTTTACGGCGTCCTAGATCGGCGCAGGTCTGTGCGAGCCGGCCTGAAATTACTTGGCGAATTACGTGGGGCGACGGCTGCCGCACGTATCAGATCTCCGTCCGTCCGTAATTTTCTTCCTGCATTAGTCCCCGCGGCTTATGCATGGGCGAGAACATTTCGTAGCGCGAGAAACGCGAGCTTATTAAACCGAATCGTGACCTCTACTTCGTCAACTTTGCGTTGCGATTTCTTTGTAACTTATTGTTAGAGATGGTATCAACGGCTGTAGAGATTGTAATGCTTGGATACGCCTTTTAACTGTTTTCCAGAAGCGAAGAAAATATTAAACCATTCTGTGAATTGCAATGGCTCTGATTTCTTATTAAAGTACATCATAGATATTAAGAACATTTCTATCAGACGTTACTGAAGCTAAAGTAAATATTTTTTAGAACAGTATTATTAAAAAAATGTATTTCTAATAAATAAAACTGATTATCAGTCATTTTGAATAGTATTTTCAAATATACGGTAATAATTATTTATAATACAAAATAATAAAAATAACACAACAAAAACTCAATCAGTATTTTAGTGAGAATTAATAACTTTAAGTTTGAATTTTTTATTCATTTTCTTGAAGCGTGTGTGAAAAAATATTATTCATTTTGTTACTGTTAAAAAATTGAAGATAATATTTACGAAATACTTTGTTGTTTTACTTAAATTCTTCTCTTGCGTGCGTAGTTAAACTATTTACTGAAATATGATTTCTAAGTACAAATCAATATGAAGACACTGCGAAGAATGCTAGGAAATTCAAGATACGAGCTTGACCGCATGTTAAAACTTCACATTCCGTGCCCACGATCTTTGTGGTAGCGTCACTTCCTATCCGCGTGAACGAGTTCTGACCCATTTTACAAAGAAAGAAGCCAGGTCGAGCCTCTATCGGCTGTCCATCTGGTTGGCGTGTGACCTTTCGCATCCCTTCGTTAGCTCGCCGCGGGCGAATAACGGATAAACGAGTGAACGTTTTGGCTGATAGAGAGAAACATTTATATACCCCGTATTCGATATCAAATCACCTAATTCGGAAATTTATAAACGACTCAATTTCTTGTAATAGATACATCTGTGCGATTAAAATACTGACAATGAGTACGAAGTCGAGGGATTTATATCTTTGAACTTTCGTGTTGACAATTTATTCACTTACGAAACGTGTTTCTAGTGCTATAATAGATTAATTTTGAATTTTATCCGATTATTATAAGAAAAACATTAAGATATGAAATAAACTTTATTTAATAAAATATATAGGAAATATCTGAGTCCAAGTCAATTAAAAGTTCATTAAACTTTGCTTTAAAATGTCCTATAATATTAATATCGCTTATATATAGATCTATTGGTATTTCAAAATTAATTTAAAATATTAAGTTAGGAGTTTTAATCGAAAAGAGACATATTTAATTAATGTATTTTACATTTTACATAGCTTTAGTTCGATTCTAACGCTCATTGTCTTTATCTTTGCGCCATGCTACTATGATCGATTGACATTATCTCGGTGATAATTACATAAGTAATTGAATTTCTCTGTTCCTAGCGTACGTACTCTTGTGCCGCCTTTAGAAGAGATTGACAACCGTTTTGATCTCCGCTATTATTTGAAATCCATATTCTGCTATTCCATTTTGTGCATGTTATTTTCGCTCAGTTAATAGTTTTCAAGGAACATTGTGAATCAGTATAAACAGAAGTAACACAAAAAACAATGTTCAAATAAAATTTTAAAGTTAAAATTTTTGCCTTTAAAATCAATATACATACATTTTCTACAAAAGATATTTCTAGAAAGAATAAAATGTTATATTACCATTTCTAACAGTAATTCAATTAAGGAAAAATAGTAATCTATCTACATAGTTAATTGTCAAACAAATATAGCGATAAAATCAGTAGTTCGTTCCTACGATCGTTAGAAATAATTTCCCTTAATCTGATTTCGTATCTGTGTTGCATAGCGCAGGTGGTAATTTCGCTTAGGTCATGTAAACGGAGATTGCGCACAAGTGTGGAAGGGTTCGAAAGATCACGAGGTTGTTCGCAGAACGCTATTCAAATTGTAATGTCAACGATGCATACAGTACGTGATACGAAGTAAAATTCTTTCCTTCCTTGGCAATGGCGCAGTAGCCTTTAATATTGTTAAAGAATTTATGAATTGAAAAAAAAGGGACAATACGTAGAGAATATAGAAAATGTAAAAAGTTAGAACATCTTGCACAATACAATTGCCTTTAATTAATTTTTATCAAGCGACAAAAGTACAGCGTTCTTTAGTAATTCGTGGCGAAAACTTGGCCTTTGCTGGCAATCGCCAATCTTGAGATCCTTGATAAAGGAACGTTAATATCTGATGTTGTCAATGTAACGAGCTGTACATTGGTGAAATGCATAATGTTCCATAATCACGTACAGAACTGAATAGGCATTGAATTAGCTACAATACAACTTCTAAGGAACAAAAGGTCCGAAACGTGAACTGTATAGTCATGCCGAGACTATTACTACTGAAGTGGTTTAATTCTTGATGACAAATGTAGATGTAAATGAATCTATAAATTTAGATTGTTGCGTAGACTGAAATAATCGCGGGAATCTGTTTGATGGTAATCTTAAAGAGCATATTATAACTAAAAATGTAACGAAAGCGATATTCAAAATATATCATAAGCATATTTAAAGAATTAAATTTTTAGATATTAACAAATTTTTTTAAACATTTTTCTTGGTTTCTAATTCTTATTTAACAAAATTTTTATAATGTGCTATCTTAATAACTTTAGATTAAAATAATAATGTCACATATTACATTATCTGTTTTATTTTATTCTTAGATTCTTTTGAAAGAAACAATTATCATTCTAATATGTTTATTGAATTGTATTAGAAGAAAAGACATTTTATTTGAGTCATTTATATGAACGGAAAACCCCAAATGTAACAGATTAAATAGAAAATTTTAGAAAATTGATGTGATACTATCATTTTTAAATTTATATTACTAAATATTTTTAGCAAAATGTTAAGCGAGAGCTATTAATAGCATTAAAAATTTTCCTTATAATAAACTCTGACAATAAACTATTCATTTTCATTTATGTCGTATTCTACGTTCCCAATTTGGTAAGAGTTCTATATCTGGTCGATTGTGTTAAGAGCATATACCTGAATAATACACCTTGACCTCTCTTTCGTCTCATTTTTATGACGTCACAGTGCCTTAAATACATCAATGACGTCATTGAAAGCTTACTTTAAGCGGACATTGCTCGCTCAGGAGAAAGGGTCATAATGGACGCGGTTCGCGTGTCGGCTATTTGGTCTCCTTATCACATTTGGCGGAACCTTAAGTACGCAGTTTTTCTTTAATCGATTATCGTCGGAATCGTTATCATCGGATCGTTATCGTCGGAAATAATGGTATTAAAATCACACGGAGCCTGTGTACATCTGCATTTTTCGTCTGCCCATATCATGCATAAATAGCTTAATCATATTGTAGTATAATCGCAATTGATAATAGATTTAACTGTCTAGCCATTGCGACCCAATTAATGACTAGAACAGAATAATTTTATTGTCATCAATAAATTTATTTTTTATGTCATCTTCTTTTATTTTTTAAAGTAATATTTTAAATTTTCACTAAAAAGTATGGTATATAAATATATACATGTATGTATAAGTTGATTTTGCGAATAAATAATAATTTGTTGAAAATTCTTGAGTCTTCATACATTTTCTATTATAAATAATAGCAAATAGTAACACAATTCATTGAATTTTACAGAATATCTGTCTTTTTTGTTACAAAAAGTCTCGTATCTTTTTCCACAAATCTAAAATAATTTACTAGAGAATATAAAAGATATGATTGAAAAAAGTCCTGTAGACACTACATTAGTTGCACCGTCTGCAAAGAAGCATAATTTATTATTCAAGTTGGTTTAGTGACAAAACGGGAGAAGATAAATAACGATAAAAGTAGCTTTCATTGTTGCCTTGGGAGATGAGTGCTATTTCTATCATCATCGATTTTTACGCGATAACAGAATTCGTGGAAATAGTAAATTTATTTCTGAGATTGTATGTTCGAGAAAAGCATTGCTTTCCACGCTCTCTATGAAAACAAGCAAAAAGTTTGTTCCAGATAGACCACGTTGCAAGCACGTCTTATCGACGCTAATCGCAAAAATTACAACACAGCTCTCGAACTGGCGTGCAAATGCGCAACTCGTAATTGCAAGCACATTATTCTGCCACATAAAAGAGTTTTATGCGCATTTGAGAAGTTCCTGTTAATCTACATTACATTTCAGCGGAAGTAAAATGCGGCAAAAATTTTCTATTAACTGTTAACTTAACTGAGTCAAGGTTACTTACCTGTGAGAAAAAATTTTGAAGCTTGCGGATGTTCTACACAGACATTATCATTCGATTTCATATAGCCCCAGATGCATGCGCATTTCTCGTTTCTGCAAACTACTCTTTTCTGATTCTGGCTTTCGTAACATTCACCCATATTCGTGCAAGTTTCGTCAAGTACTGCGTGAAAATACATATAAATGTCTTAAGTAATTTCTTATGAAAAAAATGGATTCAGCACACAAATTATTCTGTCTTACATCTCTTCTTGAAACATTTCTCGAATCTATAATGATCTCCTTTCTTGCAAGCACACACTTTGATTTCTGGTTCTGTGAATGTTTCCATTAAACCTTCAGTGTCATTTTTCTTTTCATTAGTCATACAAATTGCGCCCGTTGTAACGGCAGAACATTGGACGTCGAATAAACATGGCTCACCAAATAATGTTTCTAGAAATATTTTAAATTCAAACATTAAAGTTATCAATAAATAAATAAGAAAATTTTAGTAATATTTCCTTGATTTGTGAACAAACACTAATATTTACCTGGCTTGCATGACCTAATAGACACATTCACATAATTTGGTTTGCAAAAACATTTCTGTGAAATACATATTGCATTCTCTGACGCGCAATATTTGTTACTCGTTTCATCGCAATCAGCATTGATACCTAAAATTTAATTGCTGCATCAGGTAAACATTTTTATTATTTTCAATGATTAAATTTTAGTTGCGCATTACATTAATTTATATATTATGTCTTGAAATCAGTTATTTATTCAAAAGTATTAATATAAAAAAATATATTTATATATTTATATTTAAATATAAATATAAAATATAAAATATATGATTATTCTTTGTTTAAGAAAAATTGATATTTTTATAAGAATTAATAAGATATTACCTGCCAAACAATTCTCGTCTGATTCATAGTAGTTCTCAGCACACTTGCATTCTTCCCCCTTACAAAATGAATTTGGTATTACACAATCACTCTTTACTTCGCAAGTTCCATTAAGTCCTAAGTTTTAGTACAAACATTTTGTTAAAACTTGTGTAATAAATTTTATGGAAAAGTAATAAAATAACCGTTAACCTGTTGGTCCTATACAAATCGTACTGTTATGGTTTAAGCGCATGCCATCAGGACAACCGCATGTACCATTGCATGTTAGATTGCCTTTGAAATCTTGCACATAACAGTCTCGATCTTGTTTGCAAGTTTCACCGAACCCTCTATTTCCCCAGCAAAAGAGTTCATTCTCCATATAACGGGAAATATTCTGGTTGCATATACATGTACTATTACTGCATATAGCATCCGGACCAAAGATATAACACTGCTCGTCCAGAAGACAATTTCCCCTGTATTCTGTGGTCACTAAACGAAATAAATCAACATAACTTTAACGAGAATGAAAACACTTTGATACATACGAACTTATTAATTTTACATTGTTTATATTATCATTATTTCTCAACATTCTTCAATATAAGAAAATAAATTTATGAAAATTGTATGCTTTAATTAAAGTTACTTACCATCAAGGCATTTGCGATTATCTTTGGATACAACCGTGCCGGTTATACAACTCCATCTCCCTCCACGACAAATGGATTTCTCGATGTGGCTGACATCGTCATTCTGACAGGGCTCTCCGAGTTCTGCCGACATAAGAGCCTGAATATTATCGCCCGCAAAATTATACCTGTGATGTTGTCATTAATATTACCTGGGATACATTTGGTGTCTGTATTGGATACGAAATATGCACGATCACAACGGCATGTCCCAGTAGGATCACATATGGCATTTCCCATTTGTGATCTGCACTCCTCGTTGGTCGTACAATCACTGCCCACCCGAGTTCCTAATGGAAACATACACATGTATAGACTTACACTTTCAGCATTTTACCATTAAGGACTTTACATATGTACTATCATATATTTGTTACTTATAACTCATATACTAACGTGTATCCAAAATTCCTTCAGTTAATATGGTGACGTCAGATAAAAGTTCGACAGTTTTATCAGGATCTTCGGATTCGCGGACAGCGCATACGAACTCATTACACGTAGCATTATCGAAAGTACAATCGATATCAATTGTACACTCGTCGCCGACGTCTACGCAAATAATTAAATAATGTTTTATAACGATATTTCAATATCGTGTTATAGCATTATAATTTATGTATTTTGTTCATGTAATATTTGTAATCATTGTAATCATGAACTTTTTACCTTTCCCTTCTCTCCGGCAAGTGCGATATTCCCGCTGATAAAAGCCAGGACTACATTTGCAAATTCCTTCATCGCAAGTGCTTGCTTCAAAGTCGGCGTTCACGTAGCAATCAATATTTTGTGCACATTTCTCGAATAATCCTACATATATATTAATACATAACAATATTATTACATCTTTTTCGTCGTAATGATATAGTAAATAAAATGGTAAAAATTACTCACCCATATATCGATTACATTTACCATGTAGATAATAGTAATGGGGACCACATACACAGAGATTTTCTACGCATTTAGCGCCACTAAAGAGATAAGCTGAACACTGCACTGTATCCTCGCATGAATCATAAAATCTAGTTGCAACTACAAAGAATAGTAATAATTTCTTTGTTCAACAATATATCTACGCTCAATAATTTTAAGATTCTAAAGAAGTAATAAAGTTTTGACGATATGATGTTACCTTTAACACAGGCTGTTAAGTTGGAGTTAAAAATAAATCCAGAATCGCACTGACACAAATTACTGTTACACACACTGTTTTTCGCTGTACAATCATCATTAGAACTACACTTCCAATCATTTATCCACATTACAGAATTTGTATTATCTTTTGATGAAACGTCGATGTTAAATGTGAATACTAGAATATTTTATTTCTTGCTTTAATCTTTTAATGTTTGAATTTTTATCTTATATTTAATAATAATTTATCACATATATAACACATTTAATCATATAAGAGAACATTTATGTATAATAATTATTTTAAAGAATTTTTAAGAATGTTATAAAAATGTATAATTTATTATTTATTACTATATCTTAATTTCTTATTATGTATATATGCACTTACCATTATGGACGAAAAATTGTAAGTATAATAAAATGTACACAACTTGCTGAATTTGTCGCATCTTTAGAACTTGCGAATATTATTACAACCTCTTTAATAATGAAGTTTAACCAGACTGGCTTCTTTTATCAAATCTAAGACCAGTGCCGGCGGTGTATGTATGAAGTACAAAAGCGCATGGATTCGGTATATGTACAAAGTACAAAAGCGCAGTCTCATAAACTTTATTATATTATTTAGAAAGTAGTAATAATAGTAGTAATAATTATAATATTTTCTTCTCTTCATATATATGTTTATATATATTGTGCTTTCAAATTTATTTTTAGGAAATCTGTCTTCTCTGTTTTTCTTTTACATATTCTATCATAGTACTTACTATTTTATTGTCGCAACTGCTTCTAACATGATCATGAAGATTTGTTTTTATTTCGTAATATGCATTTATGTATGCATTATATTATAATAAAAAGACTTTCAAAAAATGATTTCTTTCGTAAAAATTATATCGTTTTTTTGTTTCCGCCTTATTAGAGTTGCACATACAAATTTTATACTTGGTTCTTTGGAATATACAGCACTGTCTCATGATATCAACTCGAGTGGAACACCTGTTCTGTTATCGTAAGAAAATAATCTTTGAAATGATACCTATATGTTATTTAAACTTATGTTCAATGTATTATAAGACGGAAGTAATATACACAAAACATTTAAGAAAAATGGAAACTTGTTTATATTTTTTAATTTTGATCCACAAATGGTCGTCGTTTCATAAAAACATTAATGTAATATTAATCTAAAAACAGATATACATTTAATTATTTATATATTTAATCATTACAACTTATTATAATATAATTAAGATAACTTATTAAATTATTGTTATTGTTTAAATCCGATCAAATTAGATCATTGTAATAAATTTCAGATAGTATATCAAGAATTGAAGAAAAAAAGACAAACAAAAAAATAATACAATTTTGATTCAATATATGCAACAAATTATATCAGATTTGTTTTTCTTACTTATTTATAACATATAAAATTGATTTTTATAAATGCAATTGAGTGACTCTAAGTTTTCTTCCGATATCTCTTATATTAAATTTATTTTAAAATTGAACAGTTATCTACATAAAACAGCAATGTGAGTTCCTGTTGACAGCAAGACATAGCCATCGGTGTTTTTGACTCGAAAGAGATAAGTAACGATTCGATGAATTATAAGTGATGACTATTACGCTAAACATTTAATGATCTCATATCAGAGGAATGTTCAGTTTACAATTATTCGCTCATAAAAAACACAGTAAAGCAATGAAAGTGAGCAGCATTATATATTTTAAATGTTAAATATAAAAAATTAATAATTATTCATATTGTAAATATACAGAATTTATTAAAATGTGACTTAAAATAATTGTGAAAAACTTTACTGTATTTATATTGATATTTTTATTCGTATTTTGTTCTTTTTTTATTAGAAAATAATTCTGAATTACAACGTGAAGATTTATCTACATTGATTTTTATTGTATATTAAAGCTCTTCATTTAATAAATTTATTTTACGTCTTTAAAATTCATTACGTCTTAAACTCTTAAAGTTTTTAAAAATTATTTTAAGAAATTACGTACAGCTTCAGTTTTGTAAATTTTATTGTTTTATAACAAAAAGAATATCTAGTAATATTTACTGATTTCTTCTTTCTATTTCTTACCTGTTCATTATGTAAAATCGATTTTTATAAATACAATAAATTCAATCAAGTTTAAAATTTTCTATTTTTGTATTAAATTTATTTTAAAATTAAATAAACATATACACATAACTGCGACGTTAGTCTCTGTTAACAGCAAGACACAATCGTCAACTCTGTTAACCCGAGAAAGATAATTGATGACCCAATGAACGTCTTCCTCGTACTTGAAAATGGAAGAGGACAACTTTTATCTCGACCTTTTGCATACTATTTTTCCAGGTCGAGATTAATTCATACTACTGCGAACATTTATCAATCTCATCTCAGAAGAGTATTCAGTTTACGATCATACGCTCATCATGAAAGAACTGTGGATTAGTGAGAGTGAGCATGTTACTTGTGTTTTAATATTAAATATAAAAGTTATTTATAATTATTTACGTACTAATTATAGAAACTTTATGAAAACATTGCTTAAAGTAATAGAAAAGTTTTACTGAATATTTTATCTTACATTTTGATTTTTTATTTAATATATTTATTTAACATCTTTAAATTAATACGTTCATTAATAAATATAATTATTTTATAAATAAAATGAATAAAAATTTAAATTTGCACAGATAACAAACAACTCAAAGATATGGAGGAAGGTGTATACCCAAGTGTATATCAGGAAAAGCAAAAATGCATAAAGAAAATCGAATATAAAACGACCAGTTGCATACGAGGCATAACCTGTCTCAGACTGATATTATTATTACAAGCAACATTATTTTTCGGATGGGGTTGTTACATGATCTTGCAAAGTCTTCCCGCAAAAATGGAAAATGAATCTCCGAGTATCACTTTAAGAGATTATCCATCAATGATTGAATCTGAAATACAGGAGTCACGTCCAAGTACAGACACGTCTGCGATATTTGTTAAGCCTGAGGTTATTATAGATAAGATAAATAATCTTTTAGAAAGCATAAAATTGACGAAAAATCACAATTTAATGCAAAACAAGGCAATTGTAACAAATGTACCCAATACGATGGAAACGAATACGCAAAATTTTAACGTACAAAGTGATAAAAACGAAAAAGTGACAATAAGTGTTATCAACTCATTGGAGACACTATTAACTAGAAATTTAATGAAAGATATAAAATTTACGAAGAATCCGATACCACAAAAAATTTTTTCAGTTGAATACATTGATGACGTTAATACTGACAAGGATGAAAAATTCATCCGTCATTCAAAATTTCTTGAGAAACTGCTAAATATAAGTAAAGCAATTAACGAAGAAAAATTCGAAAGCAAAAATGATATTACTGAAGATGTGAATCCTTTGACGTCAGAAAACCAAGAAAATTATGCGTTGGATACGTTCAACAAACTTAAAAATTTAGATTTGAATGTTGCAACAATCTTAAATCCTGAAAATATTTTAGATCATATGGCTAATGTAGATCTAAGAAATACCTTTCAAGATCTGAAAAAAGAATTTTCCGATTTAACCAAAAATGCGCCACAAGACAATCGTGATGAAAATAGTTCTTTATTTGATAAAATCAATGAACGAGCAAATGCATATTTAAAACTAGATTTTATCATATGCCCACCTCACAAGTTACACGAGTTTTCTGATATGTCAATAAAAGATTTGGCCACAGATTCTTCAATTTCTCAGTCTTCATTAACACAAGAAATTTCAGAACAAATCGAAACTGGATCAAGCGAGAATACTAATGAAAGAAATGAAGATAAACACAAAAAAAATGAAGATATTAACAGTGTGTTTGATATATTTTTGTCTAAAAACCAAGATTATTTTGATATATCGATGGTCACTGAGCAAAATGTAGAAGAGCAATCTTCATCCGAGAGTATCGCGATAATAAAAGAAGATGAAAAATATCAATCGATGGAGAATATTAAGAATTCTTACAAATCACGGTTTTTACAACCAACAGTGCAAGATACCGTAGAATCTTCGATCTTAAATGATAAATTTGAATGGTTTAATGCGCCTCCTGCTTTTGTAAATCTTGGATTAGAAGATATAGAGGAGGATATCTCGAAGTCAAGTGAGATAAGCAGTTCATTATTGCAGGATACGTATGAAAACATGGATGTTGACGATATTATTCCAGGAAGTCAATGCGAGATAACAGTTCAAATGGGTATTTTCGCAGTGAAATGTCCGGGTATTAAGATCGATGAAGAATGGATTTTTGTTTCTCCCAAAGTACCTGCAATCGATGCTCCAAAAGTCACTAATCTCAGAAACCTTTTTGATGTTTATTTTCATACCCTGTGTGACGAAGATGCAAATAAGGAATTCAAGGTTGAAAATATTTCTAATGAAAATTCTGATAAGGAAGTTACAACATCGCGGGATAGTGTATCTAAAATAATCAATGAGATTGAATTACAAGAAAGCAATACAAATGCAAAAATTTTGAATCCATTATTGGATTTATCTGATGCGGCAACTGTTGATCCTTTCGATAATGAAGAACGCATTGAGGATTACCCATTTTACGATTATCTATCTTATGATTCATTTCACGATTCAAATGAGGAAGAAATAAAACAAGTCACCTCTTCCCCTATTTCTGATGAATTCGATACCAGTACCTTTGATTCAAACAAAGAACAAAATCCAATTCTTGATATTTCTGGAACACAACAACAAGAACAATTAAAAATTAACAAAGATTATTCAATTTTTGATAATATTGAAACTTCTTCGAAAGATCCCGAACATTTTTACGCTTCGGAAAAGATGCTAATTGCTCTGTTTAAAAATGAACTGTCAAATATCATAATGCAGTATCCACCAACAAGTTTTTATGAAAATAGTTACCGGAAGAATATTTGCAGTATTTTTCGTAATATACCTACCAACTCGCAACTATGGTATGAACAATACGTTGTTTTCAAGGGATTCTTGGAAGCTGTAGTAAATTCCACTTATTCACATAGTATAAATGATTCTACTTACCGGAAAAAGCGAATGACTGATGATCTAGCATGGCAACAAGGTATATCATTTATTATATTTAAAAAATAGATTTGTTAATATATTTTATTTATATTTTGCCGCATATTATTTGTCAAATTCTTTTTAAAAAAATATTGTTCTTTAGTTAGTTTTTATTATATTCCTTAAGAGAGTAATTACAATACTGTCAATAACTACAATAAAAAATATATCTCATTAAATATATCTGTTTATTTGACATTTTTTTATAGTAAATATAAATTAATGTAACTTAAGATACATATCTTTGCTGTTATTTAATTTATTTAAAATGTTATATTACAGATCAGATATCAAATTCGTTAGAAGATAACAAAGATGTGGACTTATTAGAAAATTTAAGAAAAATTTTCCAGAAAATGGAAATTCTAGCTCTTCACATTGACAGACTTCATGAACGATATCTTCTTCACAACAAACTTGATGATGATTATGCTTCGCACGAATTTCCAATTGAAACTGAAGAACATCGCGCATACACATCGAGAATTTTGTATGAAAAATAAGCAAAAAGACGTAATAAAATAAATTTCTCTTGATTATTGTATAGTGTTTCTTTCTTCTTTTTCTTTTTTCTTTCTGTTAATTTGATATTTTGTACAATGTTAAATAAATAATTTGTAAAGATATTATAAAAATTATTTATATTGATTATTACACGTTACAGAAACATATTACAGGAATTAACATAATTAGAATATTAGAGATTATCATAAATATAAGCGTTTGCGTAAAGTGCATTTTAATTATTTCCATCGCAATGCGTTAGTATACTTAATATGTAATGTGCTCACGAAATTTGTTCGTAAAACTGTTGCTATTTGACAAAAGCATGCTATGGAATAATTAGTGCGTTGTTCATATGCCTGCGCATAGGCCTTGAACTTATTTATGCTAATTTCTTACGATTTATACGTAGCTGCGTTAATGCGATAACATCCCATGCGTTAACTGAGTGACGATTGCAATTGGTTATTCGGTGATTATAGAATTGAAAAAGTAGGCCAAGCTCATATATCGTTAAAAGAGGTTCTTGATTATACTGAAAGAGTAACCTTTGGCTGTTTCCACTTTAAAATAAATTTTGAATCAATGTTATATTTACTCTTAGCTTCTTGCACATAAATAAAGCAACAAAATTACTACATATCTCATTAATTTGACTACATTACATCGTTAATTGATTGGTTGTTAATATATTGAATGCATCAGTGCTGTTAGTCATTAAAAGCTTATAAAACAACATATATTTTTATAAATTGCATAGTATCCTCGACAAAAACAGTATGTGAAATCCACGTTATTGCCAGATGGAATACACATTTGCACGTGGATCTTACGTGGCAATAATGTGGATGTTTACTGTTTTTGTTGGGATCATGCACTGAAAAAGTCAGTGTTTTATCAGTCAGTGATTTCAATATTTCAACTAATCGGAAATAGAACGCTGCAAGAATTACGATATATTCAAAGTTACGTAAATGAAACTTTTAATAAAATATGATTGCTGATCTTATCAAGTTTGTTGTTGAGTTGATATAGCGTTGCGCTTCTTTATTAATGCCAGCACTCGGCCAATCACGGGGCTTAATCGAGCGCTGACCTTACACCTTAACAGTTTCGTGAAACATGCAAGATCGACCGCGACAGTTCGATCAGTATTTCGATCGCCGGACGAGCATTCCGGCAAATTGCCTTGTAAATCACGGCACGTCTTGCACGCGTCTTGTTAAATTTATGAATCACACGCGAGCCTTCGTGATCGACGATCGATGGGGCGCTTTCCTCGTCGAAACAAAAGGCGACGCGATGGTTGTAAAATCGGCACGACAATCCGACACGCGCCTTCCCGCTGCTGTAGAGCTGTAGACGTTGCGAGGCAAAGCGCGATACACTTGGCGTGCAAGCGGACACGTTTCTACGACTGTCTGCCTATAAAGTACTGGCAACACGGCGATAAATTTTCGGTCGCTTTCGTGCACGAGCAGCCGGATGAGCCTCCTTTGTAACTTGCATAGTTAACATTTAGAGCTCGATGGAAGCTTTCGAGTTTCGAAGAAATGTAACGTCGCGATGCTGAGCACATGATAACGGAAGAACTAAGTTACATACTTAGACTTCTCATAAGAACTATACGAAAAAGCTTTAATAATAAATCTTATTTTACAGACAAAATGCTGCTGAACTGTTATACATTTTTTTATGTTGCTTTATTTACTTTTAGAGATTACTAAAGGAAATAAGTGAGAATATATAATTATATTCTTTTATATTTGTATTAATATTCTAAATCGTGATGATACATATTTCATGATGAATGTGTTAAATAATATTAAATTTTCTTATAGTAGGTTGCTCTTGTTTAGAAGCAATTATATAAATAAGGAAGAAACTATAATTTAAAATTATCGTTTTCACAAAAATAGTCGAATTATTATTTATTCACTATTTTTTTTAAACAATAATTTTTTTAAAAGTTTTCATACATTATTCTTTTCTTTGTCTGTGAGTTTGTAACAGATGGTTTACAAATAAGAAAAAAATTATTGCAATTATTAAATAAGAATTGTCAAAGTTATTAAAAAATGATAATCATGCGATAATCTTTCTCTAATAATTGCAATAATTTTTCTTATATATATCCTTAAATTGTTTGCTATAAATTCCAAAACAAAAAATAAAAAAATCTTTCATGAAATTATTTTATGGAAGATTTTGTGGATTGTGCGTATAAATGAATACGAAGGTAAACGTTTAGAAATCGGGTAAGCTCAGGAACCAAGAGAGAGCGCCACAAAATTCAAAGTGTGAATTATTTAGAAATGTATCCTCTATTATATGAAATAAAAATGAAAATAATTTGTGAAATATAAGTCAATTTGAACATTTACCAAAATGAGCAAAACAATTTTGGAAATTAAAGCTTTTTTATGGTGATTTTTTAAAAAATTTAGTTTATAAAATTCTTGTATTAAAAATCTTGGGAAAAAACCCAAGCAATTATTTGATTCAGCGCATGTAAGTCGATTAAAATAATTGCGGAGTTTTCAGATGAGGCATTTCATGTAACCCATATTCGGCGGCAGCATGAGACTAACTTTTTATCTCAACAATCTCGTGATTGCAAAATATATATACATTATAAAAAAAAAAAACTCAACGAACTTTCCCGCAATTTTCTTCGAATCGACAGAAGAAACTTAAACAGATTGTTGATATAGCTGCAGCAATTACAAAACTTTGCCTCAGATCAGACACGTAATTTTACAAAAAACAAAAGTTGGTGTTATAATCGGATTTATATATTGTTTAATCATATAATTGTGTAATGATTTTCAAAATTTGCTACATGAGGATTTATATTGGAAATAGATAGAAATTAAATGATGATACCACCACCACCTCGCAGAGCAGAATTCTACGGGAATTTCCAGGTGATATCCTGAAAGGGCTTCAGATTGTATGTGTTAGGTTCATGAATTTTGCTGGTAATGCTTAGCAATGGCTTAGCAACAGAACATTTAGCCGCGTCTTTCGAGGCGATCGAAGTTCAACCAGCTAGCTTCGTATTCAGATCTCAAGGAAGGTGGTAAAGTAACCACCCTATGGCAGAGCATTTTCTGCTTTAGTAGTGGCAGCACGGATGTTTTGTAGTGGGGGTGCTTCGAAGGCTTAAAAGGCCTTCCAACGTCCTTGTAACACGCAGTCTTAGAATCAAACATTCTAGTATTCCGCGTAAGTAAATTGAAAGTGCAAAGAGAGTTAGAATCTCACTTAACATCACGAGTTTTGTCAGACTTTCATCGAAGTGATCTGGTGTACCGAGATTAATTCGTTAAGAAGACAAGACTAGTTTGGGGTGAAAAGTACTGAAGTGAAAAAATTTAAAATCTAAGCAGGAAAGAAAGCGATTTTTTTTCCTCGCGAGCCATATCTTGGGTGGAGCTTGAATTTATGATTTGTGATCATACAAGTGGTGATAATTAAATATTATTTGCGTAACAACCGAGAGACCATGGGAGGCGAAATGAGTCTTCGAATAATTATATCTGTTCTATTGGTCATATCAATCTTTTCGCCGCCGTTGTCCGCTGCCCTCACAACTTTTGGGAAGAGTAATCCACAGAATCAAAATTCAAATCCACCACCGCCACCTACGCCAAGTATGTAAAATTTTAAAAATTATATTGTTAACATAATGTGTATAAATGTTTCTGAATAACTATAATTTAAAGATAATTATTGCATGCAATAATTTAATATATTCTCGTATTAATCACCACTTATAAAGTACTTAAAAACTTTATTTCAAAGTAAATTTGAGTAGCAGACAGATATCTTAATGCAAGTATCGATTCTTGTTAACTTATATTATCTTCTAATGACTTAATATTAAGAGAATAAAGATGCTAATTTATTCTCTATGTATTATTCCTTATTTTTGTTGATTTAGATCTCTTGAAATTGTTCAAGAATTACAAGTGGCTGTTCTTAAAATTATAAAAGTATTACTCTATTATAAATAATATTTGTATATTATTTATGTATAAAAACTTAATTACATTATAGATATAATATAAAATGTAATTCTATTAAGCGTGATGGCTACTTTAATGCATAAACTATAATATTTATTTTTCCAACATATTTCAGAACGTAACAAGATAATTATGGATAGGTTTTATAACATCAATCATTTCTACGCATTTTTATGACACTTCTATAAAGATGCAAATTAATGTCTAATAATCAGTCAATTTAAAGCTGCGTAGATATAAAAATGTTTGAGTGTCAAGGTTAAACTAAAGTGCCCATATGAATACTAATACTCTGCTGAATGTCAGAGTTCTAAACCGCATGGGGAGTTTTCAGTTATCATTATGATTTTTACATTATTTGATATTATAATATACATTTATACAATTAAGATAATTTAGAATTTAGGAAAAATTGTATTATGTATAATATTTTATCTTTACGATGTTTCACATAACTTATTAATAACGAAAGACGAAAGAATTCTTCGAATATTTAAATAGTAAATAAAGACTCTCTGCATTTACAGAATGATTACTCCAGAATCTTAGGTATTATCTTCGCTTCATATTCGCAGATTTAATCTCTAATAATACGTCAAAATAATATATTGCATACATTTTTATGAGACTAAGAACGCATTAAACTAGTTAAAGGTCAAATAAAATTACGGTTTCTTACACCGAATGCTATTGTATATGATATAATACAATTGTAGCTGGTAAAGCTCGCGAGTGTAGGACGGAAAGCGACTGTGCTGGAATTCAAAATACAACGTGCATCGCGGATCGCCGGGATGGAAGAACTCGATGTCTCTGCGGCGATTACTCGGCACCTCTTAATGGTGCCTGCGCTAATAAATTTAAAGGTAAATTAATTTTTACTAGAAAATTAATTACAAATTTATAAATAAATATATCTAAAATATTTTTGGTAGAAACACTATATAACATGTGACATCATTTTCTATATTCTATATTTAATATTTTATGTATATTTATATTTTTAACATCTTACATATTTTTGTTATATTTATTGCTTTGATTTCTTGAAACTGTAGTCAATTTTGGAAAATCGTTTTAACTAGAAGACGGAAGAAGAGATTTGCATATACTTACGTGCATATTGCAATATGTGCATGCACACACATGTGTGTGTTGGTGGTCGGTCTATGGTTATCTATGCAAATTGGTACGGGTAAAGGAGTACCGGGCTCGACCTACCTTCAGTAGTTACGCCAATACGACTCGTTTTTCTTCAGTCTCGTTTCACGGCAAGAAAAGGCGTGAATGTAGAATGGCAATAGCAGTAAAAACAAAATATTTACTCACTAATCTTTTGTGAATTGTATGCTAGAAGGAGGGGAATAATATTCTATATTCATTATGATAATTTTCAAGTTATAAAATATGATTCTAATGTTATAATTTTCGTAAATTTTAAATGGTGTCAATAAATTATTAATCAAAGTGATGGCAACAATCGTACCTGGTACGATGCAGCAAATAAATTTTATAACTTTGGAAATCGTATAACGTGTACCAACCAATTTGTAGTTCGATACGTAATATTAGAGGTTCGTGAAACGACCCGGAAACTTGGCAATTTCATTTGATTAGATGATCACTATGCACGTTTCCTTTCTGATCTTTGGCAGAGTTATCGATGATTACCTCGAACATTTTAAGGGTAATTAATCGTGGTTACGAATCGATCGCCAGTTTAAAATTATTTTTACGCTCGAAACGTTAAATGGAACGTTAAATATTTTTACTGTAGTTACTATGTATTTACAGTAATAAAACCATATAAATTTACATAAATTATAAATTTGATAACTATCCAGGCTTGTTAAAAAAATAAATTTAAATAAATATAATTTATTATTATTATGTATTCGTACTCCATTTTTCAAGATGATAAAATAAATAAAATTACGAAAAAATTCGCGTTTTGCTTCTTACAGTCATTTACGCAAATTATTAAATTATCTAAAAATTATGTTTTTAATAGAAAACATAGTATTAGGTCCATTAGTAACGAGTATTGTAAGATGTTTAAAAAATTAATTTTTTTATTACAATATTAGATAATATACTAAAATTCTGAAACGTTTCGACTTAACTTAGTCTTTTTCAGTCAAAATATAAAAAACTAATAATAATTACAAATTTACATCTAATTTACGTCGGATAGTTTTTGATCGATGTAAGTATATACGGGGATGTTGAAGTACGTTGAATTTTTTTAGATTTTCTGTGCCTCTGTAGATGGATTCAATAGTGAATTTGCCATAGTTAAAGTTAAAATTCTTCCAATTTATCGTTAATAGGCGAGAAAGAGAAGAATGAAATTGAGAAAAAGTCCTCCAATCTGTCATTATGTCCAACATGCTTGTGATTACTGAAACAAGTGGACCGTAATGACGTCAGAACGATAATTGACTATGAATCAATATTGGATCTGTAATATTAAATTATAAATGACTTACAGGATTTGCCGAATGTAAGAATTGTCAACTGGACTTGCTGATAATTAACAGTCATGTTGTCAGCGAACAAATGAACCCCAGCCAAAGGAAGAATTTTAACTTTGACGAATTCACTATTGGACCCATCTTCAGAAGCATAAAAAGTCTCAGACCCCACGGATTAGCTTATCACCCTCCATACTCACATCCAGCAAAAACTATCCGATGTAAATCCGATGTAAATTTTAAATTATTGTTAGTTTTATATAATTTGACTGAGGAAGACTAAGTTAAGTCAAAACGTATCGGAATTTTAATAAATTATCTAACATTATAATAAAGAAATTAATTTTTTAAACATCTTACCATGCTCGTTACTAATGGACTTAATATTATGTTTTCTATTATTTAGATAAAGCAAACGACATACATTTTTATATTTATAATTATGTTTTTATCTTTTAGCACTTCATTCATCCTGCAGTTCCGACTTAGAGTGCATAGAAGATGCTCAATGTGTGCAGCATAACAGTACAGGAAAACGCTGTTATTGCCGAGAAGGATTTTACGAGGAAACTCCATTGTTTTGTAACGGTAAATTTTATTTTTTCATATTGCAATAATTATTATTTGTTAGAAACGTTGATAATGATGAAAGTAACATTTACTGCATTAATAATATGGTATGAAAATGTATCAAAAATATATTTATTTTTCCATAAGAATGTAAGTAAAATGTAACGATTATCGTTAAAATATTAAGTAATAATTGAAGTAAAAACTTTCAATGTCCTAATAAAAGGAGTTGATATTAAAAGATTTTATTTTGTTTTAGATAAATTATAAAATATTCCATTCTATAAAAAAATACATTCTAACAGTGTTAATATAAAAATACATATCACCATGCTATATGATCACCATTTAATAATTCTTTGCCATTTCTGAAAAACAGAATATATCAATGTTAACATTAAAAATTGAAAAAATATGATAATAATTTTCTCGCTGAATTTATTGTTATTTATCTCATCCATAAGATTATTAGGAAATTGAATGATATAATAATCTCGTTCAGCTCTTTTGAGATTTATTCTCATAAACATGTGTAGCAACCATTGAAAGTTTGAATTTTTCTTAATAATTTTTGAGATAATTGAATATCGCTTTCCATGGGTATTATGTTAAAAAAATAATTTAAAATATTTACATTCTTCGTAGGGTGCTCACCCATCTTCACGTTGTACACAACGGCTCTTCTGGCTGCTTCGCTCGTGCTTGGAAGATTTAACTGCGTCTAAAATATTCAAGCTTTTAAAAAATTATCTTGATAACTCCTGACTCTGTACGATAACCCACGGTAGAAAAATATTATAATTCTTCGAATCAATAAATCAAAGGAGAAGTTGCCTAGATCATACATTTATCTATAAAAGTATTCATTTAGTTAAACAAAAACTTTAAGTAAGATGTATGTACATATGAATATGTTTGAGTTTTAGAATGATAATACACATTTATGTGTCAAATAAGTATGATCTACGAAGAAATCTTCATTGAATATAAAATATTCCAGTAATTGTGCACTTTTTCTTGATTATTCTTTTCATATTCTTTAGAAAAATAATTTTCTTCTTGAATAAGAATTTAATTCATAACCAAATCAGTAAATTTCCGACAAACAATTCTATGAAATAGTAAAATGTTTATGTATTTCGTGTAAACTGTTTAATTTTTATAAACTATTTTGCTAATACTATCATGTTTTACACACTATTTAATATATATTATTAATATAAAATATAATAACACAAAGATTAATTTTTCACACTAAAACAATAATCATTGCTTTTATTTTATTTGTAGCACGGGGAAAGTGTGCGATTTCTAGAAAAATTTTATATAAAAAATGCTTTATTTGTTGCAAATATACGTGTAAAGTTCAGCATTTTCTTTTGATTGCTTTTAGATTTAGGACATTATTTCCACATTAAATCATTTTATGGCCGATATATTAATTTATAATATCAATAAGTCTTATACAGTTGGCAGTAAGATACACAAAATACTTTGTCCACAAATTATGAAAACAAATTTCAATATTTTCGAACTTTTTCTGTAGAGAAAAGTGAATGGTTCAGAGTTTCTAATTTTAATTTTAGACATCCGCGGAAATAAATAATTTTACTGCGTCTAAATAACTTTTATTCAAATATCCACCATTAATTATATCTTATATTATTGACAATGTAATTTTATTATCAATCTATAATTTAGATTCGTAATAAAATGTTAAAAAAATAATTGTTAATTCTGAATCACTGTATAACTATTAATTAATCGTAAGTAAGCAATCAAATCTTCATACTTGCATATATTTTTAGTACATCGAGTGCTTTAAAGTTATTATAATTAGAAAAAATTATAGTAATGGCAATTAAATTAGGATAAATACCAAATTCATTATTTTATATAAAATTTTCCGTGTTTATGTAATAATAGTCTGCCATTTCATTACTATTACCATATTCTTATTCTGTTAGATAATAATAATAACACGAGTGTGAAAGACTAAAAGAATATATAATATTATTAACGTATTTTAAATAAAATTTATTATTAGATTTGAGTGTTTTTAGAATCTGAGATACTAAAGGAATAATGCTTTGATAGTAAATTTTTGCAGTGTACATGAATAAGCTTCGTATTTTAACTGCACTCTAAAAGCATTCATAAAGATGCGTACATTAATATACTTAGAATAATTTAATATATATAATATTAAATTATATATATATATATATATATATATATATATATAACTTAAATTATATTTTCCTTAATGCACGAAGTATACAATAAACAAAATTAATAGAATATTCACAAAATTCTTAGCTCAAAATTCAAAGCTGTAAACACATACAATTTTCTAAATGTTTCAGAATTCTAACAAAAATTCAATAATAATTAAATCATCATTTATCAAATATTGCATTAATTCTTAAATCTGCAATATCAATTTGAACGTGCGACATCAAAATAAGTTCTTGTGAAGAATATATACATATTTTTGCTGATTATTATTATACACGCAATCAGCAGATAATATATTTATTTCTCCGCTAGTATACTTTTAATTGCATATATTAGTTACATAGTTTAATTTTATTAGATATAAGTATCTTTTGTAAAAACTTTTTAATGTCAAGATAATGAGAGCGTAGCGTGTTAACTATTAATCTCACTTTAATGTCGTTTTATGTATTTGAATATTTCTTGCACAAATAAATCTTTGAATTTTTTCGCAATATTTATTTATTCTTTAAAAGTGGTATTTAGGGTAGAAGGTGTATAAGATAAAATTGAAATCGATAAATGTTAAGATTAATTTATACCTCAGGGATTATTTTAATTTTTCATTTTCATTTTTATTTCTTCCTTTTTTTCTATCAATAGCATAACCCAGGAACCAAGAGAGAGCGCCATAAAATTCAAAGTGCGTATCACTTAAAAATGTACTCCCTATATGAAATAATAATGAAAATAATTCGTGAGTATGTTGATCTGAACATTTATCTTAAAATCCTTTAGAAATTAAGTACAATAATTTTATTTATCTTGGCGTAATCATCTTCACTGTCACTTTTTTTTAAATACCAATTGTGTTACAGTATTTCCCGTCTGTCCACCAAACTGGAAGGTATCCGTAGGAAGTTCACTATTGAATTCGAAATCTGCGAACAATAACCGCATTATCACAATGCATATATATCATAAGAGATCGTCTTCGTAATATTTTCAAGATAATGATGCGAAAGCGATAAATTCTTTTGTGAGAAAAATTATCTTTGATAAAATAATCGAAGAAATCGTAAACACGTGCACGCGCGTAATAAATTTGATTGCAAGAATATTATAATAATATAAATAATAAATAATAATAATATATAATTAGTATCTTGATTAAAAGATAGAGCTACTAAAATTTTAATTAATAATTGTACTAACGACTCGCAAAATGTTTCAGCAATTCTTCTTTGGTCCAGTTACAGGACGTCAAGACGAAATATCCATCTGACAAAAGGATGCGGTATATATTTTCTATATATTTCTGTCGCTTTGCCATCGGATCTTCCGGATTTAAACTAATTGCGTCATAAGTGCCTTTATCATGAACGACTTTAAAATCATGCGGTAATGTGTTGTTGAGTATATCGCAGATCTCTACTTTTACATTCGGCAAATTGTTTTCGTTTAACACCATGCGGGCCAAATCTACCCCTTTCTGTGAGTAATCTATCCCCGTCAAGTTCGTGAATCCTTCTTTCGCGAGTGCCACCAAAGTCATCGCATTACCGCATCCTACGTCGATTATCTTATCGTTTTCTTTGTTCAAATCCAACTTCGTGGCGATCCATCTAGAAAATGACTTTCTTTATTTGATATTTTTGTGGCTGTACAGGTAATGATCTTTATTTGTCTTCATTTGTTTTTATTTATTTCGAGTATCTTCAAAAAAGTGATGGACATTGTTTTCAAACTAATTAAACTAATTTTAGGAAAAGTTAATTATTTTCCTTTAGAAGTTTTTTCCTCACATATTATATATTACATTAAAAATATAAATTATAATATAAAGAATTTGTTTATTTCACACATAAAATTATATTAATACTCAGGCTGTAAAATTTTACATGATTTTTGAGCATTCTAATTATCGAGCTGTGCGAAAAAGAGGGATTAAAATTAAAATAATTATTTCAATAAGCATTAAATCATAAATATTTTATATTTCTCAAATTTTTTAACGTAAAATATTTATTATCAGAACTATAAAAATAGTAAAAATAATAGATAAGTAATATACATCGTTTAAAAATTACTCGGATTTATAATGGTATATTTTCCGAGATTCTGACATTTTTATTACAGCCTGTAAATGATTTAATTGCTCAATTTTTCTTGTCTTGGATAAAAAGAAAGATAATTTTTAATTCTTCAGTCGTCGAGAAGGATTTTTATATAAATCCGATATCTAGTAAAATATGTATATTTTTTCATAATAAGTTACAAACTTCGTCGTTTAAATTTAAAAAACCTGAATAAATATTATATCCAAAAGATACACATTCTTTTATATTGAGATCTCAAGATTTCTCTGTGTTGCGAGAAATAGCGCGACGACTGAAGGATTAATCAACGATTGCGAATTTATATATGTATATTTTTTCATAATAACTAAAGGATTGATCAACGATTGAGAATTTATTTCTGAGCCCAATGGGCTCGATTATTCGCAGTGAAAAAAACCTATCGCGGGACCGACCGCGAAACGTTACCGACCGAGAGGACAGAGCGCCGCTCAGTCGCGCAGATGTCGCCTCTAGTGGCGCGCGGGGAACAGTCACGATCGCGTCGCGGCTGTTCGCGTTTCCGCGGGAAAGCCCATCGATTTTTCCGCGGTGCTGTTTACCCGCGGTGCGAGAGACGCGTGTTCGCGTGCCGGCCCCAGGCTCCGCTTACCGTACGACCTTGCGTGCGTTGGCCGCGCCGAACCATATCTCACCCACGTCGCCGTGGTCGCGGAAGTTCTCGAGCTCCTGCGCGTACGCGGTCTCCCAGCTGCGGCAACAGAGGATCAGTAAAAGCGGCGAGTGATGCACAACGGGTGTCGCGCGCTCACGGTACGTATTACTTACAACTCGAGAGTGCCCAGCTGCGACGGCGTCAGCTCCTCGCTCACTCGCTCTGTCATTATTGCGCCGCGGATTCGCCTCGACGGCTGTCACGACAATGTCGAGCCTGTCGGGTCTCGCGATGCACGGGGAAGATCCGATCTGCTCGGGCGGTATCGGAGTACATACGTATATAGATTTAAATCGAGTAATTTAATCGCGATCGATCAAGTTAATCGTGTTAACATGAAAAGTGGAATCAATTGGGAATCAGACGCAAATTGAGTGACAATATTTATTCACGAACCGGTGAATAAAATCTAATAAAATCTCAACGTGGAATGTAGGAGTTCGTTGCTTTGAAATTTCACAACGAGATGGCAGCACCGTTTAGATATTCGCGACAAACGCACGTTGCTTTGTTAATTATAAATGAAATACGTGCTTGTTAAAAAGATTAAAGCAAATTATCATTAAATTAAATTGAGATAAAGAAAGCAACAAAAATAGAGCTCTCTAAATTTGCAGGAAATGTCTGTGACACATTTTCATGTTTATATTTTTATGTTATGTATTAATGAAATATAAATGATTCTTTATATGATCTTTTTTTCATTCATGATGATGATTTATTAAATCATTATATGTGTGTGGTAAGCAAGGAAGGGAAGAAGTTTGGTTTACTTTCTTCTTATAATTGAATATCCAATTATTTTTGACAGTGTTTTATTGTGTTTGTTGTATTATAATATTTTGTAATATATTGCATAGCTAATGCAGGTGTTTAAAGCGCTATCTGGTAGCTGTAATGCTAGATGCAGAGTTGCCAATTCAGATATTTTATCCACGTTGCAAAGAAATTTTTAGTTTTTTTTTTTTCGCGAATTTGGTTCGGGAATTTATTTTGAGAATTTATTTTAGGAAACGGATGCATTTGCCAGAGATAGTATAAAAATGTTATTGATATGATTTGTGCAATAAATATGTGAAATGTTGAATGTACACATATCGAATTTTTTCGAATTTTGTTGTTTGAATAATTTCTTCTGTTTACGTGAACCTGTTGTTATTTATCTCAGGTAGCAAATGTAGGATTAGAAATCTTGATTGATTGTACACTGAATTTATTTACACGATCCTTGTACGCGATATATATTTGCGCGTGTTACGTCGAACCTAACCTAGTCGCGGAGATCAGACTTGTTTTTACCTAACGATATGGTTTAAATATCTAATGTCATCGTGATGGTGCATAACTCACAACACACACGCTCGTGATAACCTCTACGTTGCAATTTTTATTTTTTCAGCCTGGATTATTAAGTGCTATTTAAACATGAGCATAAACAGTTTGTTAACGAGTCTGTTATGTTTTGGTAAGTGAATAGACCTCAGTATTTTAAATCATATTTTACAGAAACAATAAAATAATTCTACTGTCAAGTAAGATCAGCAAGTAGAATGACATAAATTCTTTTATCGTGCTCAATATTTAGAAATTTATAAGCCATAATTTTAATGCCGAGCTCATATACCTCACTGTTTAAAATGGCACGTAATATTTATTACTTTTTATTTGTGAGCTTTTTTTAATAGTACAAACTTTGAATTTATGAAGTGTATTATGTCATGAAACGGAATATTATTGCAAGTTATAGTTTATGCAGCTTTTCTGACTGCAAGTGGAATAGTCTTATATCTTGGTTCATATTTTACTTGTCTTTGTAATTGTCTTTGAAATTGTAATTTTCCTATGTAGTGTGATTAAATAAGTAAGTAATTATAATACAATGTTGTATAGGGCGACAATGCACGAAACCTACTGCTGTGGCACGATGTTACGCTTCTGTTGCTGCGAATCCAGCAGACAAAAATGGTGTAAAACCAAAGACGGGTATATTAATGTTGAATATGGGTGGTCCTACCAATACTGATCAGGTCCATGAATATTTGTTAAGAATAATGACCGATCGTGATATGATCCAACTGCCAGTTCAAAGGTTTTAATTCGAAATTTTATAGATATATCATAATGGAGGCGGATAGTATGTAGAAGAGATATCTTCTACATTCTAGAAATATGTTGCAGTAAATTAGGTCCTTGGATAGCCAAACGACGTACTCCGGAAGTTCAGAAAAAATATTCTGAGATTGGTGGCGGCTCGCCAATTCTACAATGGACAAATAAGCAGGGCGAACTTTTATGCAAAAAGCTGGATAAAATTTCGCCTGAAACCGCACCTCATAAATATTATGTTGCCTTTCGGTATGCAGATCCTCTCACAGAAGATACTCTTGAGAGGATACGCAAGTACGGTTATAAGATTTTCTTAAATGTAATGTAATCCAAATTTGAATAACATATAAATATAATTATAAAAATGAATAAATAACAACATGAATATTAGAAGATAATTTAAATGAGTTGTGCTTTTTTCAGCGATGGGGTACAACATACTGTACTTTTTTCTCAATATCCTCAATACAGTTGTTCAACTTCAGGTTCCAGTTTTAATGCTATATACAATTATTACAGGACTAGGTGATTATTATTTTTAATCGACTTTTAGATAAGATTAATTATAGACCGATCTAGAAGATTAATTATTTTTGTTGTCTGTTTTTCACATATTTATTATAGGCAGATTTACTCAAAATTAAAGCTGCAGTACATATTTTGTATGCTATTTTACAGATATATATTCATTATACACACAGAAAATATTTACATTATATAAATTAAATTATTGCTTTAATTATTGTTCTAATGTATAGAATATAATAAATAAGAATAAATAGAATATGTTAAAATATATACACACGAAATAAAAATTATTTTGCAGAGAGTCACCAAATGACATGAAATGGAGCATAATCGATAGATGGGCCACGCACCCGCTTCTTGTGAAAACATTTGTCGAAAGGATTAAAGAGGAACTTGCACAATTTCCTAGCGAAAAAAGAGACGATGTGATAATTTTGTTTTCAGCTCATTCCTTACCATTGCAGGTTACCATCATGAATCAATGTGTACTTAGTTTTATAATTACTTAGAAATTAGTTTGATGTGTCTTTTTCGTTAGGTTGTTAATAGAGGAGATTCTTATCCCGCTGAAGTTGGAGCCACAGTTGCATTAGTAATGCAGGAATTAAATTATTGCAATCCGTACAGTTTGGTATGGCAGTCAAAGGTATATACATAAATGTATATACTGTAATGAATGTGTGTACTGCGAAATGCAAGACTCTCTAAGCCAATTAAATTTCGTTAAAATTTAATGAAATTTAATTGGCTTGGAGAGTTTTGCATTTAGCGCGTCATGTATTATGAAATATATGTATTTAGGTTGGACCTACGGCATGGCTAGGACCCTTCACCGATGAAGCATTAAAGGGTTATGTTAAACAAGGCAAGAAAAATTTTATTTTGGTACCAATTGCATTTGTAAATGAGCATATTGAAACCCTTCATGAATTGGACATAGAATACTGCCAAGAACTTGCGGAAGAAGTAAGAAATGCTGTCGAATTTTACTGTTATTTAATGAACAAAGAATATTTTATGTTTAATCATTCTAGCTTGGTATCGAGAGAATACGAAGGGCTGCCGCACCTAACGATCATCCTATTTTCATCGACGCTTTGACGGACATTGTTGTGTCCCATCTTAGAACGAAACAATCAGTAAATCCTAAATTTTTAACACGATGTCCTCATTGTGTAAATTTAAATTGCGATGCCAGCAAAAAGTGGTACGCTAAAATCTGTAAAAATTAATAGTATTTTCAACGCGCGCGCGAAATCATAATTATAAATATTATATTTAAGTATGAATAGTGATTATTTGTATAATTTGCAATATCAATTATATATATAATGTTATATAATGGTTTGTTAATAATTGAATTAAAATGAACAGATCTAATGGAATATATATGTACTATATTTGTGAAAACCGTGCAAATAATATCGAATGAATTATGATACTTGTTTTATTTCGTAAATCCCTCGCAAAGTTCCTCTAGAAATCAACAGCTAAAGCAGCTTTGTTAACAAAAAATTTTTATTTTTTTTATATGGACATATCGCTAGAATAGTTCTCGTTTATCTCTTTGCTCCCGACATAATCCGGGACAACTCACGTTGTATCACCGGCTTTTTTAAAGTAAATACAATAGTTCTCTTGTCAATAATATCTATAGTTTTTGTTAATTTTTGTTATTTGGTTTATTTTGTTCAAGTTGGCGCATTTACTGGATTTTATTTTTTTTTAACAAAAAATCACGATTGTATATCAGGTGTTATATCGGTGATCTCGATGTTACGCTTCTTCTTTTACTTGCTTACCAGCTTTGTCTTGTAAAAACATGGCGACAATCAGACGGTAATAATTCTATTATTGCTATACAAGAAAATTACTGCATGTCAAGCTTGATAGATCAGACCGTAATAATCCTATTATCGCTATACAAGAAAATTACTGCATTTTACATATCAAGCTTGATAATTTTCTTTAGCTATACAGTTGCTTACAAAGTGCTTGTGATTTTACAAATATTTTTTGTATTTTATCTGATTATACACAGACATTTTTTGCATTTGCGTGTAAATTTTATTGATAAAGCTCTATTGAAATTTTGCCAATTTATTTTTAATTTCAAATTTTGAACTTGAGAAAATAATTATACGTTTTGCATTTAATAAATATGAATATGCTATATCTTTTAATAAACATAAGATACGAGACAGTTATAAATAATTTTTCATTTTGTATTTATCAATTTCGATGACTATTATTTTTCGATAATTGTAATAAGTTATCGGTACATGATTTTGCTATAATTATCTTTATTATTTATAGAAACTTTTCGTATGGAGGTTAAAAATGAATGTTTTGTCTTAAAAGAGATAAACTTTATTGTGCGTACAGTTCGTCATCTTAGGGTCAACTTTCTTACTCGAGACTTCCCCAGGCTTATTATTCCGTATAAAGCAAAGAATATTATATTATTACTAACAATATTATTTTGACCTCTTTGACGTTACTTCCTTTAGTCACCTGAAAAAGGACATATTTAACGTACTAAATCGATTACAGATTTTTGATGAATTTCAACAAGTTTAAAATGAAATTATTTATTTTTATTAATTGAATTAAATTTTCAAAATCAGTCGTGAATTGATGAATTACCTTTTTGTTTATTTAAATTTTTTTATTTTACCGTATACCATTGTATACCATTTACCGTGTACCGTGTACCATTGTATACCGTAGCACAGTATAATGTTTGCTTCAATATTCAGTAAATTATTTTGACGCGTAAATATCGGACATCGGACTTTAAAAGAGCTTTTTTCTATTTTTTTTCGCATTTTTAAGCGCAAATGTAAAATAATAAATAGGAAAAAAATCTCTTAACCTTTTTTCCGATTACAATGGTTAAATGATCAAATTACCTATTGCCTCAAGAAGATATTAACTATGGCTATATTGCAAACGACAGTAGTAAAGATCAAGTTATATCAAAGAATCGAATTTGTTAATTAAGATTAATAATGATTAGAACTATTTCACTTTAATACTCAATCATAAACAAAGAAAAAAGTAAATTAATATCATTACTTATATAGTTAACATTACTTTATACATATACTTTACAATGTATAAAATTAATCTTTTTGTTTGATAAATGTCCAATAATACGATATTCCATGCAATTTTTTTCTGATATTTAATGATTCTTTGGTATTGACATGTTACTTAATATTAAATATTAATATTAACAGAATTATAAATAGAAAGTATCGATAATTTTAAAATGTACTTTCATTTCATTACTTTTTTATTATTTGCATCAATATATTATGAAGCTGTTGTTTGAGAGATTTCTTTCCTTTCTATTACAAGCTAAAGTAAAGAATATTAATTCTTAATAGGAGAAAATATTGAGTCATTTGAGTGAAAAAAATTTAATTTTATCCAAAATAATTGGTCTCTAACAGATATTTTAGAAAAAAGTTTATTCTAAAAGATCGATACATTCTAAAGTTAACTTTCTTTATTTATATATCGGATTACGCTGAATATTTTAAAAAAGATTTATATGCGTTTTATCGTTGAAAGGAATAAATAGGAAAAATAGTTGTAAAAATATATGAACGACTGAAAAAAATCTTTTTCATGTTTGTTATATTGAGAAGTCAAAATAAAATATGCAATATTCATTTATTTGGCGTTATTTTCTCGAATCGAAAGCTTCAAATTCTTAAATATTTGACAAATGAATCGTACAAATAAATATAGAGCAAATACTGTATGCAAATGATAGCATTTTGTCTTAAAACAAAAAGTAAACAATTAAAGTATATTTTTAAAAATTTGTATACAAATCGAATAATCTTTTGTTTAGTTTTCTTTTTAACGTTATCATAACATATTAATATCTCGTACACATGTCAATGTACATTATAAAATACAAACTATACGTTTCTCATTTTTATAATTTAAATACAATTTAGATTCAAGCAACTTTCAGCAAACATTAAAATATAACATAATTTCTTTTCGCTTCGACGGCAGGAGGAGCGGAGACGGTTGCTCCCATTAGTCCCGCTATTCATTATTAAACAGCGAATAAAAGCGTCCGTGTCGCATTAAATTTAATCTCGCCTCCAGCAACGCCGTACAACTAGTCCTTCGATTTCTTCGCAGGTTCTTTACGACGAGGGGTTTATCCTAGCGACAGTGTCGTCGTCGTCGCCGCCGTCGCCGCCGCCGCCGCCGCCGCTGTCCTCGTCGTCGGAGTGCCGTCTCCACCACCACCGTTGCCGCCGCCGCCGCCACCGCCGCCGCCGCCGTCGCGCTCGGGGTATCGAACGTGAGTCGCGCGGCGCTGCCAGCCGCCGCGCCGGCCATATAAATGCGTGGCGCCGGCGGGCGCGCTCAGTATGTGTCATGCTTGGCGAGCGCGCGTATTGCCTGTGATGGCGGCTCGAGTGCGGTTGAAGATGCGCCGCGGCACCGGCGTGTCGCCGCTCGCCGTTCTGCTCGCGGTGTGCGCTGTGTTGGCCCCAGTCAGCGGGATGTTCGAGCACCGGCACTGCGATCACCAGCATCCGCGGGCGCACGAGGTAAGTGCCGATCGCTCACGAGCGGAGGGCGATTCTAACCTCTCCGCGCGCGCGTCTCCGTTCTGCCGTTGCGGCATTTAACTCCCCTCGCTCCGCTTTTCTTATCTAAGCGCGTACGCGAGATCTCGCGTCTCGTTATCGTATCTCGAATCTTTGTTAATACTTTTGCCGACCGCGTTTCTCTCTCCGTTTCCTGTCTGAGGTTTTTTTCACTTTGCCGAGGGAAACGTCCGGTCGAGCGCGCGACAGATTCGATCGCCCGTTACTCGCGGTTGTATCCGTCGCGTGCGTTCGCACGTGTTCGCTCCGTCTCGCTCTCGCTCACGTTGTGCAACGTGGTCGTAGCCCGTGCGAACGGATCGCGTTTCACGTTTAACGACCGCTTTCAAACTTTTGACGTATTCTTCCGTTGCACAATCTCTCGTAATACTCGAACGCTGAAACCTATGTAAATGGTGTCGCGAATTCGTTATGGTTTTCCAACTCTTTGTGATTATGAATTTTATCGAGACCCGCGTCGATTAAAGACGCGCGTGGATACCTCATTTTCGCGCGGCATTTCAACGCGCCATTCATACGTAGCGCCGATAGAAGGAAGACTTCGGTGAATGTTTCCATGCGCGGCGGCGGGAGGGGGGAAACACGTGTTTTCGGAACAGCACGTGCTGCTGCGGGATGTCTCGGCGCGTTGACCTTCCAACGGATCGCGCGTCGCCGTTTCATGGACAACGGGGCTCGACGCTCACGGTTTATAACGTCGGCTTTATTGACAGACGTTCGCGGAGTATCGCTAAAATCCGCGGTATTTTACAGAGTCGTTGAAGTTGGCGTGGGTTTCGTCAGTACCTTCCGTTATCTCTCACGTTTTTTTCCGCTTGATCTTACGTCGCATCCACGAGATACGCGATGCGAGACTCGCGTAATGTCGCAAACAGCGTGTTGTAAAATATTAACTCTTTGCAGCCCTACGTAGAATTCGATGATAATGCCGCGTGATGGAGATTAATACACGATTTTTTAAGCATTCGAATTTATATATGATCTGATTGTAATTGGTAAACTGTATTTTTAAAATTATACTTTATTTCAAGTAATAAAAATTCTTTAAATTGTGTTAGCCCGTCGATTAAATAATATTAATGATAAAAAACTTTTTGCTTGATTAATATAAATAATTTGGACTGCAAACGGTTGATATATGACTTGGAAAGATATTGATTTTATTTATGAGCAACAAGGATTTGTTGTTATTTTGAGGTACGAAAATTATTGGAGATAAGATAATTTTATAATAGTGTATTTAAAGACTAATGTACCTCGAACGTTTATTGCCATTGGTTTACGCGATTTGCGTACCAATTATCATTGTCATTTCGAGGAAAATGGAATTATATTTGGATGAGATATATTGCAATATAATGATTTAACTTCCTATTATGTGTATTCGATGTGTGTGCTGTACTTTTGAGGATCATTTACGTTCCATCGTTACGGATATCGTTTATCTCATTAAATCTCTATCATTCCCCATAATATGCGTTCTTTAGACTGCATTGCATAATATTGCAGAACGAACTTGGTTGATATTTGATGCTTAATGAATAATTCATAATTATTGTAATAATCATATCATCGATGAATATTAATTATATTAGTTGCAAATATTAATTGTGCTATGTCGTGAATGTTCATTGATCTATAGGATATTCCATTATCTGGATGCTATTTTGCTACTATTGATTAAACTTGTCAAAGCAGAAATAGTTTCGGTAATTAGCATACATAAATGAGAAGCTATTGGCTTTCTAATTCAGTTATAAAATTAAAATTAAATCTTAATTAATTTTGCAACATTTCCTGTTTTTTTTTAACAAATTGATTAGAAGTTATACAATAATAGTTAATGTTGAAAATTTAAAACTTACGGACAAATGCTTATCAAGCTTTGGTTAAAGAAAAATTTGTTTTCGCTTTGATCAAAGAGTCTGTGTGTGAAAGAACTGCGAGATTGATGGGAAATTCTATATCGTATGTTTTGTATCGTTTATTGGGTACTGTAATAGTTCTGCGTAAATTTTAATTTCATCCTTTGAACGTGGACTATTTTTCGTATGACAGAAAACAATCGACAAATATGGCACAAGTTTTAAAATCGTGAATAGGCAGACAAGCCAACCGTTTCCTTTTCCATCTCGGCCCCTTTTTGCCCCCGGAAAAATAGACTCAATTTTCAGGATTGGAACGATTGGTGTGCAGATGATTCTCTATTCGTAGAACGAAGTAACTTGATTGACTTTTCACTCGGTCAAATTTGACAATTTTTGTTTGCAAAAGTCAGCGTAAAAATTTCCTTAGAAATAAAAGTGCAATATTCCGTAATTACGAGATTTTCTTTCGTGCAATAAGAAAAAAACGAATACTTTTCAATCAAACATTTATGCACAATATCGAGATTTTATAAAAACTCAATCTGTGATGCGTGGAATTAAAACTGCAGTGACAATTTTTAAAATTTTATTTTTAGCTCTTTTTGTTAGTCTAGTGCAAGAGTATTTTTGCGCTACTTTAAAATACAAATCCAGCTCAAAAATATACTTTTCTCCGGGGACCTAGTTATTTTCTTGTGCTAAAAAATAGTTTTCCATTGCGATATATAAATTGGGTGAAAAACCAGAATATTTCGATGGTACAGTGAGTTGTACTCATGGGTGCAACTTCAGGATCTAACGATTCTATTGTTAACATGTACTGTATGCGAGTTTACATATCATTCAAAACAAAAATAAAAAAATGTTAACATTCAGTGTTTCGCTCGGAGAAAATGAAAAGTAAACGTACTCCATCGTGACGTGCGTTAAAAATACATGTCGGAACAATGCGATTATACGTGTGAATGTACATTACATCATTATTAATCCCCATGATAGCGCATTGAACGATTCTCCACAATCTCTATAATAACACGTTGAACAATTTTTGAATAGTTGATAAATTAATCTTTTCCTACAGTAAGAATTTATATTTGTGGCGCAACTTATTCCGTATTATAAACTAACTGGTTTATAATACGGCATTTCGGCAAATGAATCGATGTGCTTCTAGTCGAAGTACATGATGGCGGCTTTATACGTAGGTATATTCGTTTTAAGGATCGTTTCAGTGAGAATTTGCATGCGAATGTAAAAGTTTACGGACGTCCCGCTCGTGCTTATGGCACTTTGTGCTAGCATTCGGCAAACTTTTCTGTTTGGTAATCCCACTGTCATCACGTACCAATTTTGCGCTCTTCTAAGGACATAATTCATTTTTGGTACAATCGCCCTTTACTCCGTAGGGTTTGATAAAAGAGACGTGGAATTATGCGAATTGCATGTCCCTTGTTGGCGACCAGCCAACTGTTTACGAACTGCTCTTTTCTGCCAAACTAATAATACGGGAAAGTCCACACTCGCGCAAATCGGTGTATTATGCATAGTGTAACTTTATTTTCCTTCAAATTTTATCATATTTTTCCTTTTCGTAAAAGTTGCGTAATAATTTACGTAACTGTCGGAAATTTTTTCTTCTTGGTTTTAACTATGATTTTAATATTAAAATTGTACGATGAAAATTAATTATTGCGAATTAAATATAAATGTATGAACAGAAAAGACGGATGAGATCTAAATCGTTTGTATCAAGATTTAAATCTGTTTGACGCGACGAAATTGCTCTCGTAACATCTATAAAAGGGATAATTGCACGTAATACCTTACAATTTGTTCGCGCCGAGAAGTGTCGAGTTTTCATTATGATTATCCTTGTAATTTTCTCCGCCTGCGAGAAGAACGACGCGAGTGTCAAGTTTTCATTACGATTATCGGAAGTACTTTGCGCTCGCTTGCTGTCGCGATGAGAATAAAAGTAAAACGAAGGTCGTGCGATTTCGTAGGAAAAACTTTCCTTCGAGCGTTTCAATGAAAGTGTACGCGAATGGAATTTCTGGAGCACACGTACGCGCGCGCGCGCTCTCGCAAAATCCGCGTATTTTTCTCCGGCACTGATTTATTTACGAGGCGGTCGGCTAAAATCTCGTGTGCAGAAAGGTTATTAAGAAACTCGATTCCCATCGAAGTTTATGGGCTTCGTGAGACGTGTACAACGATATATGCGACGGTGAGGGGCTTAAGAGGGAGGACATCGTGGAAATCGGACACGCGAGCTTTACGTATTGCATTTTTTCGACGATCCCTCAGCTCGGATCGATCGATCGAGAGCGTTAAGACCTGTCTGCGCAGACAAATTATAGACGGTATACAGATACCATGATGGATTATCGGTGAAGGTACATTCTCATCCGGTCAATTGGTATATTTACGCATGTTTCGTTCGAGTAAATTTTATATTTCAAGTACACTTTTCCACGGGAAAATATTTGATAAAATTCTCGATATGGACTTACAGAAATATTCAGATGCATATTTATTTTATTTTGATTGTAAAAAATTCTGTTTGAAAAATTTTAATGGGTTACGTGGAAATATCCGTAGAAATTAACGTCTATTTATAAGTGAGAAAGTTCACTAATTTTTTTTGTAATTTTATTTTAAATATAGTTGATCATGTTATGAATTTACTTATTAAATATTTTATTTAAAAAAGATATTCCATATGTATAACACTTGCAACATACTGTACAATTTTTTAATTAGATATTATTAATTTAATAGTATTAATCTTATTGCATAATGTATCTATATGTGAATGCACTGAAAGTTATTATTTTAAATTCGCATGTTACAAGATTAATGTATAATTTTATTTCAACGATTAAAGGCCGCCGCACACATCTTATATGAATGGGATCTCGATCAAATTGGTTGATCGAGAAATGTTGATATAATATACGTTTTGACTTACTGATCAAAAGTCTCAATGGTCACCAATAATCAATAATTTTTGAGTTATGACGACTCAAATATCCAAAATTGACCTTCATGAAGCGATATGATGTAATGATAGGCAGTAGGCGCTAGATTTAATGTGTTTTATCTCTTAGAGAGTCTCTACTCACACTTTTATTTATGTACGCACATTTACACATACATTCACGTACAGATACACACGCGCACGCACATTTAAATAAAAGTGTGAGTAAAGACTCACTAAGGGATAAAACACATTAAATTGGTTAAATGAAACTCGTGTCTATTGCCTACTATCATGACGATGAAGGTCAATTTTGAATAGGTCATTTTTAGATTTTGCTAGTTTATTACTCCATTGGATAAAGTCCGGGACGATAAAAACCGGAATTTGCCATGATCACTTACTGTTTTTTTTTGTCCAACCTTGGTCAAAATATATATCGTATCAAAATTTCAGCCAATTTGACCGGGAACCCCATTTACATAAGATGCGTGCGGGGTTTTTTAGTTGTTAACAAACTTAACGGATTTATTCAGTTTTAAACGGAGAGATGATGAAATTGATGAAACGCGTGACATTAAACTAAATAACGAGGAGGAAAATAAATGCAGTAATTTACGTTATTCTAAGCATGGACGTTGCAATCTTTCGAAAGCGAGTTTGCACGTTACAAAATCTTGTGCTCAATGTAACGAATCGTCAAGGATACTGAGAAACTTGCTGGTATAAATACGATTATATATTATATGTATGTATGTATGTAAGCGGTAACAAAGAACAATGAAATTATGATTGATCAGAAAGTGAAAAATATTTTCCAGCATCGGCAATATAAAATTACTTAATTATAATTTAAGAAGCTATATATATGATCGAATTAATTAATTTATTACAAAAAATATATATATCGAGTTTTTTACAAACATATTCTAATAACAACGCATAAAGCATATGTTACATATAAAAGTTTGTGCTATAAAGTTGCAGCATTACTACGAGAAGTGCACATTTATGAAATCTACATTTTATGATTTTATGGTATTTATGATTGAGGTTGTTTGTGCGTGGGAAGATAATGATTTATATGTAGTTTTGCAATCCGGCCATCTGGCGCCGGTTAATTAGGATCTTTGCAAGTATATTCGCACGCAAACGCTCGATTATGTACTGACATTGATAAATAAAAATACTGCTACGCGTAAGTCTTTACATTCGATCGGGAATAATACTGCACGCAATAAGAATCGTAACTAGAAAATATCTCTCGCAATCGCGTGAGTTTGCCGAACTGTGAAAAGTGAAACGTGGCAAGGAAACGATAGACCTGAATCTAAAGATAGAATGCAATAGCATCGTTGAATAAAGCAATGATTACGGCGATTTGTTTTGTTAAATATACGTGATTTTTTACATATTAAATAAATATTGGATGAAATATTTTAATATCTAAAGCATACAAGAGATATTATTTATAATTTAACACTTTGCAAAATGATAATATAATTAATTATATATACATTAAACGCATTAATCTTTTATTATAATTAGTTTATTTTTGCGTTAGATTTCGTGATATTGCAGTATGTACATTACAAATTGACAAATAGATATAAAGATATAAAGATAAAAATTTTTTTGACATAAATCTAAAGCAAGATTTGCTAATAATTAAAAGACAATTATAGTATTTACCATATTAAATATAAAGTACACACATTATTCGATTTATCATGCGTATATTAAAGTTTTGTTTGTGTAAAATTATATTCCGTATTATAATATATTCAACGACTAAAGAATTAATGTATACAGATTGCGATTTCCTGCGAACGTAAATCCAGATCGAGAAGGATTTAAAAACTCAAAGCACGTGCGATTATACCGCGTTTTATCCCGACTGAATGTGGAAATATACGCAAACTGTGGTTCGAAGCACTTGCATCGCTTCAGCATACCTGTATTAACTGTTAATCAGGTCGGGCATGCAACACTCCTCATTAGTAGCTTCTGATTACGCGGCCTACTTAAATCAGTGCGCAACAAAGCTTTCTAAATTGTTGTTTGAATATTGTATCACTTCCGCATACGTCGGGAGAGGGAGGATTTAATAACAAACGTATCGCGTCTATAGCCAAGGCCATGCATTATATCCGGTATGGTATGTTACAGCAACGGGGGCGCGTTGAACGAGCAAATTAAATTCCATCTCCATAACGTTTGCAACAATGGTGATCTGGTAACGCCGCGGCTCTTATCAATAGGTAATGATTATTACTCGCGCAGTTTCGCGTCGGTTCGTATGTCGCTCGTAACACGCGCTTCATCCACTCTCGTCATTCCAATCATTTCATCAAAACATCTATGCGGCGCATCCGCTCATGTTATCGGCGTTTGCTGTCGCTATCAGATGATGTACTTCGCGGTAGCAAGCCGTACGTATCGCGAGAAAGCGCGATGAAACATCTTTTACGTAACGAACATCTTTCAACATTAATAGAGTCTCTACGCTATATGAGTTTATATATCATATGAATATATGTATAACAATTTTAGGAAATTGTTTTTCCGGTACGATGACTATTTAATAATTTTGCTTTTATATGAAATCGACCTGGTTAATTCCATGAAATAAAAAGTAGAAAAAATTGAGAAGATTAGAAACGAATCATAAATCCTAATAAAAAATTTAAAAAATGCACAAAATATGGAGCTGATTAGGTTTGCGCGCGCGCGCGCGTGACATGTTTCTGAAAGATATAATCTCATTTTTTAAATTATTCTGTATGATTTATTTAGGTACTTTATGCAGATGATATAAAATCCATAATAATTTAATCACATATTGCTTATAGCAATTAACAATAATGTACGTTAGTCAGATAAAGTAATTATATTCGTACTATTACGTGATTAAGAGTCAAATTGCAATTATGCTGTTTGCTTCGTAATTTGATAGAGATATTTGTATGTCTCTGTATGTCTAAGGCAAAATATCGCGATGGCAATGGTCGGTAGGCAACCAGAACTGTTAACGAATGTCGAAATAAATCCAATTTTAAACTCGACGGTTACAAATGATTGGATGAACGTGTTCCGGTAGATAACTTCGATGAAACGTTCCTCCATTAATTGAACTTGCAATCAAGTCGAATTCGTTTAATCTAGACTGACTCCGGGCTGAGATTAAACTTTTTACGTTTGCGTAGAACATTGATTGACCTCGAACGATGAACGGAAGATATGCAGTTGCAAAAGATAAATTGATTTGCCGTAACGGATATCTTTTCAGAGAAAATTTTGCTCTTTCAATTTGTTCATGAGAGAACGACGTTCTCAAAATTCTAAACACGAGCTAGAGAGCACATAATTTCGATTTGTTGAAAGAAATTTCATTACAATTGATTCCCGGGGTATTTTGGTACTTACTTTGTACCAAACAAAAAATGGCATTCCGTACGCGTTCTGATAGTTATCAGCAGTGTACGAATAAAGGCAAATTAAAATGCTTCTACAGTCGCTTTGCACGTTCGCTGTTAGTAGGAGGAAATACAAACTTTCTCCTAGCAGCCTGAGAATTTAATAAAACGAATCGCTCATTCGGGAGTAGTATAACGGTGTAACCTTAACCTCGATCAAAATAGTGGGACGTGAAATTGGCGGAATCGCGCGTCACCGGAGTCGGATTACGTATTGCCTTTGCGGCCGCTTTGAAAGTTTCGGGGCATCGCTCGCTTCGAATGAAAATGGATGGCTAGCCGCTCTTCGTGCAGTGCGACGTCCTCTTTTTTTCTCCCCTTTTCTACCGCTAGTGCGCTTGTTCTCGTCCTTTTACGTCTCGTTTTTTCGCCGCTTTTTGCCCGGCCAACTTTTGCGTCCCCTAGAGACCGCGCGAATTGCATAGCCATGCATATTCGGAACTTTCTGCCGGCGCGGCACCTTTGGTTCATCCTTTCGTTAATAAAGAACGGCCCGTTTGGGACATCGATTCGATCGGAAAAACTGCCAACTAATTTCTCGCGCACAGGTATATCGGAATTTGCTATCGCATGTCCAAGTAAAAAGAGACGCGATTTGTCCATAACATAACATTTTATATGGCCGACAACATATGAGTTTATTGATTGAGATGTAACAATCAATTTTCTGGTAAAACTGACATTTAGTGCAAATCCGCAATGTTTAATAAACTCTTTACCGTAGACACACGTGCCATTTTTCACGCGGTAATTAAATTCACGCCATATGAGTTTCAATTATCTCTAATTGCTTCTCTTTATATTCCTTTACTCTCCAATTGCCGTGTTCCAATTGCCTATTCTGCCTATTCCAATTGCTTCTCTTTATTTTCCTTTGCATTTCATCCGACGATACTAATAACAATAAGATTTATCCATTGAAACGTAAACGATCTTACTATTGTTGGACATAACTAAAGTTAAAAGAATTTTTTATACGATAAAAGAAGTACATTTATTTCGTATAAAAGATTGGTTTCTTTTATATTACTTAGTTTATTCTTCGATGTGCATTACATCAATATGTATAGAAGAAAAGAAAATTTCTCTCAGACTATTTAATTCTTTTGGAATCAATTTTCGAGAAAGTTTACTTATATATCTTATTATTTACTTAATTTTCGTTTTATTCTTCCGTTGAAAATTCTTCGATTTGCGTACAATCGTTATCGTGTTATTAAAGGAACTTTATTGGCATAAATCCCGCAGTCAGACCGCGTAAATGTGGTCGACTGGCTGGGCCGTCTGTCCAACGACAGGTCATAGTTTTCGCAGGAAACGTTCCGGATTAATCACGGCGGATTGTTTGAACAGACAATGGCAGTCACGGTAAACTCGAGGCGTGGGTGAATATGGTTCAAAGCAGCAGGGTTACGAAACATTTCGGGAACGTCACCATTGCGCTAATTAGTGGACCATTCGCAGATGAGCTTAATATTCCATTTCTACACGAAGGCGGTCGCGTTTTACATTTTCTACCAAGCATACTGAGCTATCGCGTCTCAACCGCTGTCGTTCTTCGTCGTAAGTTTGCCGGTTCGTTGTTGAATCCGTCCGTTTTTCCGACAACGCAGTCTTGATTGCGAAAAATTACGCCATTCTTGTGAACTTTGGCAACTATGACGAAGTCTTTTTAGGACTACAAACGACGTGACCTATTGTGAGAGAATGAAGGAATGCACATAATAGCAACTGATATAAAAAGTTAATAATTTTTCCTTAAAATGTCCTAAAAAAAAGCAATAACTGATATGATTTAAATAGAATTCAAATGAAATAATTCAGAATTATAATTGAGAACTATAAATATCTTTCCGCTTTTCTGGCAGGTAGAAAGTTGGCAGATATACTGAACTGCTTAAAAAAGTAATTAAACTCTCAGGGACTCTTGGAAATATAAATCTTTTTTTTTATTTCTGCAAAGCATGATATTCCGTGATATCTTTTTTCTTGATCAAGTTTTACGATAGACACTAAGTTGTCAACTCGCCGCAGTTGTTGAACTTATTATGTATTCCACGTCCAATCGCGACTCCCGCTTCCATTATTTATGTCATCCGCCAACTTGCCCTATAAAATAGTATTCTTCTTGACCTGGGAGGAAACGTTCGCGTGTCGACGTCTCCGCGAGGCACAATTTCTTGGCGATGCGCCAAGCGTGACCCTCTAGACAACGTCACGCCCATCCTCACAAGTGTTGTAATTCCGGCGCTCTTGACGAAGTCGAGTAACGAGGGGATCGTTGGAGTGGACGCGAAAAAGAACGTACAGGAAAGAGTACGCAGGGATTTCTCGCGAGCGAAACGCAGAAGATTTTCGATGGTAGATCCGGCACGTCGAACGAGAATCCGGAGCGAAGTGGCCTTCCGAAGTAAACCAATCTGGTCGGGGCTTTACGTCGCTTTCGTTCTTCGTAAAAGTTCCCGCTTCATGTGGGCGGCTTAGTGTGTGCACCGGGAATACCGGTGTAAGCGAACAGTGTGCAGTTCGTGGGTGGCCGATGGTGGGATGAATGAAGAGGCAACTGGAGTTGCGTCCATCGATCGGCCCATTCGCACGTGCACATATGTTGCGTACAAGAAACCTAAGCCCCGACTAAGCAAAATAGCATTTCTTCCTTTTTGTCGATTGTGACATTGATCAGAAATATATATACTCTATTGTACTTCGAAAGTAGGTGCTTTTCTTTATTATCAGACAGTCAGTCTCGATAATGTCATATTTGGAAGGATATCATTTCAATTATGGTGTAGGATATTGATATTAATGTCAATGTTAATTGTGATTTAATTTTCTGTATTTTTGCTTAGTTTTCTATATCAAGTATGCATTTCTTTAAAAACATTTAGTATTTGTTAGAAAAAAATTTTATTTTTATTTTTGAGTATGCGAGTTTCGGAATAACATTTTTTAAAATTTTTCTAAATGAATAAAAGAAGTCTTTTTTTACTTATCCAGAACTTTCATGATATATACACAAATATGTATATATTCTGTGCACGAATAAGAAAAAAGGAATGATTTCTTGATTAATAAGATTTCATAATACATATCTTCTCTTGATCTTCACAATATCTTGAATTTTCTATTTTCTTTGTCTTTCTTGCTTTAGATAGGATTACTGCACCAATCAATGAACAAATAAATTCATGATGTATATTGTGAATTATAACACGTGTATAAAACAGAAAAGATAAACCATTCAGTATTAATAGCTGTTTATTTGTTCTTTAAAAGTGTTATGTGTTATCTCTAAAAAAAGATTTAAAAAGTAATACTTTTGATTAAGAAAGTAAAAAACCGCAAAAAATACCAGTAAATGACCGGTATATATTTTTTTCTTTTTTTATTTAATGTAATTACATTTTCAGACAAAAAATAATATTTTTATTAAATCTAAATAAAAATTAAATCTAAAAAATTTCAATTAATTTGTTATTTATTGTATCAAAATTTCATTTTTCAATATTTTTCTTAAATGGTCATTTACCGGTGACTGTTCAGCGATTGGTGCAGTGACCTTAAATATATTTTATTTCGTATTTTTTAAATGTATTGTTTCGACGAATATTTCAATTGCGGTTCAGTAAATCTGCACATAAAAGGTTAACTGTTTGAAAATATTTAGACACCACTCAATTAAACATGGATTATTGCTTCGATAGTGATGATACCGATTTGCTAAGCGGTTTTACAGCATCACGTAATATAGACGTTCACCGAGAAATTAAAATTCGAATCGTCTCATTCGGTTTAAATGTATCAATATTTATGAACAAATGGTTCGGCGATTAGGGGAAAGCGAATGTTTGTACGGTAGAGTGAATTCGGTGGATTAACGCGAGACGAAAATAATGGTGTACCTTCATCTCGATGCCGCTAGCTATTAATTCGCCCATAATTAATGATCGATTTAGATCGAAATCGAAATCAAGAGCCATGACGTCGCGGTTGATGCGGTTGCTTTAACGCAAATATTTGCCGCAATCGTGCTGCAGGGCGCGAGGACTTAGATTAAACTATTAATTATTCAGCCATTGAGTGGCGTTTACAGACGACGACGTTCAGCGTAAGTTCTATAAATGCGGTTAAATTGCACAATTACATTTTCGATGTGATTACTCATTTGGTTTATTTTGATTTAGCGATTTGTTTATTTATGAATAATGTTCCTAAATCATTTTAACTTATTTGAGCCGTCTTCACTTTGCGAACAGTTGTATCAATGATTATAGTATCAATTAGATTGAGAGATTGAAAGTAGTATAATTAACTTTATTTATAAATTCATCGAATAAATCCAGATGAAATTAGTTTTTCCAATTGAAATGTGCGAATTAGTTGTATATTATATTTTTTTAATTTTTAAATTAATTTTATGTCTAAATAATTTTATATAATACTAAGATAATTTTTTTAAATTAAATAAGTAGTACATACATATGCACACACACACACAAAATTGATAATTAAAATGTTTAAGTTTTTATTTTACTTTAACGTGATATACATCCTTTTAAAAAATTTGAAAGATATATTACATTTATCGAATTAATTATCCATAATCTTTATCTTACTTTATCTTACTTTATCTTACCGATGCAATGTGTGCTGGTGCAATGTGTACTGATGCATTATTAATCTTTGGGTAGGAATACATTGGATAGGAATATAAATTTCTTACCCCTATGTTAATGAATTATATAATCAACGGCTAAGATACTTAACAAATGCTAGGTAATAAATCCATACATGTTACACCTGTGATATCGATCCGAGAAGTTTCTTTGACACGGACCTATCCGTAAAACAATTTGGAAAATTTTAAGTCGCCTTGATACATACGTGTAGTAAATTTCTTATACCGCTAGTGCTATTAAAGCGTTTTAAGGTCGAAGCGCGAAACCTACTTTCAAAGAACTTTTATTGCGCTGCACACCGTACCGTGCTTAACAGAATATTTATTGGAGCTTGTCCGTAGTTGAAAGCGTGAAGTTCCTTGGCCGTTATAATACGCACATGGTCATCCATAGGGTCATATCCGGAAAATTGGCAGAATTATGAATAAATCGTACAATGGTGCCTGCCGTTACACTATGTTGAGAAGAATTACTCGGTCTTAATTTCACGGTTCTAAAGATATAAGAAAAACCGTAATAGCAGCATACTGTAAACAATGAAGAATATCCTCGAACGAGTTGAACCTCTATATTTAGAAAACTAACATTTATTGAACGATATATGCCCATTGGTATTTTTCTTCCAAACGATTGTATAAACTTTAGCTATAAAAAAACAAAAATGTTTCAGTCAGCTTTTAATTTTCGATTAATAATTATTCCATGTAGCAAGCTTTAACAAATTTACCAAAATTTTTTAAAATCATTACGGCACAAAATTTTTAACAATCATGACAAAAAGAAAAAAAGAGAAGAATAGAGAAAAAGAGAGAGAAGATGGAGAAATATAATTTGTTCATTTTGAAATATAATACTTTTAAGTAATAAATAAATAGTAAATATAATCTATATAAAATGAAAAGCAATAGCATAAAATAGAATTTGCTGCGATTTCACTTTAAGTCCATGACTACATTCGTAATCACATTGTACTAATTATGATATCAGTCAAGAGAGAGAGAGAGAGAGAGAGAGAGAGAGAGAGAGAGAGAGAGAGAGAGAGAGAGAGAGAGAGAGAGAGAGAGAGAGAGAGAGAGAGAGAGAGAGTCAGAAGCAGAATTGTATTCTATTGGAATCACGGCGAGTTCAAGCAGTGAGGTCAGGACACAACTGACTTTGTCGATTCGATGAGATTCACCCGTTCGGGATGCGTTTCACGGCACGTCTTCTCGGACGAGGTCGGAGGGCACAATCTCTGATATCCGCGAAGGACCGCCACACCGGAGAGGGACACGCCACGCCGCTTGATTTTACAACTCGAGAAGTTGCCCACGAAAGTTTCTACTGAAGAGTTCGGAGTTTACCGCTTCTTGTGCAAATAACGTTTCGTACGCTAAACTTATTTCGAGGTAGAGGTTGCCGCCTGCGCGCGCATACGCAGATGAAACTTTTGCCTTGCGTTTTCCTACCGTCTATTCTCTTTTGATATAGCGCACTTCCGCGTTCGCGCCAAGTACGCAGCCGATGTTTTGAAGAAGTATTGCGTGAAACAAAGAGCGCATTTAATGTGCGCACTTTTTTTCAAATCGGGACTTTCTCCAGATTAAAAGGTTATTTCTTTTAGCGGGGGAGTTTTTTTTTTTACGTATTTTGTCTGACATAGTTCGTTTCAAAAAATATAAATTATTTTAGAAATGTAATAGATATTTTATAATATATTAAAGGAATATACATATAAAAGAAAGAAAGTACACATATACACACACAGAATTAAAAATCTACATAAAAATATAATTTTTATGTCAACAGTAACTTTAATACAACTTATTATATTACAGCAATGACCAGACTTACACATAATATTTCAGACGTAATGTCTAGCGTTGAATGTGTAATTACTTCTGTCACATAAATGGAAAAATATCTGATATCTTTCCTGTGCAAGCTTAGAAGCGCGTGGCACAAAATATTTTATAAAGCTTATCGCAGATCCATTTCCCGTCACGCATAACCGCATTGTAATTGCCCCGGATCCTGCATTAATACAAACGCGATTCTCGCATATTAGCTCGTAGGCACGAACGGCGATTGCACAGAAGCCATTTGGCAACTATGTAAAAATCGTTTCTCTTACAACGACACCGTCAGCAATGACGATTCCTTTAAATACCGCGTTTTTGTAGTGAACGTGAGTCGCGCTAATTACAACCGCAAAGTATACCGCACAAGCAAAAGTGTTCCTGTTGTGTCGCTTTTTCCTCGCCGCCTCGTTATTACTAAATGCATTCACAATGCGGCATTAATTAAAAGGTCAGTTTCTGCAGCTTGCTGCTATCCTGCTGTGTGCACGATGAAACTTTTCTAATTAAAATTTTACAGTAGTCATAAGAATATGGTGACGTAACGTAAAGGTGCCTTTAATTAAATCGAAGCGGAATTGATATTTTCCATAGAAAATAATACGCTTAAATTGAAACTGCTGAACTTGGGAATATACGGGTACAAATCGTGGATCGTCCCACCGTAATATTTATACATTATTCATATAATAGGAGAGAAGAGACGCATGAATTATAGCATCGGACATTGATTATTCTCTGCAGGGTTTGCATTTTGAAAAGCAATCATTCGGTCCGTAACAACCGACGTAATTGATTTGATTTCAATTATGTATTATCCATCGGAACTCTAATATAAGGAGCATCAAAATTAAATTTTTGATTAATCATTAACTGCTCGTACAGATAAGATAAACGTTAAGATTTTTATTGATTAAATTATATATTTTATTTTAAATCTTATCATTACACAGATCGTTCTATAACTATCTAGTTGTGATAATTACGCGAATCACAGGTAGTTTCTTTTAATTTTGTAAATATTGAAATTTCTACCCGCGTGAAGATAAACGAAATAAAGCTTACAGTATATTAACAGTTATTGTTCATGTTAAATTTATGATTTTAAATGCCTCGTAAAGGAATTACATAAAACGGAATGTTAATAGCTTTGATTAATTTATCATAATGATAATAATTAAAATATTTCGTAATATAAATGTTGAGTCCGAAAAACATTTTGACATTTATCTTTTTATCAAGTTTTTTTTATTTTTGAAAAATAGACTATTTGTGCCAAATATATAAATATTGAAAATACAAAGTCTCAGTCTCTTGAATCTTCTTAAAAATATTTCTAGAATTTATTATTGATTTGAATAGGATTTAATAATACGGGATATTCTTAAATAATTAATTGTATCCTCTTAATGTAATAATAGTCTCGTTTATACTTGAAACAAGGGGTGACGTTGCAATGTAATTATAATGCAAATCACTGACGTGCACATTGCTTATAGAGCGAATGATAAGGTAATGGGAGCACTGGGAAAAATATACAGCCAGGCTGTTAATCACGTTGGATTTTCACAACTATAACTTACGAACGCTACAAACGCACAGTTGGTTACTTTCCGGAAGATATCCCTGAATGCAAGTAGAAAAGTATGGGGTTGCGTGCATTTCCATTACCATTTTCCCATGATAAAATTTAAACTGTTATGTGTCAATAAAAATTCCACGAGCTACATTAGATGGCATGCACTTCGATAAATTTGCTACATTTCCATCTACGAAATCTACCAAACTTTTCGATACATTTCCGTAGCTTTCGAATGTTTTAAGATATCAAGTTCACGATCGTTTGCTATCTACTAACAGCTAGGGTATTCCTATTCGTCTCGCACTAGAAAAAAAAATATTTCGTCGTTTATTTAATGCAGAACTTTCACAATTCATAAATACGTACCCATGTAGAATCTATTTTATTTGAATTTTAATTGGTCAAAGTAACGAAAACGAAAACTGCATGTATTTGCAAAGCAAAAATCAGTTGCTTTTATGCTGTAAATATTTCTATTAGCATGATAGAAGATTTGTCACAAGAATTTCAAGATACAAGATAATTTCTGAGGACAGACTTAACGTATGACGTTAGGAATCGTGAGATACATAAGACATTCTCGTGTACGCGGTACATTTGGCGAGATCACTCCATGTAAGAGATGTAACCTTAACATATCGATCACGTCTAACCGCGTCCCCGTACACGCGACGCATTCACGTCGACAGCCGTGATTTGTCCCAGGGTATCGAGGAAGCAACTCGGCTCGATAGCAGAGAGCACAATACACATGTACTCAAGGCGGCCGCGCGTATGCACACAATGCATACAGGTGCCGCATACGCGCGCCTTAACGGCGACTTAGAGCCGTGCTAAATGGTACCCGAACCTTGATACAGCTCAAAGGCCATGTGCCTAGTATCCCTGCCCCATCAGTCTCAGTGCACAACAACGGGCTCACCACCGTTTGCCGTGATCTAGGTGAGTCTCTGTCTCGAGGACTGCAGCGGGGATGATGCAAACGGAGGATAGTAGACAGCGTTGTATCTACACACATACGCAAACACGTAGAGTCACGCATACACGTATACCATGCACACGAAGAACGGTCGGCGGCACGTAACCGGCGCGAATTCGAGATCCTGAATTCGAATCGACTGGTTGGTTCCCTTGGTTGGCCGCTCGCTCGTCTAATCAGATCGGGTTTGTAGGCGGGGCACGATTCGAGACCTCCACAGGCTGGAAAATCGAGGGTGCACAGCGTATATATGTATATATCCAGCGACCCGGGCTACACCGTCGGAACAAAAGCTCGCTTGTAGCTACCACGGATGTGAATTGACTAGAAGTTGCTCTTTTTCGGTAAGCGTGTTGCACGGCGTTTCCGCGAATGGAAAACTTCGAAATAGGCTTCAATTGGTTTTGTAGCATAGTCGAGTTGCCACGTAATATTGATCGATTCTGTAGCGAGTCATAAATTGCAATTATTGAATATTTTTAGATTTTTTAGTATTTATCGAGAAGTACAGAATTTAAGTAAAGAACACGTCGTTTGGGTAATCGCGTAATATCATCGTTATATACAACCCGAATGTTTGCTTTTCTTAGCTTTAACTTTGAGTTATTTAATTTAATTTATAATACAATACGTTCGTTAGTAATAAACATATTATTTGCTGAGCAACTTCGTGATAGGAGGAACCTTAAAGGAAGAAATACATACATATTGCAAACATATATACGTTACGATAAAGTTCGAGCTTTATTACGAAAACTGTTATATGGTATATGCTATCACACAAGATTATGCTAACTTTATATTACCTTCTATTAAGGACCATTGACTGAGCAACGAAATTAAGTGCACGCTCAACGAAAATTTTGCCATGAAGCATTACCTTTAAATATATTACGAAAAGTATAATCATAAAATCATAACGATTCTTCGCGTGAAAGCGTCGTTGGTTTTGAAACGACGATTTCATTTCGCGCAAGACTGCGCATACATCTATGTGTATCGAAAATGATGTGCCAATTTGTTATTAATAATTTGGACGATGTAATGACACCGCAAGAATTGTTGACTGGTGAAAGCAAACTTTTTTTTTTAATATCGCCAATGATTGACTTGTATGCGAGGCGAAATCGGACAGATGGGAACGATTGCAAATTGTAACACGCGTTAATTTTTTTAACTACGAATTGATGACTATGCACTTTGCAAAAAAAAAAAAAATTTATCACTGAGCGATCTGTACAACGAACATATTTCTTTTCAGTCGTATGCAAATATGTATGCAGTTTTGAAAAATTTTTTCCACTGCTAGTGTCATATCTGTGTGTGTATATAGGTATGTGCATATATAGTTACATAATATTTTATTTTTTAATTTAATTCATTGAATCACGTACTGCGATAACATCGATGCGAAGCATCTAGTGGAGCATCAGCCATCGTCGCGATTGCAAATCGATCTTTGGTGCCGTATATTAGGCCGCCGTTTAAATATTCCTAAGCGGGAAAGCTACGAGCTCGTTCGTGCCGAGAATTTCGAGCCAGGTGCTATCAGGCCATTTTGATGCCGGTATTGCATACCGATAGTCCGACAACCCAGTGGCTTACATATGGCGCCGGAAAGCGTGCTCGTAGGCATTTCGCGAATTACGACCACTCGGCTACGACTGCGATGGGAATTTTATTTCGCGCGGAATCCGGCCCGAAACCGGAGCCGCGTCTGCTTTCCGAGAGTTTGGCTTCGTTCCGACGTGATCGGAGGATCCGCTATATTATCGGCGACGTAAGACGATTTCCACTATCGACTGATTTTATTGTCTCGGAAGATTGGCCGTAAAGCGAACGAGCACTCTCCTGTGTCTCAGGTACGGCTATGAGTCCTGTTCTTCTATTCGCTTTCGTCCCACTTATTTCCCTGAGCGATATCGACACCCGTGAAAGCGCACGAGCGACGTTGCTTTACTCCACCAGCTTCAAATTTCCATCTGCCGATTCCGAAAGAGAAGAGGCCGAAGATCGATCGGTATCTCCCTCGCGACGCGTGTGCGGTATTTCGTTTACATTACTGTCCCTGAGGTACATGTGTTATTTGAATCGACTGAATAAAGAACGTGCTAGACGACAAATGAAAGCTTGATCGTCTTTTAAATCGATTTGCTGCAGTCTATTTCAATATAAGAGAATATATCGTGTTTGGAGACAGATTTATGGAAGGACAAAATGTCTTTCTTTAGACGACTATCGCACAATATTCATGACGTAATAATTTTGTTCATTTTCTAAATGGATACTTGAGAAGGAAGATTTAAATTGATGAATCTCTTTTTGAAATATGTATAATGAGATATTACTCGTGTTTCGAGATAGTTTCTTTTATCTTTCTCTCTCTCTCTTTCTCTCTCTCTCTCTCGATTCGTAAAATATTAAAGTTTAAACATTAATTTCTTATGTCTTCTAACACTGTGTCTTTGGACACAGAAGTTATCAGTCATCTCAATCAATTTCCTTTCTTTCGCAAATTTTATTTTGGAGCATAATATCGTGTCGTGTTATTCTGTACCTATTTAAATCCGTGTACTAGTTGGGTACATAACCGCGCGAGACGAATACGAATGCATCGGCGTGTATTGACATGGTACATATAGCATTGTTACTGAAGTATCAATAACCCGACCGTAACGCAAACCACGTGCTTAGTGAATGAATTGTTCAGTTACCGTAAACATTAAAGAGTTTACGATATATATATGCGAAATCGTATGCAGATTGCCGGTACTTTACGTCTACCGCGTGCCTGATAATTATGCGGATGTGGTAATAATGTTACGTGTCGAACTATAAACCAAGCGGTATGCGATATTCGGAAATTAGCGCGGATGCGCGAATGGTAAATGCAGGTATTTGCTGCAGTAGAGTATGCTAAACGCAAGTGTTTAATGGTATAGTCGATAAAATGTTCAGAATTCTCTTAGTCGTTGAACTAATGAACGACGCTTAGTGTGCAAGGTAATACACTCTTTAAAAACAAATAATCGGATTTCGATTTTCGCAATTAGTAAACTTTACATTTACGATTATTGCAATTAGTAAATACTTTTCTTAAGTATCTTCTTTTTATTTCATTTATTGCTTTTCATATAGAAAAATATATATTAACTTTACAGAAGAATTTTAATAATTAATAAATGGGAGGGGGCAAATAATATTTTATATAATAATAGCATTATTGCTAAAGTTTCTTTTTAATTAAAAGTCTCAAAAGTTAAAATATTCTATTAACATAGTTTAACATAACTTTGCCACTTTTCGTGTATGTAATAATAAGTATTGAGCAGAATTTGAAAGATTTTTGTGAAACTAAGGATCGAAGCTCATGCACTCTTGAAAAAGTAACAATGTGGTGAGAGGTTGAAGTTGCTAAACATTATTGATTTCCTAATGTACGAGAAGATTTCCTCATCCCACGCTACAACAGTCATGAATATTGTATCGTATTTCTTCGAATCTTGTTAGAAACACTTTTTTTATTATTTCCTCTATATATAATACCAATTGTGAATTCCATTAATAAAGAAATAAAATGATTTAAATAAAAAAGGTAAAAAGTAATATTTAACTACACTTAATATTAAATTATCGAGAGCTTTTAAATAAAATTTAATATTTTTTTTATTCTTTCAATTGACCGTGGATTTTTTTAATGATAATTTAAATATTTTTGTTTGTTAAAAATTTATTTTTTTAAATTATTAATAAATAATTTTGCTCTTATCTTATCTTTTGCACAGTCCTTCTGCAATGAAATGTTTATATTTAGAGAAAACATTTTTGTTGTAGAGAATGGGGAATTTTTGTCTCAATATAAATATCGTGTATGAATTGTGATGACATAGACGTGATAAAGTGTATCATAAACGCGATGTTATGGAAAAAGAAATATCGTGAAAAATGCAAAGCAACCACAAGCTTTTTGAAGTTACTGGAAACTGTGGTGACATCAATTTGCGGTCACGGGGATCATAAATTGAACTCTGTTTTGTTTAGTTTGTTGTCAATAATAAAAATGCTATCGTTTTACTACAAGCAACAGAAATTATAGATTTATACGAATGCTTATGGACATGGATTCGAATTCATTTCAGTTGAATTCTCCGGCAGGGTCTAAAATAGTCAGATTTACGATAACGATCACGTAAAGATTTTTCCTGCTCGCTCTCGATGGTTGAGAGCAATCTCTCTTGTGCTTTCAATTTAGCAATTTTGCTTCCTTGCTCCGACGAAATGACCATCGGAGACCCTTCCGTTTTTCACCGTTCTTTCTTTCCCTCGACAGTCAAGATTGGAGTGACGAAGGAATCCATTCTGCCCACGAGAACTATCGATCGCGGGAATTGAGAGGATTAATCTTAACGGCGCATCTATCGTTCTTAGTTGCGCCGTTTTCTTCGTTCATGAATTAGGATGTCACTGTTTTGGGGCGATGATAGATGGTCGTTAGGGACGTCAATCTACATGGTTGTGCGGATCTCTGTGTGAGAACAATACAAAGAAAAAAAATGATTCGTTTGGTATTTTCCCCACTGTTATGTACCCGTGACATAAATAAAATGAAGAAAAATATATTAGTTTTTTTTTTTGTATGAAGTATAAGTATAACAATGCGAAAAACTAATTTGTAAAGAAAATTTATTGTTTGAATTGCTGAAATATTTACTAAGTTTTGTAAACATATCAATTTTATTACTAAATATTAGTAAATATATTAATACAATTATCTCTTTTTAATATACTCTTATTTGTATGTTGCGATTTCCAATTTGGAAAGTGAACTTTTTGATGAGTTCTAACGATTGATGTTTGCTATGTACTGATATTATTTAAATTAGTAGCTCGCGAGAAACTAACAGAAATCATTTTCCGCTGTCGTGCATTTATTCCTTTATAATAATTTTGCTTAATTTTTCATCTTGAATTGAGAGATGATGCTTATTTGTTTTTGTTCGATAATTCTCTATTAGAAGGATTGTTCATTTTTGAGCTCTTATTCAATTCTGGATATTACATCTTGTTAAAGGAAGAATATAGTTTTTCTTTTTAATATTTTATTATAGTCCTAATTCGACTACAATTGGTTGTTTTTTATGAATATAGAATGTTGATTACACGATATGATATATTAAGAATACAAAGTATGATACGTATTTATGAAGAATCACAGTAATATCATTTATGACGTACAAATAATTTTATTAGCCATGTTTGTCCGTAATCTAATGGTCGTAAATGTTACGATGTTAGAAATTTATTATTTAAAGGTATTCTCAATAATTAAATTATGTTTTGAGTATCGCGTCTAATTATGTTTGTTAATTTTTATTTTACATATTGACAAATTCAGTAAACGTGCTTAAAATAGAAATAATATTTTTTATATAATAAATTCTTGTTCAATATAAATTATTTACAAAACAGCTTAATAAATATAATTATCTTTTCGAGCTTTTATGATACACAATGTATATTAAATACAACCCGACATACATGTAAAATTGTCATTATAGTCTGCCATAAATTTTTACGTAGAAACTGTAGAAACAATGATAAAACTAATGAGATTAAGTAAAAATCGACCATTGGGTATTATTATTATTATTATTTTATTCAATATATAAGTGTAATATAATAAATACAAATATTTACGTGATATGTTTTTCAACGCATTACACATGCGGCTCATAAAGCATTTGTATTAATGTCAGAATCAGGCAACGTGCGCCATGTATGTGTCGTCTCCAAAAGTTTGCCGCCATATATCACATTATTTGAGTAAATTATATCCTCACTATTCTAGTCCATCAACTACGTATATAAGTTCTACGTATACAAATTCTACGAGTTTAATTTGACTCCCGAGAGAAATATCCGTAGATGTATAAAAAATATATGTACTTATATATATGTATAAAGCTATAAAGCTACAAAGTTACAAAGATAAAAATTTATATTCAAATCGGAAATACTAATAAATTGTAATAAATAGAATCGAAACATTAAGAAACGTGACAGTTACAACAATATTTTCAAATGTACTTATAAAAACTGTGAATTTACACTAAAATTCTAAAACTAGATATATATTTTTTAATTAAAATATTATATAATATAAATTAAAATTTGAAAAATATGTAGTAATAAAAAGTTTAAAATGTATGAGTTTTTGTATGTACATTTCAATTAAAATTAACATCAACGAAATACGAATCACTGCTATATTCGAAGCTTAAGATATAGGTATGCTTATAAAACAACAGAAATGAAATAATTACTTTATATTACATTAATAATTAAACAATATTAAAAACAATAAGGCAAAGTATGTTTGTGCAGTTTTATTAACTTTTATGATAGCAATTTTAACGTTTTTCATAATATCTTTATCAAAATTTCACACGGACATTTTATGTGGACATTCTTTCGATACACTTTAGAAGCCACATATGCGCACATAACAAAGTACGCAACTTTTTATGATCGGCCGTTTCGTGAGGGAATATTACAGCGGTTCACGAGGGTGAAAAGCCGTCCCCAGTGAAATGTAAGCAATCACAAGTTTAGTGCGTTTAACGGAAGGGGTGAACGACTCTTACGACTCGAAAGAATTCTTGACCATAATCAAACGTGACTGCCATTTGATAACGTGACTGCTGTTTAAACGAATCTACATGTGAAAGCGTTGCCCGAGAAAGTTAGCAAGCCGTGCGTCATGATTGCTGCGTAATCGTGTATGATGTACATAAAGATGCAAAGCGCGCAGGTGAGATGCTAAGACCGCGGTGTTACAAAGTAACGATTAACTCACTGTACACGTACTTCTCGCAATCGCTACCATTTATGAGTCAAACTTGTGTGCGACATCACGCGGTATCATTTGCGTTTCTTCCAATTGAGGTTGCCGGACATTGTGTCATTTTACACGACTGACTGCGCGCGATACATATCGCTTCCCAATTTTTGCCAAAGAGATACAGATTCGAATGAATCTAATTTGTCCGCGTGATTGCCAGCGTAAAGTTTGGAACTGTTACAAGCTTTTTGGCGAAACGTGCTAGACATAACTCTTAGGTTTCATGTTTCAAAGAAATGGATAATATGGCCTTATCGGGCGCGTCGTGCGACACGTTTCTCTCCAGCGAGGTATTGCAGCGAGATGTAGGAGCATCGTGTGTACTACATTCGGCTGTTGGTTGCAGCGCATCGGAGTATTATTGCCATTGTGCGATGTCAGTCTCATTTCCCCGTATCTGTAATGAAATCTTCGCCAGTGCCGTTGCCGGTCTTCGCGCACCGGCACAGTCGAAACCTCATTGTCCTAGGCTAGCCGTATCTCCGCGTTCTCTCTATGTTCTCTCTAATGATATATACACAGCGGGCACGTTCTTGCGCCTCGCGTCTGCGCGCACATTTGCAACCATAGGATCCAGCGCATACGAGTTAATGGCACTTCCGAAAGTCGTTGCTGCGGGACGTTAAGTGCAGGTAATGATCTCCCGTCGAGTTTCCTTCTCGCGTCCGAGGGGAAATAATTACATTCTCGTTCGGGCGCATCTTGCTGCAATGCACGATCGGCCGGCACGGGCGGGCGGTCGCGCGCGCGCGCGCGCGCAGGTGCCAACTGCGAGCGGAGCGAGATGGTCGACTAAATCGAGTAGATGCAATTTGGGCGAAATAGTCACGTACGCATTTCCCTGCTGCGTCTTATTTACAAAGTGAATAGTAATAGAGTTCCGACGCGCTTGTACGCGATTCGCCAGGCTCCGCTGGAAAACTTGATATTCCTTATCGCGCGATCGCGTGCAGAAAATATTCGATATCGGCAGACGCGGGGATACTTGCCGGGCGCGAATCGAATGAAATTATACGATTCAACGAGCCAATTTTCCATACGACGTCCCTAGACTTGGTGTGTCTGGCTAGGTGCAGCAGTACGTCCACGCGTGTTCTCCGTATCGTACACGTAACTGCGCAATGAAAAAGTCATTTCTGTTCGATTCTGCCGTGCACAGACGCGCGATCATACACGCGTGGGCGACATGGTGTGCGAAAGGGTCGTACACATACCTCAAGCCCGCTGCTGCACGTTTCTGCGGGTAGATACCGACATCCTTGAATTCCATGAGCGGCGAGGCGAGCGCCGTAGGTCCGACCATAAATTTCGATTTCCATCGCGACGGGAGACCATTCGATTCCACTTGGCGATCTATATTCGCGCAAGGGTAACGTACGTGCGGCAGATAGAGCCGGAAAATCGCGCGCATGTGTCTTGGAGATCACGCGAGGCTCCTGCGGCGTCCCGTGGGTGTCTCAGCCATCTATCGAGTTCCTTGACCAACGGGTCGTTGCCTCTATCGTGTATGCTTAACCTTTAGACACCGAATTTTTATTTATTCAGAGATAATTTCGAATTTTTCATAAGGCGCTTCTATGTAACTGTAAGCCTTCATAAACTTTGCCGCATTATCCGCTCGAATGGATTACATGTAAAATCTTATTTGTCGGCGATAACGCGAAAGTAACTAAAATTCGTTTTTTCGTGCGCGTTCGTTTTTAATTATACGACATTTTCTTGTTTATAAATCTTAGCACTAAATGATTAAATTATTTTTGAGAAATAAAATTAGGATCTAAAGCACTATCATTTTAAAGATGGTCTTGCCGCATTCACTAACTGCATTCATTCACTGTATGTAAATCAACCAACTTAAATATGTCGTTACACAAGTTTCACCAACGTCGCGATGCTAAGCGCTGCTCTGCGCTTTCACCTATCTTCTCTTTCTGATATCATTCGTTTGGAATGTATTCACTGTGCGCTGCTGCGCCGGTCGATATTCGTGCGACAACATAGATACCAGCGATCTCCGTGTTATTCCACGACATACGTACAACGTGGCTTGTGATGTAGTGCTACACATTGCAAATTCTCGTGGAAAGAAGGATGCTCCAGATAACTGCAATTCTTAGTTTCCGCGTACCGGGAACTTTATCTTCATCGCGACCGTGGAATACCTTTGAAGTTCATAGAGCAGCTCTCTGACTTTACTATAGAGAACTATACTTCTTTGTGAAACTCTGTTGTTTCTCCGTGGTTATCGTTCTTTTTTGCAATATTCTGAAAGCAGCGATCCGTAGCGAAACGCTAAAATGTGTTCAGTGGCATAAAAAACAAATATTAATGTCTAGCAAAATCTTTGCGAAATATTTAAAACAGCTTGAAACGAACGTTTTTTTTTCGATCCTTGTTTCAATAACATTATGAAGTAACATACCTTACCTTTCACATGGTGTGAAATATGCGCGAGGTCATTGACGAATGGCGGAATCCGTGATGCAACGCGGAACTTGTGTGCCTGAAACGTTACGATTCCTCATAAAACTCTCTCATGAAGACGTCGCAGGAGCTGTAAGAGCGTAAGGTAGAAAGACCTGACATATCCTGCAATATCGTTTATCCGACGGAACTTAGCTTAAGGGGTTAGCATAATCTTATGCACTTTGCCTTGATAAACTGGATTACGGCTTCTCTGCCATCCCACGCCAACTTACTCGGCCGTTTATCCGTTCCTCTCCTCTTCCATTTTTTGTTTCTCTCTCTCTCTTTCTCACCTCTCCCTAAAGTTTTTTAAATTTACCCTTCTCTCATTTGTCGTCCCTCTCATTTAATGCCTTTCCTCTTTTATACACGTTCCCCATCCTTCCTTTCTGTTTAATAATTACTTTTTGCGTTTTACACGCATTTACTCTCTCTTCCATGCTCTCCTTTTTCTTTTCGTATAATGTATGCTATCCTTGCATATTATCTTCTCGTTATTGTATAAACTCATCCACTTCGTAACTCTCTCTATCCTTTCAAATTCAGCCCGGTGGATTTGACTTTACAGCCCTATGGGTTCTGGCCGGTACCGCGTTTATCGGAGATTGCACACCGGGAGCATATACTTTCGAGCAACCCATCGATCAACGGCACTGAAGCGACTCGTATCTTCTTTGATATATATTTTCACAGATCGCTTTTTCTTTAATTACGTTTGTACAGAGGACATTCTTTTATATAGAATATTCATATATGTTTTTTAAATTTTATTTTATTTATTACCTACCTATGTTTACAAAGATCAAAGATAGAGATTTATTTAATAAATATTTAAAAAATTTGTTGATCATTTTTGGAATAATTAGATCTTTTTCTTCTCGCAAGAGGAAATGAGATAATATGTATGACTGTGATGCAATCACGTTTTGTAGGGAACTGTTTTCATTCAAGTACACATCGACTTATGCATCATTTGTGGCATGCATGATGACGTGCCTTTCTTTGCTTAGCTATTCTTGGAAAGGGAAGGAAGTAATCCGTTGGCGAGTTGTGCGTAAATACGTGTTTACCATCAAACAAGCTGTAGATCGTTTGCTGATAACAATCTGTATGCGTCGGAGAAAGGAATTGGGTATATTTCGTCGTTGCATAAAGAATGAATCGTGCCAAGAATTTTTGTTCATGACGGGCATGCGTAGTAGAAATCTCGGATGTACGTCGATGCCATACAGACGACAAAAACAACTACGGAGAGATACGTTTTGTAACGTACGTCGAAAGCATAAATTCTTTAAACTGATAAATTGCATTCTTTTTGCGTTCGGAGATACGGGCGTTCGAAACAGCCAAGTTCATTGTTTTGCATATCTTTATTTTGCTCACCTTTGCTGCAATTTGTAACTGGAGCGAACGTGCTTACTATTACGATGCATTTCTAGATCAATGTCTTATGTATCTCAGTACGTCAGACGGGAAAAGAAATGGCAAGGCCAGTCGCCCGCACGTAAACCGGTTTCTTCTCTTTTCACTTAGATCATCCATATCACGTCACGTTTCGTAAATGTACATTCTAATGGTATATGTATTATAACAATGCGTACAAAATTTCCATATTATTCATAGATTATTAAACCTCTTCTTTTAAGTCACGATACGTATTCTCAGAAAGAAAAATCTAATTAAATTTGATGTTTATTGAATAAACAAAATGTTAAAGGCAAAGATAAAGTTTATGAAACTGATCGGTCAATTTCGATATCAGAAATTAACAAATAGGCAAATTCTTGTTCCGCATGACTTTACAGCCACTTTAAATCATTATATTACAGCAATCTAGATAATTGCAGTATGTCCTCGTTTCTGCATCGTAGATTTGCAACGAATCGAGAGGAAATGCGTGCCGTGCGGACATGTGATTCGTAACAAGCATGTCAACGTTACATCTTGAAATGTTTTATAGTGCAAATTCACTGAGCTACTTTATGATAGCTTTGCAATTCAATTTTCGCGAGTTTTAACACAACACAGACAAATGTACTAATGTGTGTGTTTTAATAAGGTTTTAACAAGAATCCCCTAAATTTTGTCGAGCTCACAATATGAAAGATAGCATGCATTATATAAATTATAGCCATTCATTATATCATTGAAGCTTTCAAACGAAGGGTGGTCTCATTTGCATCGTGTCTAGTTTATATGCAATCAATATTTTATTATAAATCTATATTTAATATCTTGTTATGCATATACATATATGTTTATTTATTGACTTGATCCATAAATAAGTTTCGCTATATACATATAATTATTGAACCACTTTTTTTCTGAGAAACCAAACTTACTGCCAATATCTAACTGCATGTTAAGTTTATGAAGTTAATATCCCGAAATGCGAATTTTTACAAAATTGATATAGCACTTGATTGCCCATATAATTTTTAATTTTTTAAATTTCATTATTTTTAATTTTTTTGTAACGTCGACAAAAAACGATTATTATAGACAAATTAGACAGTCAAATTCCATATCAATTTTGTAAAAATTTGCATTTCATGGTACCAACTTCATAGATTTCTATTTTAACTGTTGCAAGTTGAGTACATATATTATATTTGCGTTTATTTATATATATCTGTGTTTAAACAGTTTTTAAATGTTTTACTCTATCACGTGTATATCTAATGCATTTATTGATTACGGATATTTTTTTAAATGCAACTTACCATTACGTAACCTGCATTGAGAAACTTGCGCGTTTATCAATTCACGGTGCAAAGAAATGTACGCGTAATAGTCCGCTATATAGAATGACAGGTCGGCTAATGACGTGTAGCAGGGGAGAGGTAGCATGCAAATTACCACTTGCATACGATTTTCCCAGTAGCGACGTCATGGCGTGTTGCTATTAAACTCAATACACGCTCTGGAATTGTCGCACCTCCATCATGCGCCATTGTAGAACTTGTAAAGTTCCCGCGTGGCGAGAAGATTTTGTCATTAGCATGATTGCGGTAGTTCTGCCGCGAAGCATTTACAAGTGATCCTACCCAATTGCATGCGAGCAACAACAGCGGGCGAGGACGAGGGGGACGAGCATTTACGCGAATCGATAAATAGCTGCCGCATTGATCTTTAAAGCGACGGCGCCGATTCCGTTGGCCGACAAATATTCTCTTCCGTATTTCGCCGTCAACTCCTCTAAAGAAGTCAATCGTAAAGAGGCGTGCGCGCGCGTCACCATCCATCGTTGCTCTTTGCGCTCGCATTAGCTGACATACGCGCGATCTAGCCTTTCATCTCGACATTGCTTCGTAATGCTTTGCGCTTTGTTTCCCGCATGCAAAGCACAGCGTGACACAGAATGCCCTTTGAGTACTCGCGATTTAACATTGTTTGCGTATTATACATTTACATTACGCGAACATTGACAAATGGTTCGCCTTCGGCGTTGAAGTTGGGGTTCTATATAAGTTGCAAATCTGACAGTTTTACTAACAAGAGTTGTTCTCAGAGAGAAAAACGCTTAGCGGATTCAGCGTTATTCATAGCACAGTATGTCCACTGGAGAAATTTATTATGACTATTTGCTCACAAATTGCTCGAAGTGCATAAATCTACAAATAAAAGTCCAATTTCATTAAGAAATTATTATACAATTGAACTCTACTCTGATAAAGTTTATTTTGAGTTTATTTTTATATTTAAGATATAATTTCATGAAGGAAAAACAATAGGGAAGGTAGTTATTTATAGCTTTTCAAATTTTATAATTATTTTACTTTTTTATAGTAATTTTTATAGTAATTTTACTTTTTTATAGTAAAACACATGAGATATAGAAAAATGAATACATTTGTTTAGAACCATATTAAAATGTATAAAATTTTATTTAAATTTGAATGCATTAAAAAAGTGTAACAAATGAATCAATTAACAGTCAAGTATTTAAAGAATACTTCATTAAAGAAGGAATGTAGGTGGGTAATCACGGACGCTTTATGCAATTATAAAGGCAAGCTTTTTACGAAGTAGATTTTCTTTTTATGTATGCGTACGTGATTGTCGAAAGGTCGTGTAAATTAAGGGAACAAACAAGGTCAGGGCACCGGTTAGTGGTGGTATTTGACAATCAAATTGTACGCCTCTGCGGCGCCGTCTTTCGTGGCTCATAATCCAATATGCGATGCTGAAAATTTCTCGCATAGTTCGCTTCCATATGTTACACTCGTTTAGCGGGCAATATCGTTCCACGAGGTATATGTAACAGTTTTGGAATACTTGACGTTGTACAGTGTGCATGTGTAGAATCACTTTTTGGCATGGAAAAATAGATTTTTCATTTACCAAATTCAGACCTGAATTTTAGTGACCATGTAACACTCTGATAGCTTATGTAAAATACATTGCGATCGCCGATATAATCATTTATGTTCTGAAATCTAAACATTTATGTACATTCATGTACATTTTGTCATTATCACAATATTGCTCTGTGTGCTCGCTATTATCATAATTTAATAGAATCAGTATTTACGGTTTCATAGGTATGCCTCACCGAATACCACATTTAATGGTTTTCATAATAAACCAGAATTTGTGTGAATTGTTTGCGCGTCCACGATACACTAGATTTATTTATACGTTGTAAAGATAAACGTAGTGTACTTTCTAATGATACATTGAATAATGATTAACGAGTAATCAAATTGTACATATGTGTATAAATGTATTTTCTCGTGTATTTTTTATTTTGCACGAGAATAACGATCGACCAAAATTTGATAAATGTTCTAACAAGTTAGATGTTAAGTAATTTTCTATGAAAAGCTTTTTTCCATCAGAATTACGTATTACAGGAAGTTAATCCAATTTCGTGAACATAGAAATATATTACATCATTAATCTATCATATAACAGAAGCTGCTAATTAATTAATATTTCATTATATTACTCAAAGCATTCCGCGGATAAATAGCATGTCGATTATACCGATTTCATAAATTTTCAAGAAAAATGTACAGCTTATTCCGAGAATTTATTTTGTTTATATTATGTTACGATATTTAATATAAGTATTTCTATATTGTAATTTATAATTTATTTTTCAAGTTTTTGAGATAAACCCGTAAGAACATATATAAAGTTATCATATTATATTTAAACTGCAACATCATATTGAATTGATATAATAGCTTTTCTCATAATGGCATATGCTTTTATTTTAATTAAAAAATACCAAAAAGTTGATCTTTTCTGTGTTGATAATTTTAAATATAATAATATGGTAAAATATTTTTACTCGATTAAAAGAGACGCGAACATATTTATGGGCAGTCCCAAATAGAAATTCGCGAGTTTTTTTGTAGTTTGATTAGTAATGGTCATTGCGAACAATTCAGTTATCAACTTAATCCCAATGCGTCGTGTTTACCCTCATACGGTTCGGAAGCAAACCGTTCTCGTCATGTTCCTACCGTCCTCACATCACGTTTTGCTCGCCTTCAACCGCGCATTAGCGACATAAATCAAAACTTAGAGCCCGAGTTCTAGTTCTCCATCTGGTTTCGGTACCGTTCTGCTCCGTTCCATTCCGCCGAAATCCGCCGCCCCGAGCGCTACTTACTTACGGGGAGACGCAAGTTACCTAGGCGTAATACGTTCACGTAAGAACGTAGCAGGTGGGGGGGAATGTGGAATATCAGCAGTTTACTGGGCTACCGTCGCGCAACGGGTCCTTTCTTCCGGCGTCAGTACCGCGCGCAACTTTCCGGTCGAAGAACCAGTTACTTGGTATATTTGGTTATCTTCCCAACTGGCTCTCTCATTTAGTCATTTACTCTAAAGCATGTGAAGTTCACGAAGACATTACGAGGTATAACTAAGCACGTTGCCGAACTAATAAGAACGTGATTTAATTGCTACCAAAATCGGCGAAATTGGAGTTAATCAAGCATCTGTTGAACAGAAATAAGCAAATATACGGCAATTTATTTCTGCGCTTCTCGAATAAAAGTTTTTTTTTATTACATTGTTTCATCATAGTTATTTTTATTATTGCTGCATTACAAATGTTTTTTTTTGGAATTTTTTTTTGGAACCATTTTGATTCGATAAAACCAGGGTTTATTAATTGAACTCAATTTGAAGATTAAAAGAAAATACATGGCTAATATATTTATGAAACATTATTTACTACGAAAATATCGTACTTTTATCGTAGCATACAACTGAAAATTTATATTGTATTCTTTAAATATATAATTAATTACTACTATATTTGATTACTTTGAATTTTGTATTTGGATCTATAACTTTTAAAACAATTTTGATAATTTTTTATAATTAACATTATCGCTATCTTTATATATAGATACTAATTGACAATAACGAAGTGAATAAGTTAATTTAAATACTGTACGCGTTTGTATAAAATTATTTTTATTTATTTGTATTTCTAAATTTACGACCAGCAATTTTTAAATAACTATCAGATTAATGTTAAATTTTTAACTTGGAAAGTGGAATGCGGCAAAATCTCTCACATAATTCACTTGAGCCAACGCCGAGGTTTACGAGTTCTCCAATATTCCCTCAAGAGTATCAAGATTCTCCAAAATCTCATCCTTTATTGCAGTATTTCGTCTTTACGAGTCTACAAATCGTAAAATTGTGTAAAATCGTCTTTACGGTCACAATATCTTTGGTCCGCATCGTCGATCACCTAGTATGTAGAGATTCTGTCTTATATTATGGTAAAAAACACTCTATCTTATTATAAAACACTTTGACAATTGTAGAGGTTTTATACATCTTTTTTTCAGCACAATAAATTTTTTGCTTATTTATTTAACAGTCCTGTATGAAATTAGCAAGAGGCAAATGCTAGATTAATTAATATTTGCATTTGAGTATTAACATAGACTTCGATAGAAACCGTTGTACCACTAATTATGTTGAGATTGGCAGCATATCAAATGATGCATGGATAATTACGAAGATTGAATTACATACAGTTGTATACACGATTATATAAATCGATCGATTCTAGAAACCATAATAAAGTTTTAATATCAGCGGCGATACATGATAAAGATATTGACGCGATAATGTAAATAGCTAATATAATATAAATAGAATATAATAAAAATAGAAAGAAATGTCACCAGAATAGTTATCCGAGAAATTGTTTGACTGTTTTCCTTTTGACGAGAAGTCGAAATTCGATGCTTTGAAAAGCTTAAATAAATATAGGCAGATTAAACGAAAGCGTTCTCGATTTCGAAATGACGGTCTTTGGCGATGTTCTTTATGGCAAATTCTCGAGCGTGAGCTTTCGTTTGAAAACAGTCTACCTTGGCAAAAGCGCTTTAATTAATCGCACCATGGTTTACCGATTAATTCAGTGCCTGCGCTTTGGACGGAGAAACGCGGAAAGAGCGCGTTGATGTAAAGGGTGTGTCTCTCCAATAGGTGCAACAAACGAAAGGGAAACACGGGAACGGGAATGACGTAGTCGTTACTTCATTACAGAGGATTTCAATTGGGTCGTTCTAATTATCGCTGAAAGCCTCTGAAATCGCTGCTCGCAAGCCAGCGGTATAATAATCCGACGATTCATCCGTCTTGGCATTTATATGCCCGCGTGAAAAACATCATCATGCGAATAAAGGTGTAGTTCCTAATTAGTGATAAACTCAGCTTCACGATCACGTATATTATGCCCTGCGATGATACTTTTAATCTTTATTTGAAGGCCGAGAAATATTGAGAGAGAAAAAAATATCTTCTATGTATATCTTTAAATTCGGAGTATTCTATTTGTAAAAACGACGTACCCGAAACACCGTAAAAATTTCGGTGTTATTTTAAATGTTATAGATCATTGATATACTTAGCTGGATAATTTTCCCTTGACAGAAATTGTTGCAATAATCCTTGCAATGTTTCAAAGAGACAGCTGTCTTCACTTGGTAGACATGATTTATAAATTATTTATATTCACGGAAATTTTAGATGTTCGCATGAGTATCCCAGCCGTGTGGATATTTATATTAGCCTATTTCTCTCGGAGTCATATTATGAAACATTAAAAGAATGATATGACAGGACGGAATTTATATTTTTCATTTCTGTCTTGCTTCAATCGCTTTAACACCATGCAATCGGAGGTACTCACACAGCAAAGATACAGATACGTCGGCTTTAAGAGATGACGTTTATCGTGCTTGAGGTAATATAACGTCGAGTTTCTTGCTCACTTCCATCCATCTTCCGTAATTCCTCATTTCTCTATCTATCTATGAGCATCCTTGCTTCGTGAGATACGTCTGGCAGATCCGACATCACATTATACACCGCTCTGCGGCTTCTTTCGGCAAATTGGTTTCTCGATACAGCTTGCTGCAAAATGAAAATTGAAATAGAAATCTTTTTCTCGATACCCAAAAGTATTAGCGCAATGTTTACGTATCAATAATTTCCCTTTAAATTAAGATAGACGATGGATGAAAGTTTTCGTTTCACGTTTATTTGAAAATAATTAATCTCATCGAAATGAATAATCCATTATGTGGCAGACATTTCGAGTGACCTATATTTTTTATTTTATTTAAATTAAAAAATAATTCTTCAATATCTTGGATATCACTGCACGTCAGCCAAACAAGCTCTAATAGCATTGAACTACTTTCTCAATTATTTTCGCGCTAGTTTAAATTTCACGAGCACATTAGTTTCTTGCTAAGACAAGAAGTAGTCCTTTTCACTATCTTTGTTATCGTCCCACTTTACGTAAAACTGCAAACTACAAATAGCCCTTAGCAGTGGGTTTAATTAAAATCCTCCTTCTACGGGCTTACCGACCTGTATGGTTCCTGCCTTCCGATGCCGCCTCTTTCCGACGTTACAATTTCTGGCAGTGACGGTTTCTGGCAGTCGACCAAAATCAACCGAGAATTCGCGACATGGCTGCGGAAAGAGAAGACGCGCCGAGCTGAGATAACGTAATTAAGAGTTCGCTTTGAGATAGCGATGCACCTGCTTCTTTCGCCGTTATCGCAACCCGGCTTTGTTTCCGCCATCTCGTGCTCGCGATTTCTATCCCTGATTTTTAGCACGTTTTCCAGAAGACGAAGCAGAATTTTAGCTCTTCTTTTTTTGGTCTTGTTTTACCGAGGATTTGCGCACACGGGAAACGGTCTGCCGCGATCCATGAGATTTCTCAAAGATTTGCGCCGAATGTCTCTATGCTCCGCTGAATCGTCCACCAGTCGGATTAGTCTTATTCGCCAAGTACATTTTAACAAGACTATTCAACGAACGTGGCTTCGGTCGCGGAGATAATGGCAATATTTTATGCGGTATCTCTCGCGAACTGACAACGGTTAAATCGACCGTTCCCGTCCGCGAGATACGTGAATTTGAATATTTCAGAGCTCGGCAATGTATTGTATAATTAATGTTTCCCGTATCGGTGGTATAGATAGATACATGCCTGTTCTAGTACAGATGCAATGTAGAAACTGGTTCGCCCTCATTCCAATTTCATTCATTTTTATCTTTTAAATTTCATTTATATCTTCTGTGGTACATTATTTTCATGCATAAATGCGTAATGTTCGCATTGTTGTTCCGATAGGAATTTGCTGCTTTTCTGCCCTGATTATTGTTGAGATACGGGATCCATATATTACAGTAGCTCAAATACGTGGAAATTGTTGCTCGGTACGTGTATATACGCTCGTATTGCCGCGCTGATCAAGCGACAGACATTTCCAGCAATTCGTGTCCTCGTTTGTTTCGCGGTAACTATTCGTAGGTAGGGGATTGCCTCGTCGACGAACGCGAATTGTCGTCTCCAGTTATACATGGCGACGAGAGGTGGGAATGGAGAAATACGGAGGATAGTGAGCACCACGAGTGGAACGTGGATGGCGGGGAAGGGCACGAGGGGGAGCCTTTAGCGGTGGAAATGCAAGGGCACTTTGTATCCTGAGATTCATTGTCCGCCACAGCTCGAGCAACCTACCAGCTTAAGCAATGCATTATGCGGGACCACCGACAAGACGCCATTTAAATGCTCCGGAAGGTAACCGCTCCGCTGTCAGCCCTCATCCTGCCCGCGGTCGTGGCTGTCGTGTCGCGTGTCACCGTGCCTTAAACAATGCCTGCGCGCGTGCAGCAGCGTGCATGTCGGTTAGACGAAGATTACCCGTCTACGAGATGCACCGCGCTTCGATGTCGTGCAGCTTCGTGTACGTTGTTGGTCGCATTAGATCATTCAACAACAGTTGGCGAGCTATGATAAGTATCCGGAACGCGTTGCGGCCGTAACGACCGCGAGGCGTTATCAGGCACCGAAATTTTCATTGTGTCATCTGGCAGGATCGGCGCAATTTATTTCGCGGCGGTGCGAAGATTGAGAAATAAGTTAAAAGAAAGTTAATCTCGAAGGAAGTTGATCTCGCCGTTTTTAAAAACGCAACTTGTCGCTTTATCAATCAGCGTCAATGTACTTATCGCGATGCTGTTTAATTATTTCATTTTATCTTAATCAGATCTCGGTTGTTATTGCATAATTTCTATCCTCCCTGCGTGCCATTCCCCGATAAAATAAGCGCGTAGCAGCACACGTGTAAGCGCATACGTCTAATCATCCGTCTTCGTAACGCCGCCGTCTTGTGTTTTCTCGCTCAGACCGCCACCGCGTATCAGGCGGCAGAATACCGCGTGTTTCGCGGTCGAATCTCGAAGTCTTTAATTAATCATCGCCCGCATTTCGCGGAATGTACTCATGGCATGGCGTAGTTTGTGAATAGCCTGTCGGTTACCTTACGTAATTGCGTATGCATTGATTGGAATAACGGTTACGTTTGTGTTTTCCGCGGAAGAATAATATTTTTCGCGGCGTATCGATCGTGGCTCCTGACTTTCTACAAACGCATAAAAAATTTCGAAAGCATTTAAGCAACCGATTTTTTTTTCCGACTACCGACAAATGAAACGTCGAAAGCAAACAATGCTCTCTTCACAAATATCAATATTATACGATATCAATGTTTTATTAACTGATTGAATAAAGGGACCAGTATCAGTATCGGTGTCTCTGCTTCAGTTTGATATTTATGTAGAGAAAATACATGCGTAATATTCCGTCCGCGAGTTCTTGGACGCTTTATCCATCATTGCGGAAATATTGCGCAAACGGTGGGTATGTATACACGTGAAGCTTGATATGAGATACAAGAGGGATGTGTTAACGTGTTGTAAAGAGGACACGATTTCTCTTCGTCTTTCCCCATCTCACCCTGTTTCTCTTTGTCGAACCCTATCTCATTCTCACACGTGTTTTTCCTCTTCTCTACATTCACCAACCTCACTTTTTATCTGCCACCCTCGCGCGCTTAGAATTGTGCTCAGTGATAGGACGCAAAAAAAAGGAGAACAAAGGGGAAAGAAGGTGTCGAGTGAGGGAAGTGAATGTAAAAAGCAGTAGACGTACTGTTGACAACCGAATTGCGTACAGTGACGTACACATGATATATGTTCAAAGATTATTTTTGTTAACTCAATTAAGTTGGTACATTCAAGCAGATATTTAATACTACTGTTTTGGTAATTTATTATTCAACTTTTGTTGAATACATTTTTCAATCTTATCGTTTTTTTTTCTATGTCAAACCGTATTTTACAATATATATTTAAAAAATATTGCAAATAGTTAAATAACATTGCTGCACTTGATACAAATGAACAAATAATGAATGTTTAATATTAACGTTCTATTCCGTTGAAGACTATTCTTCTCGTTATTTTGTAAAAATGACGAGTTCAATACTGACAGCAGTTACTTTCCGTGGCAAGCAACGGTTAATCAACTTTCAATACCTGAACGAACGGTTCAATTACGGCGTATCACTATCGTCACTATCGTTTCCGTCCATTTTCCTTGATGACATTCTCGAATTGGATAGATAGGTCAGACACGCACCTCCGCTGTGGCCGACATTAAAAGCACATGTCATCCTTCGTACGACCAAAATCGCTTTCTGACATGCCGGCAACGCGCTTTAGCCTGGTCAAATTGATCGCTCATTATGTCCGCCGTTAATCGTCAAGGGCATCGGATGCTCGTTTAGCACGCCTGTCATTCCCGACATTAGCAGGATGTTTCACCGTTTTCCTCGCGTTTTACGGTCGTACTGTTTCGCCGTGAACAACGTGAACAACGACGTTGCCATATCATGGGAATTGTAGCCGCGAAACGATACGGTATCCCTTTAATCACGACTATTACGTTCGTCGAATTAGTCACAAACGCGAAAATCGATACCGTACCGATAATCCATCATCCGAGCGATGGCATCCACACGTCGTTGTTATCGTTAGTGCAGCGATTAAAGCGTCGTCAGACGTCTCTGCGTGGTGTCGCGGTGCAAGATTTACGGTCGGACCGGATGAAATCTAATTGATATTCATAGGTGTAGAATTTGTGGAATAAGTAGATAAAATTATATCCTTGTCGTTTTGAGTCGCATTGTTAGAGATTTAATTTCTGCGACTGCATCTTTGATTTGAACAAGATATCTCGTTTTGATTGGATATTAGCTTGTCGCATTGGTGACTGGTTCTACGAAGAATTTTCTTACGCTAAATGGGCTTTAAAACCGTCTGAAGAGTCTTTTTAAGATAAGAGCTTGGCTCGATGAGGATCTTAAAGCCCGTCCATTTCAAGGGTCTGCCCCCTCTTCCGTAGATACGTAGCTCCTGGTAAGAAAGGAAGAGAAGAAAATAGTGAACGGATAGCACTCGTTAAAATCACGAACGATGTAACGGTGGAACAAACCTGCATGAAATTATGAGCGGAGTTTATTTTCCTCTTTCTTCTTCCCTTATCTTCTGCGTCAGCTTTATGCTGATCCATCATGCTTATCCACTGTGCGCTCGAACATTTTTTACCTCAGTTTATGGAGTAGCATTCGTGTCTTTTTCGATTTTTAGATATTTCGAAGATAAACGATTATTTTCATCGAATGCATATTTTTTTGCAAAAGAGAGCTGTTTTTCAAAATTATCCCGCAATAGCGAGAAAATGCGAGAGAAACCATTCAGATTTCTTATGTTTCGTAAATGACCGTGCGATTGCACGAGATGCTTGGAGCTAAAATTACCTAATTAGGGAAATCTACTCTGTTTATGCACTCTCATAAGGAGTCGTACAATTAGCAGTTTTTTCTGGACTTGAGTCTTGAGAATCTCTCTAGGGATTCTTGAGGTAGAGTCTCGAGGCGCTTACGGCGGCGAGTCTCATTTCTATGCATTTTACGAAAAGGGCAAACAAATCGGACGTAGATGATGATCATTAGAATCACTGCCAACTTATTGTTAGAATGTAGCAAATCGCCATGAAATTGCGATCATTTCCTTCTTCTTTTTTTCAACGTCAAATAACGGCTCGATAAGTTCATGCACATCCCCCATTCGCTTCCGGGATGAATATAGAATTTCGTATCCTTGTCTCTCCTTCCCCATCTCATTGAGCGACGGTCTTATCTACTTGCCGTTCTATTACTCGCTTCCACTCGAAACCCGATTTCTCTCGGCGAAAGATTCACGAAATCCCGACCTCTCTCTCTCGCTCGTCTTCTTCTTCTTCTGCTGCGTTCTTCTCCATCGCTGAGCATCCGTCAACGTCGCGGCAGGAAGTTCTCTGGAAATAAGCGGTCTGTGAATTTACGTACGCCGTTCCTGTGTGCATCCATGTCACAGTTCTTGCATTCAAAAATGCGGTAACCATGATATCCTGCTCGTTTGTGTCGCTCCGAGGTACTTTGAAAAAAAAAATGCATTTGAATATTTTTTTACGCTCACCGAAAGCAAAAAATAATTATCCCGAATATCGCAATGATAAAAAAATATATTTTAAAAACAATTTCTTTTGTCTTTAATCGTCGATTTATTGCGCCGGAATGGAGAACAGGAAGATTATTTTATGCAAATCTTACGTGAAATTGTGCAGAAATGTTTGCAATCGGTGCTAAACAATGTATACCAAGATTATTCGCTTGTGCTTAGGAGAACTATTCTAATTTAAAGTAAACGCCTGACGGAGACACTAAGATAACGCTGTGCATAATCGCGGCCAAAGCAATTTAAATTGGAGCTTTAGTTGCTTGTCGGTTTCATATCTTACGGCGAAGACGGTTTTGCGCGAAATACCGTTGTTCGTTTCCAACCCCAGCGCGCTGGGGGATCCACCTTTCGCCCGCCTATTCTGCCTTATTCGAGTCAACGTTAATCTTCCATCTTACACAGAAGAAAGATGTCTTCCACACTTTTCTTCCGCTTTCAGACCGAACCTCTCTGATGCGTTTTTATCGGACCACTTTATCGGCGTCGTTCACGCGCCGACTTCTACCTGTTCTCATCCCCTTCGTCGGTAAAACAAGTTTCAACGTCGTGTCGACGTCGTTGTCGCCACTGAAAATCTCTCACTACGGATGAGAAACATGTATAGGACGATTCTAAAATAATATATATGATAAAAATTTACAGATATATTTATTTATTATTTTTTAATTTTTAATATCAAATATATTTTGCTAACAAGCTAAAACTGAAACCATATTAAAATTAAAACTTTATTAAAGTGAAAATAATTAGAGATTAAAAATGAAATTTTACTATTTATTAACATTTTATATTTTTAAATTTTCTATTTTTATCGTTGATATAAAAATTAAATTTTAACATTTTGAAATTATATTTAAAATTACATATAAATATGAAATTTTAACATTTTTATTAAAGGAAAACTTTAGATTAATTAATGGATATTTTTATAAATTTTGTGATTTTAGGATTGTTTTCCATGAGGATTGCCAGTTTCAATCGTCTGTCGTTGACGATGTGGTGATGATTTTCTGAAAGTTAAATTTATAGTAAGAGGGATTTGTGTATTTCTCAAATGAGAGTACATTAATTTGCATCAAAGAACGCATTGTTTTTGTACCACTGAAATTTATTTGGACATATGTTATTTTAAAAAATAATCATCGTCTGTCGCTCCTATATTGCAAGCTGCAGTAACATCAATGGTTAAATGTTTATATGAGTAGTTCATGTGTGTGTATATAACGAGCGCGCGTGTATGTACATATATAATATAGATTCTATATGTGTATCCACACGCCTACACACACGCCTACACACACGCCTACACACACGCCTATTCCTGACTATATCCCCTCGCGACAGTGAGTATAGCGGAACAAAAAAAAGTAGGCAGTAAAAAAAAGCGGTCGTCATATTTTTGCACAGGGACAAATAGAATTCGTAACTGTAGTAAAATTTAGTAGCAAAATATTCCGACGACAGCAACTAGGGCGTAGATATGTCAGCGACGCAATCTCAGAATATGTCGTTAAAAATTTAATATAGTTGGATATTTCCTCGTTTTGTTCTATTGTTTTCAAAATCTCGTTACATAAATAATATTTTTTATGTTATGTTGTTGCATTCATCGTTCATTCGTTTTTTCTTAATTCATTGCTATAGGATAAAGAGTAATGTCAATTTTTATATTTTGGTTACACTGTTGTTACCTATATCCAATATTTAATGCATCTGTGGATTATGTTTTAAGATTTTTTTTTATTTGAAATTTATTATATTAATACATTTTTAATGAAATAAATGATATGATTAATAGATAAATCTTGCGCGGATTATGCATCTATACTCTTATCAATCTTTATTTTATGCATATTTTATAATGGAAAAGCATTATTACGCAAATCTTTTTATGATCTCTATATTGGGAATGCTAAATCTGAAAAAAAATCATCGCGTAAATAATCCGTGTCATCGTACGCAAAGTGCATAGTCATGTTACTAATAACGCTTTTGCGTTATCATGATACTGCATAAAAATCAAACAGTTTTATTTATCTTTCGTCATTCTGATCCGATAGATGGTAATGTATTTGGCAAAATTGATGGATTTTTCCTAATAAGATTTTTACGTAATGAGATTTTAATTATATTTCAAAATACTCTTGTTATAGGAGGCATAACGGTAACAAAGTTTAAATATGCAAATAAATGTTACATAATATAATATTATAATTTTTCTTTTTTTCTCTCTTTTATAATATTTTTATATTTTTATAAAATTTTTCATTTAATTGAGTTTTTCTACATTTTCTATTTTCCGATTATTTGTTGTTTAAAATATACACAATATTTTATGTTTATTTGTTTTCGAAAATTATTTAACGAAAATTCATGGAATTATTCCTGCTCCGAATACTGAATGATACTTGTACACCCGTTTTAACCGAAGTATCTCATAGCTATTAAAATTACAAAATTACAAAAGCGTCTCATTAAATTGAAAACACTAACATTTATGTGACATTTCAAACGGGCATTCAATCCTGATTGCGAAAATAAGCAAAACACATCAATTAAATTAATTGATGGAATTTACATTACGAGTTGAACCAGAGTATTTGAATTATGTTAAATGCCATTTCTCTTTCGTTAACGTAATCCGTCCAATCTCACGCTCGGAAATAGTCCAAGGAGTTTGTAATGGAATCAAGTAGTTTGTAAAGTAGCGATGGCTTTGAATTACATTTTCGAGTATGTCAAGTTTATAGTTTAACTTAGCGTAAATGTTTTGCTTGTTTTTGTTTAATGTTAAGGTATGTCCAATGCTTGGTACATGAATTTCACTTGAGTGTATTTGTTGCGTATTTTAAAACGCTTGCAGCATCGCAGAGTGCTGCATATAAAGTTTGCTACTTGCTAACCGCGAGCGTTGCTCTTGTTTTATCACCGTTTTGACACGGGCGAAGGGACCGACGGCGTGTCAACTATGCAAGCATTTAGCAATAAAAGTTGTGCCGTCTCGCGCATTCGCACGTGCACGTAATTTTTTCACACGGCGAGAAATGTAACTCACTTTGAGCGAGAGTTAAAGTATCCGGAAAACGGCAGGACAATGCTATACATAGAACTTTTACGCGGCAATGAAATGTGAGCCGGTAATACACGCGGGCTTTTGAAAAAGATTAGTAACTCGAGCGTTCATTATAACGAGTATGAAATGCTCAATGCAATGGACACATGCAGTAAACCAATGCGCAATCGGGACAGCATGAATTTTCCCTTTTAACACGTTGCTTTTATTTGGTTGACAATTATTTACTGGGTGAAAACATTCATCTGCACCTCGCGTGAGAAGGAAGGAAATTTCTACTTCATGCTACGTTCTACTTCATCATAATCTGATGACCACGTGAGATGTGTTAATTGACACACGATATTTCACGTTAGCTGCGCCGTGGGGAATCGCAACTCATTCCGACGAATATCGCCTTCCGTCATTAATCACGCGATACGTTCGGACTAATCGATTGTCGACAATACTTCCGCTGCGTATCGCAGGAAATACGGCGAGCGAAGTGTACGGAAGCATCGCGAGAGCGGCTCGTGTCGCGCTCGCTATCGCGCCCGTCCATCCCGTTTTATCACCGCGGCTTGAAGAGTGCGAGTACTCTCGCACAGAGAGTTAGTCGCGCGCACGAGTATTTCGCGTATAGGAAGCGGGATAGGAGGGAGAAAAAAAAATAAAATTCTGCACGTCCACCCGTTCGTATATACGCGCAGCTCTGCGCGACGTGAAAATTGTAATCTGCACCGAGCAGATAGCTGAAGTGTCCGGTAAACGCCGAGAAATACGGTGCACGCGCGAGAGGTTCATTCTGCTATGCTGCGCGTTGTGCCGCGTCATAACCCGAGGCAAACTACGCTAGCAAAAACAAGATTTTTTTATGCGCGCAGAACGATGGAAGATCTACGTGAGCCGTTATCGTGAGCGAAATGTGTTTTACGATTGATCGGTCGTATATTTGGGCATCGAATTAATGCACATTGAAATAACGAGTAAAAAGAAATGAATTCTGGTCGTATGTACTGACTGGCATGCTTCAAATAATTTCATTAATTATAGATAAATGAGAACACACGAGGATTGCAAGTTGGCTTTTTTTTTCTCTCGAAAATTTATTCCCTGAAAGCGAGATACTACGATAATTTATAGTCCGTGGCGTAACTTTATTTATCGATATTATCATGTTTCGAATATTAAAATGTTATCGTATCGACTCGCATCTGCCGATTTAAAATTGAATTTACAATCCGCATCCGTAACAAGGCGTATGTCGTTTATCCAATATCAAGCAACGTTGACGCTATCTCTCGGTTCATCGACCTGCAGTCTGTCGCAGTCTTTTTCGTTTAAATGCATTTCGGTGATGGATGGTTTCGAGAATATAACTGTCGGCTTCAGGGCTCCGTTGGAACTGAATGTGAGAAGCGCTTGCGCGTAATCTGAAGGCTAGAAAGTGAGATGTGGCGAAAGTCAAAAAGAGAATACCGGGTAAGAAAAGTTACATTGAAGAAGAACAACGGGAGAGAGGGAGACAGAGAGAGAGAGAGAGAGAGAAGGAGAGCAGATGAGCGAGGAAGGGATGGAAAGAAAGGAAACGAAAGATGAGGTTGGAAGGAGGGAGAGGGAGAGTGGGAAAATGAAAGGGGAGAGATAGAGAAAGACTACTCCTTCACGGCCGAGCGACAACGCGAATCATTTTCCCTTAAAGCTCCCTTTTGCTCCGGGGCAGTCTTCCGTTTCGAAAGCAATTTGCCCTGCCGAGCGCCGTGCTACGTATATCTACCTACGTGGATCCAACGGACCGGCAAAAAAAGGCTCCGGACTCGTTACGTTTCCTGAGCGAGGTAAATTCAGGGTGCGAAGCGTAGAAGGAAAACAACCAGAATTCTCTCTTTCTCTCTCTCTTTCTCTCTCTCGCTCTCAACGTAACCGCGAGAGAAGACGGTCGTTTTCCATTAGGCTTTCGGATGTACCGGATGCAATAACTTTCTCTCGATGCGAGCAGTAAAAATTCATTTGACCGCAATTCGCCTCTCCTATGAATTATCGGTATATTGATTTATTGTACCGCGAGACTGGGCGACATTTTGATGAAATGTCCAATCATTAAAACCACTTTTAATCGATTTGGCTCCTGTCGCTCTTATATTCAGTATTTCAATATTTCAGAATATTTGCTGCGGCCACGAAGATATTTCTATTATCTTTGCGCTATGTCTGATTAATTTATGTAATTTCTCTCATTGACAATTTTTGCACGTTAAACTCATTTGCTGTTTGCAGAGAAGGCATTGACCTATTAACAAATTTCTAATTAACAAGATAAATTATTGAGTAAATAATTATTAATTATGTATTTATTTTATGTATAATAAGATGCCAGATGCGCTCGATGACATTACAAATTAAACGTGTTAATGTATGAAATAGATATATAATATGATATGTAATTTTTATTACTCTGTGATTATTCGTTTTCTTAAATTCACATATATACATGTATATTTTTAAATATATCGGGAAGATCGTTAAATATACTTTCCGTGTACGTCTGTTCGTTAATTGTGACACATTCAAGCGAGGATAATAATTTGCAATAGATCACGCAATCTGCATGAATAGATCACGCGATTGCAATGAGGACAGATATGTCCGTATGTCTGCGGAGAAAGTTGAAAAAGCTTATTATCACACGATGAATGAAAGTCAAAAGAAGGTTTCTATGATTATAGAGTAAGAATTTCAACTTGTGCTCATTAATTTCAGTTAGTTAGTTTCAGTTTCTAGAAATAATCTAATTTTAATATTCGCAGAGTAAACAATTTAAAAAATTGATTTATTTAATTCTTTCAACAACGAAATATATATATATATATATATATATATATATATATATATATATGTATATATGCGTTTACATATTCAAATTTAATTTATTCAAAAAAATTATTCTAAATTGTTAAATTTATAGAAAATCTTTCTCAAAATTTACTATATTAAATCCGATTTATTTTTTAAATATAAAAGATAAAAATGTATTAGAAATTTATTTCATGCAATTCAACTTTCAATTAAGAATGAAAAGTAAAATTTCCATGTCATCGCCGCACTGTGCGAACCAACCGTTAATGATGCAATGCGATAAGATCTTTATTATTTTCACCTGCAGCATGATTTTTTTTTAATGCCACATAAACGCAATACCAGAATTACTGTTGAAATGAACGTGATCTCAGTGATCTGCGTTCTCGCAACCTGCAGATTGCATTTCCTGCTTTCTTCTATTTGAATGACAGCAACGCCCGAGCTTGTTCCGATTTTAACGTTCGACGAAGTGTATTTTCGCGCGGCGAACAGTGAGCTCTTAGACGCGCGCCTTGTATGCAAAATAGAAACGCGGGAATAGAAGAATCGGTTTTACGTTGGTGATCGATAAATCCATTCTCTCTGTCGCGAACGCGTGTTTGCTCTGCCAGCAAGTTCCAACACGAACCGTTTCCCATCCGTGTTCTGGTCGCAAGACCGTGTGCGACGCCGCGATCGACGTTCCGTCCGCCCTCGTCGAAATTATTTCCATGGGGCTTGGCAAAGCGAGATGACATCGCAGTCGCCGGTCTCCAACTTCGAGATTTCGCATGCAGAAAGTTGGTTGTCTCCGAACTATTTGATATTCTTTTTTCGGTCTGAACACTGGCGAGTCTCACTGCAGTTTGCCGATGTCGCGCGAACATACGTAATACTTTTTCACTTCGACGCCTTCTGTTGAATCTCATTGATATTTAGCTAATGTTTACGTAAGTTGTTTTCGTATTACCATGTTATTCTGTATCAATTTGAATATATTGAATGCGATGTACGATAATTATATCAGAAGATATAAACGTGCACATATACATGTAGTAAATATATCATTAACCTCCTTATTGGAATTGATCTCCTTATTGTTTTCTTATAATTTTAGAAATATTATTTTTATTTAGTAATATATTTTAAAAGTTGTATATAGTGCAATACATCAATAAGTAAAATTAAATTATTTATTTAATAATTGATTAGATAAGAAATATTTTCCCATCATCTGCTAATGACTGTATTATTCAATGAAAGTTGATAACATTTTTCATTTAAATAATAGCAGATCATAGTTCTAATTGTATGTCAGAAACATCAATTTCGCAAATGATATATGTCTAATTGATAAGGATGCATGGATACTCATTATGTGCCAGTCTTATCATATAGGTCGAGCTAATTGCAGCGAACTGGGATATGCTTCAATTATAGTGGCAAACAATGATAAACGATGTACGGAGCTTGACAACTCAAAGTATTCAGTTTCGTATATGTTGCTAATTACATTCAACTAATTATTACATTTTCCTCGATATATCTTATCTGTTATTTGCAACGTCAGGCGAACACGTTCGTAAACGAAATACTGCAGAAACTTGTATATTGAAAATCAAGACGTGTATATATATATATATATATAAATTATGCGTTATACTTTATATAATGCGGTCTACTCGTGCGCTGAATAATTGCTTATGCATTATTAGCCGTGTCGTGAATAATAACGTCGTGAAATAACAAGATGACAAAGAATAATAAAAATAATATAAAATTTGCGCATTCTATAAATGCTACTAAATATCCATAATGGATGAAACCAGACGGGTAGTGCTGAAGGGTGCCGACGATGATAAAAACGACGGCGAAGAGGTTTACGAGTATCGATCAACGCTATTATAGAGGTCGAAAATGCCTAAATAAATTCGCTACACGTAATGCGCTTACTGATATATTACCGGCTTTATAAGAACGGCAAACTCGTTAGAGAATATGTATGACAATAAAAAAGAATTATTGCGCGAATCCGATATTAATTATCATTAATTCCTGAAAATACTATGGCTGATGCGTGCATTAATGCAACTGCTGAACGATAGTACGACGTAATACTGATTAAAGGAGCGAATGTAGCGTGGCTAGAAATTGCTTCTTCTTTTTCATTTTAAGAAACTTTCTTTGCTTCGAGGAAGGAAATTTATCGATCCGAATAAATAGGCCATGTCGCATTTTGATAATGATAAAGCTGTATTTTTATCAGTTATGAGTAATTTGGCGTGATATCTCTCACTAAAGAAAGCAAAATCAAAGATCATGTACTTGTTACTTATAAGACCAGAACCGGTCTGCATTTTAGAGCAAGCAGTAACTCGCTTAACGAGTTTGAAATGTCTTTTATTTTCGATTAGAATAGAGAGTAAACAAGAATCAGATCAATTAGGATGGCCTACTTTCCTGGTTTTTAGTTTAGATATCTTTTTGATACATTTTCTAAAAATATACAAATCTGTCTCAAATTTAATTAAAATGACTTTTGGCATTATTATATTTATTTTGAATGCGTATGAACGGTTTATTTCGTTTTAAATTCTCGTTACGATTAATAAGTGGACATTGTTAATTTATGTCTCGCATCTTACAATTTGTCATTTATTGCTTGTCAATGTAACACTTTGCGGGTGGAAAAATGTGAAACTGAGAGAATATTGAAATTACTTTCTCGTTAACGAATGCTATTTGGAATAAAGCGTCGAATGCGTTTAACGATGATATTGCAGTATTATCCTTGCATATACACACTTTCATTCTGTGCGTAAATACAAACAAATGCATTTCCGTAATGGAGAAGTAACTAATGCTATTGCATTGAGTCGCATCGAGTGGTAGCGATGCTCGATTATCTTCAAAGCTTTGCTGCAGTTTTACTTCTGTCCATATTTATTGTAAAGCTGATTGCTTCAAAGACTTTGTGAGGCTTTTATATATGTTTCGACTTTACAACTCTCATCTCTTTATAATTGCAATACAGATTATTCGTTACGGAGTTTGAGTTCGCTCTTTATATTCTGCTTTAGTCCATAAATAAAAGCCTAGTAACTTTCTGCTTTGATTACGGCAACGTTGGAAATCATTTATATTGGAAAGGTACGCTTTGATAATATTTTCCTTTAAAGACTGTTTTTTTTATACAACAGAGAAGATAATAGATTCGGAAAGAATTCACTGTATACGTATACACCGCAGGTCAAAGACCGCAGTGGTAAAGCAACGAGAAAAGAATTCCTGTCGGAAGTACGCTCGACAGTGTTCCTTCGGGATGTTTTCTCTCGTGTATACGCGACGGTGTGTTCCTCGATCATTGAAGAAACGCATCTTCTAGTTCGGCATGACTCTGTAGCTACCTGACAGTCGTCAGAGGGGAAACACGTCCAGGGACCGATCAGGAAAAGGGTCGCGGAAATATCGCCGTTGATTGCGTTCGCGCCTTGGCGCGGTATACAGGCCCCCGCGGTATGTCAAAGCGACTGGCATCGATCGTACGGCGCTCACCTTGTTACCCGTTTCATGGCTCACCTCGCGATAGCTTTGTGAGGGAAAATCCTCTTCCGACAAAATTCAATATCCACCCGGCGGCGCAATACGTTCTGGAACAGCACCAGAAGGGCGCGCAATCCGAGAATCTGCGTGCGTCTTATCGGCGGAATTCCTGACATCGCGAAGAAAATTCTTTCGCAATTGAGGCGCGCCGCCTGTTCTCGATGCAGTTCGATGAACCTTCCGACAGAAAGCGTCGCGCTAGGGACGAACAGATTGAGAGGACGCGAACTGCATATGTTGCTTCGAACATGGATAAATCATTATTCATTTTCTCGATTTTAGTATTTTCATAACATTCGAACTTTTACACTCTTTAGCCCTGTGTTTATCATAGCAACGTTTGTTTGCTTTTATATTGTAAATAATCGGTAAATTGATCTGCGTCTGCATTTAACTCTCACCTACTTCTACTTTATTCGTTGCTTGCTTATACATAATCGTGTGCGATTCTCCGATCCGTGAAACGTGGCGCACTATCGAGTGTAGAGACCTTCTCTAAATGGTAATCCTAATTGCTACGCGTGTAAACACCGTGGAGACTACTCGAGTTTAATCTCCTGTCGCGAGACAAGGCTGGGCTACCTTGAGACGAGTACGCCTACGCGCTGCATGTGCTGCTGATACGAGCTTTCACTCTCATACGTATAACATTACATGCGAGCGCACGCGTCGCTCACAAGTGTATCTCTGGGTAAATAATAATATCCTGAAGGGAGAATGTAATTAACAGAAGGCAAGTTCTCACGATTCAACGTCTTATTTCTACGACGTTGGTCAATTCTGTCTCAGCGGTATTTCATTCTCGGAGAACATTATTTTTCAGTTAATTGAAAATCGTCAAAGTCATTCTACGCGAATGTTATATTCTCTCTTAAATTCCGCAATTTCTTTTCCACAAATCTATGCAGCTGATATTCGCAAGCTACCATTTAATCTTCCTTTCATCAAGCGAGTTTCAATAACTCGATATCATCATTTAAACGTTCGACCTCAACTATTATCTTTTAATATTCGACTTCAGTCTCCGCGGTCTGCTGTCGCACGATAATAAATCCGCCATTCTTCTCTTTTCCCTCCATTTCCGCTTCTCCTTTTCTCTATACATCTCTCTCTCTCTCTCTCTTTCACGCAATATACACTGGCCCCAGTTCTATGTTACATAATACAAAATTTTCCCTTCCATCTTTCGTTCCGCCAGCCGTCGCCGTCGCCGTTACCGCCGCCATCTCCTTGTCGGTTCTTTTTCCGCTCTCCTAATACCACTCAAAGCCAATATACCTTCCTACTTGCCCTCGTAATGGCCCATTTGCCAAAAAGGGCATTTTCCTTGGCGCACAGCGACGACGTGCTCTTAACACCTACCGTAATCGACTTTCTCACGTAGCTCCACGGCGGTGTAATTTTTCGGTAAATTTAAAATCCAACGTAGCGATACATCATATTTCAGTCGCCGTCGTTCTTACTGCATTGCCGTCTTTACTAGACGGCACCCTTTTGTCTTGTCGAGCGTAATTTCGCCGCGATCTTCGGTTCGTGTACGTGAATATATATTCGCCTGAATTTATCATCGCGCGTTTTCTTACGACGCGCAGAGAAGAACGAGGAAGAGCGAAACGGGCGGGATAAGGTGAGAGGAAGTGTCCGACATTATCGCGACGGACGAGAGTAGCGAGGGTGGTAAAAGTGAAATTATGACTGCGCTAAGTCCGACTCGCCGCTTCTCTACGGCGCAACTTCCCTACGCGACCCGTTTCTATAATGTAACGATGTGATATATGTGCTCTCGCGGACCGGAGGCCGGCAAAGGCCGAGGATGAGTTATGAAGGCGGTGGGCCTGCGGACTCTTCGCGGAAGAAGCTAGAGGTGCATCCGGCGTGTTTAACATCCGAAAGAGCCTCGGAGTACGTACTCGACACGTACGCCAGGTTGAAAGGATCTTGGCGCTCGGTAAAATTAATATATCTTTGAGACGTGGCGTCAAATTCCTTCCCTCGCTGAGGCTTCTCTCTGACCCTTCTTTCTTAATTTATTTTTAATTAACAGTTCGAATTTGCAGAACCCGCATCCTTCTTGTGAGCCTCAGTATGCGTCTGATAATCTCGTTAAAGCTAGGTTTTGAAATCGTAAAAGAAAAAAATATATTTTTTCATTAATTTTTTTTTCATGATTAAATTTAATATTGAAGAATCGGGGAAAATGTAGAAGCTTGAAGAGAATTCTAAGTTCGATTCTTTATTAAATCAGATGTATATGCATGAGATCCTGATATTGAAAATTCTAAAAAATTTGATCAGCTTATAATAGAAACTTAACGAAATAAAAAATTTATAAGATTATACAGATTATGAAATATTGTACAGAGATTAAATCCATATTTGTATAATATGTTCGATAATAAGCGTTAAAGATGGCAATTACGCATTTTTTAATTTCCGTTGAAAATTTCGCAAATTATACTCGTATTGTTGGATTTTATCTTGTTGCTGTTTTCTCGCGCGGCTATTCCCTGCCGAGAGAATACTTTGAGAAGATGAATACCTTGTGACTGCTATGAGACATGCCGAGTTAATGAATAATAAACACCTCGAGTTTTACCTTGGAAAAATGATCGTGTCGTTGAACTTAATTGAAATATTTTCTCACAGTGTTTAATCACACTTACCATGAGATTATATATATATATATATATATATATATATATAGTATTGCCAATCCCGTGGATTAATAGAATATTAAAAATAAATAAGTATCGTATTTGTACAATTATTTATAAGAATAAATTTTTAAGTGTATTGTTTACTTAAAATATTTATCCTTTTATTTTGAAAGGAACTTTGTTAATTACTTTATAATTGACGTATAACAACAAATAATAATTTTAAATTAATAAGACACGCGATGTGATCTTGTTTTTTATTCTCTCAGTCTTTTTTTTTCGAGTTTCTCTCTATCTGTCATTTTCTGCATTTCGCCAGAATGCTTTCCTCTTATTATCAGGCCACGAGCGTGCTTTCTTCGTTGTAGAAAGCGCAAAATCGTCATGAATATTTCACGAAAGTGATGGCGTAGAAATAAAGGGCAAAGTGGGTGGGGATTTCATCTCTCGTCACGAATATTAAAATACCGAAGCGAGGTAAATGAAAGGTCGAGTGGCGACGTTCGATGCGGAAATAAATGGCGGGATAGCGAGTGAGCGTAATCGAGGATGAAAAGCCGATAAGATCAGCGTCGCTTGATGAATACCGGTAGTTCGGGACGTATGACGCACAATGATCGCATTGCGATGGATTAATCTCGGAAATGGTCCAATAGTATCTCCAGAAATCTCGGAAACCAACGACAAGCAGAATACTGAGGCGTCGGAATGGCGATGCACTGCTTAAACAGTCAGAACCTCTGCTTAGATAGTCTGAGCATAATCCTGATTCTATTAAGATGGTGGCCCACTTGCCTCTCAAATCTCCAATCGGGCTCCGCGTATACGCTCTATTTGCTATGCAGAGTAGCTGCTAGACGTGATGGATATCCTACAGGGTGAATTTCAAAATCCAAACTCATCGTGCCGTGGTATAAGCGCCTTCGTTAAGGTTCCTTACATTATCTCTCCTTCTGCTTTTAACGCGGTAGGCGAAATATCGGTTAATCATGGATGGCAGACAAAGGCTGGAGAGGATATATATATATATGACAGCTATGAATTATGTAACTTCAAAGGGATGTATTTAAGATCTCGATTGACGACGTGCCCTATGCCGTTTAAGAGGAAAGTAGCATGCTTGTGCTTAGCAACTTTGAAGTAGCAAAAGGCAATCATGTTTGAAATGACTTTTTTAAGCGCGCTAGAACATTTCCTTTTGTATTTTACCCGCCTTGTTCCACGCGCAGATTATGCTTCTGCTCGTGATTGGAGCCGGGTTCACGTGCATACGCATGTTATCGAGTGGAATGATCTTAATTCTGCACTGTGATCCGCGATTGGTGCGCTCGGTGGTGGTATCGGTGGCACTTCAGTAACGTTCGCGTGAGAAACGCGAACCGACGAAACTGCTCGTCGCATTATTCACAATGATTTATCCGTAGAACAACGACGGCTCGGAGACTACGTCGCGATTCTCTCTTTCTCTTTCTTGACTGTTAACTGTAAAATTCCGCTCGAGGATTAACGATCGATACGTTTGAAGCATGGCTCGTGTTCTGGCACGAGCCTCAAAGGGATTCCATCTCGATCTCCGTGCTCTCGATTCTTCAAACGGAGCGCATTATCCTTCGTATATCTGGAAATGCATTAAGCTACATTCCGTGAATTGCTATAAAAATTGGTTTCAACGATCCCTGTACCTTCGCCGGCATAGATTAAATCTTTTCTTCGAGGATACCGGGATTATTTCAACGCGAATGCACGCTATCGAATCTATCAATCGATAGCTACTTTTAAAATAATGGCTTGAATTTGGGACGTGTCACTGCTTATTTATCTCTTTCATACTTTGTTATTCATTGTCTTCTTTGCTTGATGATGAATAAAAGAATCTCTTATCCTAAATCTCATAAAAGATTCATCCCTCTGCCATATTGAAAACGTGCTTACGCAAGCAAGAGACAAATTGATCGGATATGTAAAAATACTGGAAAAGTGCTTTTATATTTTTACACTGTCGCTTTGTCTTAGAGTAAAGCGTATTGCTGTTTTTCTGGCGTTGGAGAAACTAATGGATCAGGCGGAAGCTGAGTTGCTATAGGAAGCGTTAAGAAAATGCTAGGGTCGAAAGTAAATACCATCCACTTCAACTTATGGTTAGCGTAAGTGCACGGAAATTTATATTTTACTGCAAGATTTTCCGTGTTTGCGATAATGCAACGCGATGTCTATAAAATGCTATATCCTTAAAGATATCCTTCGAGATATTTTTAGAATCGTACTTTACGATACTGCACCGGTTGTTCGCACCTTAAAACTTATTAAAACTTAATAAGTAAAAGCGCGTGGGTAATAAGCATTATTTTTTATTTATCTGCACTTTACTTAGCTGCAATTATCTGCTTAAAAAGTTGGTAAATGTCGTTATTTATTTCTATAAAATTGTACTTTATAAATATATCTTCTGAGTTATTGCTGTAATTATTTTTTATTTTACAAAACTACATGAGAAATAGTTATTGATGATGTCTGCGTAAGAAATTGCTTGAGACGGAAGTTACGCAGGTCCCAGGAGGGGAACCTATGTGGGGTCTCTCTCAGTGCCAATTTCACGGGGAGGCACTTATCCCAAATGGTAGAAAATGACGGGGAATTATTTACTGTAGTAAGGTGAAGTAGCGAAAATTGGGCGCAGCCGTTCTAATTTCATGCCAGAGTAACGATCTCAAGCGCAACCATTGACTGAAAGGCAGCGCGAGCTACTAGCTCGCCTCAGCTGCCGTCTGCTTTCTCATCCCTGTATATGCTTCATCCGACTCCTACCCCTCGAACATCGATGTAGAGCTCGCAAGTTCTATGGTCAAATTTCGCTGTACGGTTATACCTATGCATACAGGTGCGCTTATTTAGCTACTTCCCATTACCGAGCGCTTTAGAAATCGAGCAATATGCGGCATTAACCTCTTCATATTTTGCCCTGAATACAACTTGCAGAATTAAGTATAGCTGAGTTCCGTTAAAAGCACAAATAATTTGATTAAGAAACCGAAAACTTTTTGTACTTTGTAATAAAAGATACCGATAAAAATTAATATATCATGTACTTCACATTATATAAATTCTTTATAATAGTAATGTATTTGGTAATAGACCTACAGATCATAATAATAACGGAGAATAAGAAGAATGTTTTTGCGTAAAAATAATTTTAATATAAGAGATAGACTTACAATATGCTGAATTTTAAGACACGAAAGATGCAAAAGTCTCGACTTAATTGCTTCTTCTTCTTGGTTCTACAATTACTTTTTGCGTGCCGACTGTGTCAAAAGTTTTACTGTCGCTAAGAAAACTTTTTGTTTCGTGTACTTCATCTTAATACATAATTATAATACATATTTATAAGCAATATTTACTGGTACAAAACACAGGTCCAAATATAATTCCAATGCATTTACACTTGAAAAAAAATATTTGCAAAAAATATATATTTATTATAACATTATGTAGAAACTAATGTTTTTTTTCGCGATATACTTATAATTTTATATGTCTAAAAATCTCATAAACGTATTTAATGTTGTTTCAGGTATGTTATCTTTGTATCATTCTGCCCGATGGTTACTCTTTAATGATATTCTGGGAACACGTCCATTGCGTCGATTGATGTCGGTATGTAATTTGACTCACATCGGTTGCTTGGTAATGTTCGATACTCAATCTCCGAATGTCCTCCATCAGTGTCTGCTTTGATATTGATCCAATTTGAAACGCTAATCACATGTTGAACGATTAAATTATTGCATTAACATGGCAATGCCTGCATCGCAAAGTATTTTCACGACACGCTTCCGACTTTGAGAATATAGAGCGATCGCGATTATTACATGGAGATGTTACTCAAGTTTCCGTCAGTTAAATGAGTTTGTATTTGTCTCAGTTTGATTTAATACATTTGTTAAAGCTTTAAAAATTACAATGGAATTATGCTTGCAAAATTATATTTATTTTTAGTCGCGTTTCTATTGGAAAACTTAATTAAAACCATTTCTGAAACATTTATACTGATTGATAAATCGAATTTTTGAGTGTTAAAATTTGAAATTATTTGATTTATATTACATTTAAAATCACAATTTAATTGAGACACTTAAAAGAAGACTTGAAGTTAACAGCTAAGTTTTATTTTTTGATCTGTCATCAATTCGAAAGAGATCTCATATATATATATATATATATATATGTTCTTGTAATATATTTCTTGAAAAAAAATCGATAATTTATTTAAAAAGATCTAACCTAGAATCTAAGTATATGGGCATCCAAATATGGACAAATAATGAACAATTGGAGTACATATATATTTATATATTAAAAAAAAATCCCTCAGAGGTGCTAATGATAATTTATCATTTTTAATTTTTTTTTTTTGCAAGATGGGTAAAACATGATTTATGGGCAAATTGTGAATAATCAAATACGATATCATTTTTTTAATTTGTTACAATTATGTTTAATTTAAGAAATTTATATAATTTACTTTTCTCTTATAACCGAAATCTGAAAGTAATAATAATACATTAATTTATATAAACAATTTTTCACTAAAATCAAGATAAATTTTATTCTTCAAACAATAGATGTAATAATTCTTTTTAAATAGAGTAATCAATCATTCAAATTATTATTGAAAGAAAGAAATAATTTGCATATAATAATTAAAATTTGCTATTAGTAATATACATTTATGTTCATAACAATCCAATTGCGACAAATTCCCTCATCAATTAGGATTTAAGTGACAATATTTCCATTTCAAAATGCTGTTTCAATTGAACGGAATTAATTGTTATCTTAGGCAACGCTAGCGAGTCCATAAAATAAAAAGCAACATGTGCAATAACGTCTTTAATGTTATTGGAAGTTTTTGCGATAAAAGACTGTATTTATTTTAAAAATCAACTATTAAACGCGCGTCAGAATCAAACTGGTTCGTATCTTGAATAATAAGCGCATGGCTGTAGTCGATACTATTTCAGAATAGCGCTGCTATGTAGAGCTCGTGTAATATCCTTTTGTATTACGTGTAAACCTCGCTCCTGTCGATCGATCTCGTTCCATCTCGCTGATTCCGTTGACGTATCTACATATGGATTCACATATAGATTCGCGACGTGTTACAATCGCGCTGAGTTATCGCAATTTGCATCTCACGCATCAGCGGAATGGGAGGACTTCGAGAGTTCATAGAATATAGTGGGGTGACTGAAAAGGAGAGCTTGCGTTCACAGTTAACGAGTCCGCTCTTACTTTGATGCATCAAGAGAGAGAAAGAGAGCGGGGTGAAGGGAGCAATCATCCTTTGTGCGAAGTAATCGTATGTCAGCTGTGCTAGATACTTACCGATAAATTATGGCATACGCGGAAGTTCGACACAAAATTAGCGTAAAGATTTATTGATCCGTTGAGCGTAATGAAAATCCTTTTTAATCCTTCGTACATTTATAGATTACGGAGTAATGAACGATCGTTGGATAAAGTAAAAATAAAAAGAAATGAAATTTATGTGATGTACATTGACCGTTCTGTACAGAGAAACGCGGAAGAAAAATAAATTAATCTGGTATTCGATGCGGTATACATTGATGAATGTTACTTAATATATACGTAAAATGAGGATTCGCGTCATGAGGATTGCAGAACATGCGTTACAATTTTGTTGAATGGAATGCACACTAGCGAAAGCACGTGGTTTATAGCAGAAATTCGTAGAATTTCCAATGAACTGCGGTTGTTTGCTGGCTGTAACATTCTCAACCGCTCAAAATTTTACCTGTCTCGTTCATGCCGCATTCATGTGCAAGCATATACATAAAAGGACAAAATATTTATACCCTTTTAACATTGATTTAAAATATAATTGAAGGTCTCTTATGCAAAAAAAGATCAAACTGCAGTTTTAAATTAGAGACATTTTGAAAAGTATGTATTATCTGACTTATATTGAAACAGTAATTTTTTATGCTTTATTTGTTGAGCAGATTTAGATTTATATTATGCTCTAAATTATTCTTGATTTAAAACAGTATATTATACTCTTTAAAAAAGAATTATTTAGAAATTTATTTTTCAGTATTAATAAAGATATTTGTTATGCATTTGTGAATATTGCTTGATATTTTTTATGTAAAAGCCGTCCAAATATTTGTTCATAAATTCATTCGCCCTTTTATTTACAATTTTCATTGTTAACATAACAGCTTATTCTTTATAAACAATTTAAATTTATATATGCTGGTTGCAATATCAGTAATTAAGAGAATATAATGAAATTTAACGAACTATTGTTGTAAATGTACGATATGAAGCATATTTTCATCAAATTTCACTAAAAATCATGCATTAAGTATTGATTGAAATATTTTCACATCTTGAACAGATTTTATATTTTATGTCATATGAATACTGAAGAAAAATGAAATATCGTCATCGCAGAAATGTGAGAAAGTGGAAAAATGAGATAAATAAATTAAAGTAGATATCCTACTTTTTCGCGATAAGTAATGAAAATTAGATCGATATTTGAATTAAATATATCGAGAAATGTCAAAGGATGAAATGCAAAAAGTGTATAATTAATGTTTGATGGATTTTAGATCAAATATATTACATTTATTGTTCAGGCATTATAATAATATTTTCTGTTATTTAATTTTTACAAAAATAGGCAACCAATCTTCTCGCGTACCTGCTTTTACCTTACTTTTCTCTACGTTGAGCCAAAATAAAGTCACCGATAGGCGTTCTCGTTCCAAGATTGATCGTTGACCTCTAACATTGCCTCGTGTGACCGCAGGGGATCTTCCTTTAAATTTTCAACGTTTACGACGCGTCGAGTCATCTTCGTGGGCGTGAACGATCCTGAAAATACGTTCTTGCGAGATTGCGACCCCCGAGGAAAATCTTCCGTTCTACCAGGTGAAATCTCTGCGAGAGAGACGGAGAGAGAGAGAGAGAAAAATCTCTCTCTGCAGTCCTGAAGCGTGCGCGGTCTCCGCGAAAGTTGATCGGATTGAGCATTGTAACTGGATAAGGGTGTCAGGTGTATGTGCAGACTCTCTAAAGACACGCGTGCGAAGGTGACCTGTGGCCCTACAGCGTCTTCGCAAGCTGTGCCACGGTGCTTTCTCTCGCCGGCCATTTTGCTTGATCTCCAAACAAATTTAATTAAACCGGAGACGCGCGACGCGGTGCCGTGCTCGCGGAAATTGAAATTAGACGCGCGCGCGACTTTTTTTTCTTTTTTCTCATCCTCTCCCTCCTCTTTCTCTCTCTCTCTCTCTCTCTCTTAATTTTTTTATACCGCAAAGCACTTGTACATCATCTCAAGCTCTTCCCACTACATCTCGTGGTGTTTTACGCGGTTCCATCGCTTTTGTGATCCTTTTCTGTACGCGCGTAGATCGTTGCCGTTACTACGGCAACCTTAATTGGAAATTTCTTTGTGCGTGCCCGCAAAGTTTATGCGCAGTAATAACTTACGAAAGTAATCACTTTTCAAGGTTATCATACATTCTCTTTTTCTTATATCCTTATATCCCAAGACGCAGAATTTACATTGTATATTCTTAACAACGTATTTTGCAGACTATTCAATTTCTGTTGAATACACAAATTTTGATATTTATTTCTATCGTTAATTTTTCAAAAACAAACACTTTAATACGTACTTATTAATTTTTTCTAATTAATATGGTATTTTAAGTTCCTCGTCAAATTAAATTAATTAACTCTAAATGTCATAAATATGATGATAAATATGTTACGGCTTGTAACTCTTAATTGCTTATGTTTTTTGTATTTGCACGTTTATGTAACAGGATGCTAACAGAAATTATAGTCAGAGTAAACTGGATCTTCATAAGCCGCTAAATTCGCCGGGATGTTTAATACAAAAGGGATTAAGGATTACTCGGTATCAGTTATATGTTACCGTTGATTACATTGAATGGCTAGACAACAGAAGCAAACGTGATTAATGAAAGATTTACAGCAAACAATTACAAAAAAGATACGTCTTTAAAAATCTTGTTTTTCGTTATCGCATTACATGATTTAATGCATTTCTTTAATCGTGCTTTATCACATGTTTTATCACATATAATATAAATCAAATGGACATTAGCTAAAGCTATGACAATAAATTATTAGTAAATCGTATGAAAGATCTTGGTAACGCTCTTGGCACAAATTGTTCACGTTAGACGTGCTTGCGTCTGGAAGACGTTGCATTTGCCTCTAACTCTAAGCGAGGGAAACAGGTTAAATCTCAATCGAAGTCTTGAACAACGTCGTTTGTGGAGCGGCGGGCCGCGGTGAAAGCCTTACCTATATCGGGTGTAATTCACCTCGAAGAGGCTCGGCGCGCATGAAGTTGTACCGATCGCGCGAGGATAGGAGAGAATCGACTGCGAGTTGAAACCACCGTTTGAGAGGCTCTTTAATTGCAATACAGAGGAAACTCCTCTCTAGAAACTTTGGGCATTCGGGGCCCGCAAAATGTTGCGACACAGAGCAAGCAAACCGTAAATACTGCGGGACGACTGGAGGGTACGGAGCAGTATCGCGACGCTCTTCCGATGGCCGATCTCTTAACCCTCCCTCAGAAGAACTTCCTGTAGAAGACTCTTCTCAAAGTGGCAAATAGATCCGTGAGTCTGCAACGATCTCGCGGATTAACTTCCCGCTCCCTCTTGCCGTATCGGGTCAGCCGCGGGGCATTCTATGTTTCATTTTGCGTCGAGTTTCAAATATAACCGAAGTTTACGATCATTTCGATTGACACAGCTCATACAGCTTCATCTGATTCCATTTCGCGAATTCCCGATAAGGCGGAGCTTATTTGAGCTGCGAATTGGCTCCCGTTTAATACGATAAATCATCGGACTTTTGTTTTTGCAATTTATTCGTGGACCTATCGCGTGGCTTTTTGAGCGAAGCGTCAGAATATGAAGTCATTTTACATTTTATCTTTATTGTGAAAAAATTCTGTATTTATTTCGAGGATTATAGCGAAGATTTTATTATCGTCTCATCTTTCATGCATATCGATAGAAAACAAATCGGAAATCTTAAAATCCCATTACTTTCTCTCAAAACTTTATTTTATTACTTATTAATTATTTTATAAATTAAAGTGTTTTTCAATCTAACGAGAAACTTCACAAATATACTTATTTATAGAGTTTAATTTATTATTTTATTTTATTAAAATATTTTTGTGAAAGAGAATATTTATTATTCTATTTAATTGTTGGTGTATACTTTTCAGAAGTTATACACGCTGTGTATAATGAAAATGATATACATGATATACATATATGTTTACTGTATAATTATATTTGATTAATTGCGAAAAGATTATTTCATGTTGAATGGAAAAAGTACGTGCATAAACGGAACATGACAAAAGATAAATGAGTGGATTTGTCACGAAAGAATCAGCGGTAGACATTTACTTACAAGTTCTGATGAGTCTATAGACATGGTGCTTCCATAGCATAACTTATTAGAGCTATAGACTGATAGATTGTTCAAGTGAGTTTATTAAAGAGACTCCCACACATTTCTACTGTAATTTATTTCGATCTCTTTTTATGGAAACCCTAATTACACAGTGAACAATAGGAACTTATTTGTGTTCTTAGTGCATATTTAATTGCTTGATGTAGTCCACGATGCAGAAATATAACAGGGAGCTAATGCGAATACTTTGTCTACATTATATGTTTAAGCATAATTAAAAGAGAGATATAGAACGGATTATTTTGAGATTGGATGATGTATAGATATGAAAATTGCTGGAAATAGATGTGAAATGAACTCAACTTTATAAAGAATTTATTGAATACGTTTGTGATGTATAAATGTCAAAGCCAAAAAAATGGCTTTATTTAAATTTCAGTAGCGCAAGCTGATGAAAATAAGAAAAATGCTTAGCTTTCGTTATGATAAAAGGATCACAACGCGAGTGCGTGACCGTAAAGAAATAATAACAAATCCTTCATATCATAATTCAAACCCGAGATAGCTGAGTGATTAAAAACGTGAAATGCAGTCGCAGTGAAGCGCAACGAAGGTGAAGTTTTGTATAAACGTGGAGCCATTTGGCCGATCTCGATGGGTAAAATTTAGTACTTTTGGGAACGAGCAGGATAGATCGATAGCTGTCGAGTTGGCTTTATTAAGTCCTCGCGCAGCTTCATCCTACGGTCGCGGTGCAAAAACCTTTGCGTACTGCCGGAGAGGTGAGGTTGGCCGGTTGTTAATCGATAGGGTCGGGTGTGGTATACTTGCGTGACGACTCGATAATTAATTGGCCCCGAGTACATAGCAGATCGTGCGCGCATTTTTGCGATCGTTGCATAACGCAACAGAGTTGCGTAAGCTGCAGCGTCATTTTATTTTTAGTATCGACGGTGATTTATTGTAACGTTCGACTTTTGCGTGAAATGAATATTTCACGCATTTGACGATAAGGAATAATTCATTAAAAACACAGCTAATAACTACATCAATGACGCTTTACAGTGGCGGTAGCAAGTCAGTGTGCAGTTTGTTTCGCTGAAAAATACAACGGTGAAGGGATTGCGGTGCAGGAAAAGCACGTTCTATATATATATGCATGTGTGTGTGTGTGTGTGAGTGTGTATGTGTTTAGAAGCAACGAATGCATATATTTTTTATAATATTGTATTTAATTTTAATAAGTCAATAAGAAGAATTAAAAAATGAAGCAAATCTGTGTGAAATGGTGGCCTCAATTTTTAGCAGCGATTACGGGTAAATAAATCTATTTTTAATTTTTTAAATAAAAACTGATATAAATGATTTGAAATAAAAAATATTTTGTCAATAGTATAAAACCTTAAAACACTGTATCAATAAAGATTTACGTAATTGATTTAAAGCAAATTTAGAAAACTTTATCAAGAAATGCAAATATTATTCCCATTTTTGACGTTGATTATATAAGATGGCTATAGATAACCATTAGTTTGATTATCATGTTGAAATTGTAATTAATGGCTATAGATAGCCATTAATTTGATTATCATGTTGAAATTGTAATTACACGCCTTGAAAATTTCGGAATCAAGAATATCCAAAGTCCGAAGCACAAGATCGAACAAGCATTCGCCAAATTAGAGGGAGAATCGCATTTATCGTAAAGGTTACCTTTATTTATCATATGTGGCATGATATCATTTTTCTCATAATTTATATCTACATTTTCTATATCTAAATAATAAATTATCCCGACGATATTATCTAGAGAAGATTACGTAATTAATCTTCTCTTTCATCTATAAATTTTTTTTCTGGAGAGTCCATTTTTTCTTATAACTTCTACGTACAGAGAAATCAGCGAGAAAGCAGCATAAATTATAATTTCTTCATCCGTTCGATTTTACCGCAGCTACTCTATCGCTGGCATCTACTGGAGCTCACATTGGCTGGACGTCACCCACCTTGCCAATATTGAAATCATCCGATTCCCACGTCCCGATAACGTCCGACGACGCTTCCTGGATCGCTTCTTTCTACCTCTTGGGCACCATTCCCGGATGCATCGTGGCGGCTTTTATCGTAGATCGACTAGGTCGCAAGATGAGCCTGCTAATAGGCGGCATACCTCTGTCCCTCTCGTTCATTCTAATCATTATGGCGTGGAATCGTTACGTTCTCTATGCCGCTCGCTGTATCGGTGGTATCGGTCAAGGCATAGCGTACGTCGTCTGTCCGATGTACATCGGCGAGATTGCCGATAAGGAGATTAGGGGTACCCTCGGCTCCTTCATCAAACTGATGGTGACTTTCGGAGAGTTGTATGCTCACGCGATCGGTCCGTTTGTCTCCTATGAATTGCTCGGTTACACTTGTCTGCTGATCCCGCTGATATTCTTCGCAAGCTTCTGCTGGATGCCCGAGTCGCCGTATTACTTATTAATGAAAAATCGCCAAAATAACGCGTTGACAAGCCTGAAACGTTTAAACCCCTGCGTTTCCGAGGATCAGCTGAAGACGGACATGGAGCAAATGCAGAAAATAGTCATCCGCGATCTCAACGATCGCGGCCGAGTCTGGGATCTGTTTGCCACGCCTGGCAACCGACATGCCGTCATCGTCAGCATTGGTCTGCAACTTGTCCTTCAGTTCAGCGGTATTTGCGCGGTCGAATCGTACACTCAGGAGATTCTCAAGGAAGGCGACGCGGATCTGTCCGCGAGTGTCTCTGTTATCTTATTGAGCGTGCTTCAATTGATCGCCGGCCTTGGAGCGCTAGTTCTAGTCGACAAACTCGGTAGACGACCATTACTTATCACCACTTCTCTTGTAGCGGGAATTGCGCTAACTATCGCCGGAGCCTTTTATCTCGTAAAATTCCAATTCAGAATTGATACGACCGGATATGGCTGGCTTCTTCATACTTCCGTAATATTCTATGAGCTTATCATCGCTTTGGGTCTGAATCCATTGCCCTACATGATGCTGGGCGAATTATTTCCAACAAATGTCAAAGGTGCCGCCGTGTCGTTGGCCAATGTAGTGTCTTCGTTACTTGCCTTCATCGTCTCCAAGATGTATCAAGTGATCTCCGATAATTGGGGAGTGTACGCGGCCTTCAGCTGGTTCGCTATCAGCTGCTACATCGGCGTAATTTTCATCACACTAATCGTTCCCGAAACCAAAGGCAAGTCGCTACTGGAAATTCAGGAGGAGCTCAATTGCAAGAAGAAGAAACAGAAAAAGAGAAACAGCAGCGCTAAAGTCGAGCAGCAAATTCAAATAAGTACGATTACTTAAATCGGTAGTAATTGCAAGTAAGATTGTTTATGAAGAATTCACGCATGACAGTTAAACGATAGAGGATGAATGATGAATAAACGATACTCATTTCCTGGATTGTGAGACATTCGATAGAGAACTTCGAAACGGCTGATCGCTCTTCTGATTACATCTGATTGTGAGTTGAGTCGTAAAAGCGGACGAAAGATATTTCCAATGATCATCGTAAGTCAGTTGCAATATTTGGATACACAAATAGATTGAAAATATGAATGTAATTAAAGCAAAATTTCAATGGAAACAAGATATTGTATTTTGCAAAGTTTATATGGAAATTAATTATTACTGTTTACAAATTATTTTAAAAAATTTTAAGAAAAAGAGCACTCTCTGTCAAAAGTCGACGAATTTACACTCTTTTATACAAAAAATTCAAAGGAAATTTTAAGATTTAATTAAAAAATCTCTAGTTGCCGATGCTAGTTACCGAATGCTTTGCGTTTTGACTGCGAGGTTGAAAAGGAATGAAAAGAAAATTTTTCTCTAGAAATTATACCAGAGTACATCTATGAATGTGTAACATGTAATGTATAATCAACTAATGTATAATTACAAAAAAAAATTCTTTTTTACTCTTCTTGAAAATGTTAAAAAAATTTCACTACTGTTTCTGTATAATAATTTTAAAAATATATTGTATATATGTTAGACATCAAAATGTTCACGCATTAAATATTAAGAAATAATGTTTTATAATCTGATATCTCGCCGAGTATATCGAATCCCCACATTTTTCGTGTCATAATGATAAATCGTACGAGGTTAAGTCGCGATAACAAGTTTTGTTTAAACATATATGTCTTCCTATGCTGCGCACGTGTTCGTGAAAATTTTCTGTCGCCGTCGCAAGATACATTGCGGACATAATATGTCACGACAAAGCTACGTGGTGGTGAAAATCTTTCGCGCTGGCGAGATTGCGATTCCACCATAGAAAAAGTGCTCCCTACACTAAAGAATGTTGTCTTCGATGATCCTCGCTTCCCCATTCTTTTTATCTTTAGCTAAAAAAAAAAGACGAAAAATATTGCGCACCAGTTTATTTGTCCGGCAATGATGGCCTTATCGGGTTGTCGCTTTCTCATTGTTATCCTCGGGGATGATGGTTGCCTTCACGACTCAACTCCATTTCTCTCGTTATTCGAGGTTGCCATTTATGTTGGGTATTTTGTACACAATACAACGCAGCGGCTCTTTCTCTGTTGGTTTGAAATTCGGAGTAATACTCGCTCGTTTTACCTTCTATTGCGAAGTAAAGTTGGAATATTGACGTAAAGTGGCTGAGTAAGAGTAGCTGTGAATGGCTTCATAATTACTGCGGTTCTTATATTAGCATATGTGGAATATTCACAACTATCACATTTTCTTTCAGCTATTATAAAATTAAATTGCATTAACTATGTTTGCGTTAAAATAATGAAAAGATTTTCAAATTATTATTAATCGATAAATATTAGGAATATTATTTCGTAAATAAGTTAGAAATTATACCTTCTGTCATATTAAATGATAATTGTAATATGTATCTGTATTCACTATGGAACAAAGTTATTGTAAATAGATACAACTTCTGCAAAATTTTTCTCTTAATGCTTAAACACTATTAAACTTTCGACGTACGTATATTCTCATATTCTCATAGTATCCACCGATAAAAGGAAATGTTATTGATCGAGAACGTGAACATTGAGATAGCGTTTGGTATGGATGTACATATGCGTTGCGAAGATAGTTAAAAAAACCATTATTAGAATAGCGTCGCCATTGGGAATAAAGAGCAGTTTGCCGCTTTGTTTCTAAGTAGCACTTGCGATGCGGTAGCCTAGATGCAATTCAACGTTTGACGCATCAAATATTGAGAGTCAATGTCCTTCGATCGAAACCCCTGGCGGAATTGCATTACATTCCATTTTATTCTATTTTTACGTTAAAAAGAAAAGAATGCTTTTATGAGTTGCTTAATAATTATCGTTAGAGCGCAAAAGTTTGTATTGTGATTTAAAGTTCTGCTCCAATTATCTGAGATTCATTGTTTTCTTGACAACGCCAAGAGTAGAGTAGAAGACAGATTTTATTTAGATTAAGCAACAATGCATGCAAAAACAATTGTACATGAACCGAGATTCATTTATCATTGCCTAGCGGCAAAAACTTACCGTGGAACCGCCCAGATTTCCGCACCGTTATCATTTATCTTGAAAGATTTTGAATCTTTATATTCAGATATGTCATTTTGTCTTTGAAATAATTGCCTATTAATTACAGTTTATATTACAAGAGAAGTCTGCGTTTCATGTACAAAATACATTCTGAGCTATGTTCATCTTTATTTATCAAAAATCAATTACGATATCTTATTCCTGAAACATCTTTTTAAAATAACCTGTGACACAAATTAATACGTGTACAATAATCCTAATCCAGATTTACCTTTGGTCAGTGTACCCGTAAACGTCGTTCGATCAATACGACGGCATTCAATGCTCAATGCTAATTATAATTGGTTTCAATTCGCTTCGGGCGTGACATTGAATCGGTTCATGTCGAAGACGCAAGTATTCCGAGTGTTGCGACAATATTCGTCACCAGATAATAATACTAGGCGGGTGAGGCTTGAATGAATGCACAGAATACACGCAGGGCGAAAAAAAGGTCCCTTTCCCAGTGGCTCCTGAATTTTTAATCCTTCCATTTCATTTGGTACTTATACGAATAGTCGCAAGACATCTTTTTCCCCTTTTAAGCAACAAATACAAACAGATGGTAACGATATTTTAATAATAAATTACATCACATTATATATTAATAAATTACATTATATTATGTATTACATATCTCTCACGTTACATATTAAGTTATAATGTAATGTTTACGACAATGCAAATGAGATATTACGACTAATGACGGAGCTAATGAGTATCTCTGGTACGTTGTCATAATGCAGGAACTATTGTTTAAATTTGCATGTAACGAATAAATAATGAATGCGTCGCATATTCGTTATTAATAGTCCTTAATTTAAGAAACGCAATCATAATGAAATTTCTGCTACCGGAGATATGATATTGGCGTACAATGTTCATGTTATGTATTTTTAAATTACTTCCTTGTCAGACATACACGCCTGATGTCTATCAGGCAATGAAAACATGCAACGAAAAATTTTTATCGCGATGAGATGCACGGATTTTCTTTTTATTTTGGGATGTAAGTTCGTGCTAATGTAGATAACATCGATGGATTTACACGTTGTTTGTGTACATTGTTAGTTCTCAAACGATGCGTTCAGGAATTCGTAGTTTGGGGGGGACAAGAAAGGTTCTTGTTTGAAAGTTAATTTTAAGATCTTATATCATAAATTCTTAATTGATTATTAATCCCGTGTTGATTTATTGTTGAACGCTGTGGACAGGCACGTAAGTTTTTGAAACATTACAAAATGAGACACGAAACTGAAAGCTTTGGGAACCTCTGATGTATTATCGATAATTGAAGCAAACCGCGTAGAAGTAGTTGCGTCGGGGTTTATGCGATAAACCTTGTTCTCTTGTATCTTGGTGAAAATGAGGTTGAAGACATCGATCGAACGCGGAGGCAGGTGTTTCAGCGAGATTAGAACTGATCACGATTATATGTATTTAAGTTTACTTGTTAGAATAGAGCGCGCGTGTTAACTACGTAGCTGCATTGTAATTATTTTAATAAAAATTATAAATATAGCAAAAAGTAGTTCAATATTTAAAATTTATAAAAATTAATATATATACTTATATTATGCTTTATTATTGGAACGCAAAATTCTATGTAATATATATTACAATATATCATTAAATTGCTGCTAATACTATTCGCGCAATTTAACAAAACGAAATTTTGATATATGAAATGTAATCTAAATTCTATGGTTACATTAATATTGTACAAGGCATTGTAATTTGTTTTTTTTTTCTTTGCCTCGATCTCTCACGTTTTTGAAATGCACGAAGTTGTTTTAAATGGATCTGATATTCTACGATCGAATAGTTTCTATTGTAGAAGCAGATTGTAATTTCGAGCAGTTCACTTTGAGAACGCTCATTGCGGAAGCGCAATACGTGACATCGGGGCTTTGCCGTGCACAGTAACAGTATCTTTCTCACGAACACGCGTGAACTTTGCATTGTGGTACGTCATAAGGCACGCTTGGCTACCATAGGTAGCAGCATCCCGGGGATTCTGGTATGGGAGGGGAGACGGGAATCGAAGGAAATTAGTTCGAAGTTCCACTTTCCAAACGGGGAATCGGGCGTGCTATCCCACAGCGACGCTCGTAAAGCGCGAAACGAAGTTTCTTACGACGGCGATAGGATAAAAGACTTCGGAAAGCGGTACTGGGACGCGGCGTATTGCACAGCTAGCAATATATAGTTAAGCAACGTGGAAGTAGACTGTTCTTGGCGAAAGTTTTTCTCAATCAGCCACGATACTTTCTTCCGCCGGCGCTATTTCGTGCGGCTTACGATCTCTAGAGACAATTAAATTGGTTTCATGTGTGACTTATTTCTATTGTTCTTCTCATATAGAAGAGCATATAATAAGATAATACGTGGATAATCATGATAATAGATAAGTGTGGGATCGTGAAATAAATAAAAAATTAGAAGAATACAATTCAGGAGTTACGACATTAAGTTTATTAGAATGATTAGAGTAATATTAGAATTAATCATTTTAAAAAGGAAAAATTATTTCCTTTTATTGTGGCAAAATTATTTCAGAAAAACATAAAAAGTTTTGAAATATTGGTACAATTGCTTAAAGACATTTTGTCAATATTTCATTATTGCTACTCTTATGTCTGAGGTTTTTATTTTATACAGTGTGCACGAAATAAAATGTAAACCAATATAATATAAATTTATTTTTTGACTAAAGCTAATTTCGATTAAATTTAAAAGACCGAATAAATTGTTTATATGGGTACATTTTTGATGCAATAATCCACAAACATTTGTTTGCTGCGTTATACGATCTTTTACACAATTCGGCATGATACAATAATAATATTATTATACTGCTTGTGATTTGTGAACAAACTGAAGATGTTCGTACAGGAAGTGTGATATAGGCGATCTGGTGAATAGGTAACTTAACTAGATGACCTACACTGAGGATCATCAAGTTGAACCATGTTCGGCAGATCGCGGGCATCCTTCCCTGAATATCGTGTCGCACCATTCCGGATGCCTAGGATGCACACACCAATTAGCGAGATAATCTTGTTGTTTAGACCGATTACGTAGCCGCTGGCGGATCTAAGTGTTTCGTCAGATGAGCTGGCGATTAACTTTGGTTAAATAGATGCCTACGAATTTATCATCGGCATCTTCTACTAATCTCGTCACTGTAAATGCATTTATAACAGTAGCATGTTTACTCATCTTTGTTTACGAGATCAATTTTAAATATATATTTTGTTTAAATATTTTGTTGCATATGATAACGATATTAATAGTTTAATTGATAATATTAATTACATTTCTAGAATGCAAATTTTAATAGTATTTTAATAGTAATCACAGAGAAAAAAACCGTTAAAACAATGTGCCTTTGAAAATGAGTGCTTTTGACATAAAATGCGTTATTAATTTTAATAATACAAGTAGTTGTTTATTATTATTTGTCATCGGTATGTCGCATCGGTATATTCGGTAGCTTTATATTTTTCGATCAATGCAATTGATGTCTAATGCAAGTACATTAATTTAATAAAGTCATTAATCACTGATAATTTTATAAAATATTCAATTTACATTTATTATATTTAAAAAATGCTTTAAATTATTATTTATAAAATTTATTTATATAGAAGATTTATAATTATTCAAATTTATTATTTATTTATCGATGGACTATGTTACTTGTATAAAAGCAAAATACTCCTATAATATTTCGAAATTATCAAACTATATTATTTATTTAAACTAATTGAAGAATAACTTCATTTTATACGATAATTTTCTCACATTTTATTTTTCATTTTTTAATTTTATAATTTCTTTTTGCATGCGTAAAAAATTTTTCTTTTTTTCCATTACTTTTTAATCCAATTCTTATTAGATGCTTTTTTTTTTCATTGTATGGTTGGTATTTCTCGAAATCTCAGTGAATTGGAAAATCGGATTATTACTGCGATCCCCATGGTATAAAATTTGGTGCTCTTATTTTTCCACAACTGCAAGCTCAAGATAAAGTGCTTACATAAGACAGTAAGATGGACGATACAAGTGCGTTACTGTTTAATAAAGGAAAAATGCGCTTTACTGAGCACACAAGATTTTCATAATAGGTAGATTATCGTAGAAAATCGCAAGAAGCTTATAACGTTACGTAATATAAAATATAACGCACATATTGATTTTAAGCAACAAATCTGTTTATTGAAAAACAAAGTGAATCGTCGATGTATATAGATTTGTTGTATATATTCAATATACACTTCTATTTTATTATTCCAAAATGTAAAATTAAAAAAGAAAGGGATTTTAAAAATCCGACAATGTCAGCACTATCGCACATCATAGTTTTATACATACCGCGTCAACTATTTTAATCCGAGAGGAGAAAATTCTCGACTATATGCGGAAGCATTACGTTATCTCGAAGCAGCAGCGTGGCCGTTTCTGTGTAAACGGCATTACATAGAGTGCTGTATGCAGATGCAACTAAGGGTGTAGGTAGGTATTTCGTGGGTTCTCCGCGATATACGCGTGAATTGTCGGTCGCGAATCCGATTTATCGCAGCAGAAGCAACGTTGGTACCGACGCGCTTTCAAGCAGTGCGGTGCGGTGCGGTGCGGTGCGGCGCGGCGCCGTTGATTAATACGATTCTCACGAAGAGTCAGACGAGGTGCATCAATCACGGATACGTCGAAACGGTCGCTCCTAGTGAAGAAATATGCGGCTGCGCTATCATTCGCGCATGGGTATGTCGGGATGTATGTGGAGCACGTACCGCGCACATGGGATGTCTTTAAAGTAATAAAGTGAACAAAAGGCCTCGCGGTCGCGACTGCAAGGGCACGATCAGCTCGAAAAAAATTCTCGGCGCCTTTGGAGCACATTTGCGCGATCGAGTCGTGTCTCTTCTATTGCCCTTTTCCTATTGGATTTTTAGTGCAAATTATTCCTGATTTCTTTCAACTGCTGATATTTCGTTATCCCGTATACGGGGCCTGCGCGTTCATGTCGCGTTTCATGCATATGCAGTGGCACATGCATACATGCATCTATATGAAGGATATATTCCCCGCATCTCTCGCGACGACAACGGCGTCGATAACGACGAGGTATCTACCGCGCGGGAATATCGCAGGGATAATTCAATCGAAATAAAATAATCGCGCCGCGGAATTAAATAACCAATTGTTTTTTGTTTCCACCGCAAACGGATACGGTTACTATTCAATTGTACATACTCAGGTTTTTCGAGTGTGGTACCACATATTTTTTGATACGTGAAATTGTCCGTTTTTTTGGAAGAATGTAACAGGTGTTATCGAAGCAATTATTCTTTCGTCCGTATGCGCATGTTCACTTATGAGAAACGAGACGAGTATACTTACTCATGATTAGTAACGCGAACGAAGAATATGGCCTGTCGGATCGTAAATCTAAACGGCAATAACTATTTTTTACAGTTAACAATGAATACATATATCTTCTCTTCTCAAGCGTGTTTTCATTCCGATGTAATTTTACCATATATAAGTGTGTGGGGGAGAAATTTGAAATGAATAACATTTCTCTCTCTCTCTCTCTCTCTCTCTCTCTCTCTCTCTCATATTTTTGCGAACTGAGTCACGCTTGTTTAATGTGACATCCAAAAAGCCACGATTTATATCTCAATTAATATAAATGGAATAATTTCGAAATAAAAATTAACAGAAAGATAAAAAAATATGTATTGAAGAATTTTCAGTTAATGCGCTAATAGTTAAAAGGCAATAAAATATTTTTACAATATTTCTACAAAAATACTCTTTGTAAAATTATTAAGAAAAATTCGAGATCTAAATTGGAAGATAATAAAAAAATCTTGCAAGCATATGTTACATTATTTAGGTAATTATGTTCTATTATTTAAACTACAAATAGTAATCTCTCAGGAAGCATTGTTTGTATTATTTTATATAATTTTCAGCGCTTTGTTAATTATCTGCTCAATACATTGGAAACTATTTATTTATTGTTCAATTATAGTGAATCGAATTTCTGGAACGCACATCCATTATCATAAAAAACTCGGGAATAGTATCAATGACCGATGAAATAAGCAATCGAATCGTTGGATTGCTTTCGCGCACGGTCGGTTTAGCGCACCAATGCAGCTACTAAAAGTCTCCATTTTTCACTTTTACCACACACATACGTTCGAGAAACATCGGCAACTAGCGCGTGGAGGTGTGCTCGCTGTTATTCCTCGGCGATATTCCCGGCACGTGAGGAACGGCGGAGTGCCTTATTTTTACGCCTGCGGTCCTACGTGCGCCCGGCTCGACGTTGAGTCTTACCACTCGGTCGAATCCGTCTACTCGCTCGGTACGTATCTTGGGCGACAATAAAAGCCGATAGGCGACGTTGTTGGAGCGCGTTCAACCACGTTGGACAGGACCGCGGTGTTAGAAACGTAATAGAAGCGGGGCATTGCTTCACGAACGTGGATTATTATAGCTTTGCTGAGGCACGTATAAAATGCGGCCATCTGACGACAGTACGGGAATATAGAGTCCCTTTCAGTCGATTACTGATAACGGTTGATATATTTTTGATGTCGCATCACTGATTGCTTCGGCGGGAATCACGTAAGAGAAATATCATGCATAAATCTAGTTAGGCAAGGCAGAAGAATTTTTCGCAAAAATATTGCTTTTGAGATATGTCCATAGCCATATTACGCGGAAGATTGATGGTTTTGATATATCTTTTCATACATACACAAGTCGCACATGGCAAGAAGCAATTCTTCTTAGTTTAATAGCATCGTTTATACACGACAAAGATCGCTCGCTATTGTAGACCTGAAAAGAATTTATTGAATAAGTGCGCAATAAATTGTCACTTTCATATAAAATTATAGTTATATCCTTTTATATAAGAAGAGATTTATCGTAGCATTAATCTTGGTAATAATTTTGCAATATATCTTGACATTTTTTAAAATAATATCATTGTCATTTTGTTCCATGAAATTTGTAATTTTTTTCTATTGTTTGAATTTTATACATGAAAATAGTTTATATGTATCTCGCAAGTAGCATATTAATTAATGTAATGGATCCTTTGATGCGTCCATTACTAGATTAGTTGTTCCGATACTTCTTAAGAGCTATATCAAGTCCGAAAAGAGCAATAAGCTTAATGTTTTTGCAGCATTTTGCATTTAAGTGCATACAAGTGAAAATTCTCATATCACTTCATATCAGTTTTCATCGCATTCTATTCTTGATATAGGGTAAAAATGACGTAAGGGGCAGGTTTTCCTAACTGCTATTTACCAGCATTTTACGTTATACAAGACATACGTGTACAATTTCTTTTCGAGTGTAATGTGACGTAACGTGCATGACGTAATATCTACAGCGTTGTAATACACTTTTCAGTTATTGCGAATATGTTATATACATATACGTGTACTTACTTCTGCATCTTCTTCTTTGAATGATGCTTCGTAAAACGAGTTAGAATGCAACACTACGAATTTCTCTTCTTGAGCGAATTCAGGAGCGCAATATTCCGCAGTTATAAAAGAAAATATTTCACGGAACTAGGATGAAGTATCATTCGTCTAAAATTAAATTCAGAATTACATTAAATATACGTTTTTGCGAATAAAAGAAATATAAATTTCATTAGAATTTGCTCATAAATATCAGCGACTAATATTACCTGCTCATTTTTTACTATTAATTTACATATTGTATCGTATTACACATTATGCATTATATATGAAATATTGTTACTTTTTTGTTGCATGCAATATTTATATCTTGATTAATCGCAAGTACGGAATACATTTTTACCTCATGGTAACACGAAAACAACGCATTTATTAATTTTTGTTGAATGAAAATACATGAATTTAATTTTCCTTTTTGAAATTTCTTTAATCACGCAGCCTCTAATCTTCGATGGATACACGAACGATACAATTGGTGCGTTAACTCAAAATGTGGGCTTTTTTTAACGGATCATCTATTTCGGATCGCGTATTGTGCGGGTACAGAGAAATCAGTCGGGATTTGCACGATCAGATCTAGCGCCGTACATGCTACGCCGTTGTTGTTACGAGAGCGAAGAGAGACATGTACGTTAACCAGAAGCGGAAGTTTTCGCGTGTTTGCCAACCAAGAATCCCGCAAACGCATCGGACACCGACGGTCCTGGATGTTATTCGCGGCGCCTACATTGTGCGACGATAGTCGAGGTCAGCGTCGAGCGCGAAAATCCGCGATCGCACAATCCGCGGTCGCGCAATCCGATCAGGAGTGCTGTCTCTGTGTACTGCATACCAAAGCGCTCTCGCCCGCGATATAGGCTTTCATTCAAAACTCTACATCTCTCCTCTCTATAGCGCGTTTTCTGTCAACGGGTACACCCTTGTCCCGGCACCTATGGCGGAATTCTATCCGCAATGTATGCGGAATTTAGACGTGCGCTTTGTTTATCGCTAATACGGTTTGCTATACTATTATTCTTGCATTCATTGTTGTCACATATATTATTCCTAACTTACTGTACGTATCTTTTCAATAACGCAATCTGTTTTCCAGTTTTTCACATATCTCTTGTTAAATTGGTTGACATAGTAATATAGAAAATATTAATTAGAATATAGAAAATAGAAAACAATTATTTCTTTTTTATTTTTAAACTGTATCTTTGTTTATCTAAAATATCTTGCATGGGAATAATCTGTTTGTGAGACGAAATATAATATGGCTCGTATTAATTTTAATTAAATACATTAATGGAAGTATGTCGGTTTATCGGTTTATTAAGTAAATGAGTTACATAATTCTCTATTTATAAAATAATTTCTCATTATGACTTCATGAATAACTTACGCTTCATTTTTTATTATCGCTAAACGTTGTTTCGACTTAAATCATATTTTCAGCCATTTTTTGAATGATGAATGGTCAATGTCTTCAATAACAGATCTATACTTTGTAGATTTATATCTCTGCTAACGATACAAGACTGACAGCCATAGCGTTACCGTGACATAGCACCGAGAAATAATATGCTTTCTATATAATGAGGGCAGATATTGAATTGAAACGGAGGCAGGTGTACGTCCAGACAGTTACATTTATCTTCGTTGGCTACTGTAATCAGTTTTGCATAAATACATTCTTTTTCATGCATATCTACTAACTGTTTGTTATTCGTCACAATTTAGTTGGGCATTTATATATCTAGAAGAATCTTTAAATCCAGGAAACATTAAAATATTTATTTTTTTTTAGATTGTCCCGCGAGATTCACATAAAAATAATGCGGCGGTGAATAGTCGAGTGTAACTTCCCGATTTTTCAGAATATAAAAACAGAATACACTATTAGACTATCCAGAATATATTAACCATTTTCTTTACATGTAGAACTGATTTAAATATTGCATACAGGCGTCTAATTTGCCTAGCATCATCTTTATTTGTAATTATTGTAAAATTTATGATATTTTAAAACTAAACTTACATTACATTTGTAATAAACTCATATATAATTTGAAGTAGGTAAAACAAAATTATTTTGATACAATAATAAAAAAAGAAATTGTACATATATACTTCGTTAAAAATACACGTTTATATTTTTATATAGATTAGAATTCTTTTATAGCGATACGTAAATTGAAATAGTATCTGGTGTGTTTATACTACCTTCTTTTACTGACGAATGCTGCCGATATTCCACTTTTTCTTGCTATATCCATGGATCTCTCGGATTTCACCGGCGATGGAGACGGAAGAAGTTGACAAATGGTAGCGATCGAAGTCACTTGTAAGGTCCATTACGGCGCGAGACAAGTATACACTGCGCTCCTTCTAAAATCCGAAAACGTTTATCGGCTAACGCTCAGTCTTCTCGTGTCTGCGCCATCGAATGTATTCTCTAACTCCGATTGCCGTTCGATTCAAATAAGAAAATTAAATTCAGCTTCACGAGGCTTTTCCGTCTAATTTTCTGCTCGACTATACGGATGACAAATCAAAAGTTAATAGAATTTAGATGTATTTTGCTCTCGTATAGTGATGTATCGGTAGAATATTGTTTAAAACAAATGTATCATGGAACTAATGTAAGTTTAGTTTTAAAACACATACAAATTGATATTTGTGATTGTGTACATTTAAAATTAAAAATTTTAGAAAAATATTTGTTCCGAACTTTTAATCCGTTTCTCATATATGTGCATTTCTTGTAACGAAGTTGCCAATAGAGCGAAGCCAGAATTCGAAAAGGCACTTTATCAAAAGTCAGTTGTGCGCCGTTGCGTTTCTGCGGGAATTATTCGTTTCGTTTGTCGTGGGTCAAGTACGGGGAGGACCGAGCAATTCCGGAATCGTATTAATCTTCTGCCGTCGATTGGCTGTCCGCGACACTGCCGGGATGCTCGCGAATTTTTCATTCTCCAACCTCCGCTCCTTTTGCTTCGTCGCGACTTCGCCTCTATCGTTTCCTCCGAAAAAAAAAAGGAGAAGACGATCACTGTAGTCGATAGCAGTCTCCTACAATTTATTGTTTATCGTCGAATAACTCCGCTGAATAACTCGATTCGTTGCGTGCCTGCCGTAATTGCCGGTGAGATTAACCGTTCAAATAGTGTGCTCTTTTCTGCGAATGCTCACGCATGACCGTCTGAAGGAAATCGATAGCAACGCGATTGTCCATTCCGAAGCGTCCACGTGTTATATGTTACGTGATATATGCGGACAATCGCGGGTTAACGCGTCAACCTGGAATTCGATTAGTTAATCAGTCGCGTGTGGCACGAAATTTTGATACAATTTTACTTAATCGGTTGAACGATCACCATGGGATCATTATGCATAAAACAGAAAATAGCTCGTTGTTTTCATCAATTATTGCGCTAATGAATAATTGAGCAAGAACTGACGGGCCTGCATTAATCAGTTACAGATTAAACGAGTCATAAATATAATATTCAGCGAACGAGTGTGCGTATTATCGCTTTAATTCAATTTTCAGTCTAATCTTATCAAACTTTGATTTCATTCGTGGAAATTATTTTGATTTTGTGAGTTTTATCATCTCGTATTACCGCACGTATCGCGTGTGAATATTTGTTTCGACGTACGCAGCAATTGATAAAGATATATGTACGAAGTATTATAAATTAATATGGATTATTAAATGCAAATATCGTGAAAAAACATCAACATGAAATAAAACGCTGCTGAGAACCGTATAAGCCGGTGACATTCGAACAAAATGTCAGGAACATGAATCAATCTCATTTCGCTACAATGGATCTCACATGACGTACGATAAAAACGGTACGTAATGTATGAGATCATCGTTGTGTTTCTTTTTCCATAGTCAGTTGAACTGGCGCAGGGCGCGTAAATACACCACAAAATCTGTTGTATCCGCGAACCGTAAGAATCACGACGCTCCATGAATGCGTAAAGCGTCGGTTTCCGCCGCGCTGAGTTGTATTTACCGCCAACCGCATTGAAAACTTGCTTGCTCACGGCACACGGCTGCGAATTAAAGTCTATAAAATCCCAACCCGAATGCGCCCCGAAATGTTCATCTACGCACAAGCGATACGAATCGGAACGTATCCGTCCGCGCAACACAACCCGGCATCCATCCGACAACGGGTGTTATACGAAATCACAGGCTCGTAAACGAATCTGTCGCCGGTTCTGCGTAGCGCGACCGCCGATTTTATGGCGTCGTATCCGAACAGTTCGACGACAAAAGCTTGCGGATTGCGGGTGTTGCAAGTTGCTCCAACTCTATCTTTCCCGGCCGGCTTTCGCCGTCAGGCGTAACGCTGCTGTTTTCGTTTTCATCCGTCGTCCGCTTCCGGAATCATTGTATCGCCGAAACTAGTCTCACGTATCGCACGCTTACCTTGCATCAATTCTCGATGCCGTTTTGTTCTAGCACTGACAAGGACGGTGTCAAAGGATGCGGTTGTGTTTATGCAGTAAAACTAGAACGATAGACCACCCTCGCAACACGACAATTCCCTCAGAGCATTGTACGGTCTTCATTGAATGTTATTCGTCTCGTCATACATACCCGCTGTGTGTGTATGTAACTGTCAGTAGAAGCACGTTCACATGGCACATTCGTACTACAACGATGGTGTTTCTAGATTTCGGGTCTGAATCGCGTAACGTAGCGTAACTCGAAATAGATTAAAGTGACCGCGACCGATATTTTGTTACCCGATATCGAGTTCCGCTACGGTTAAAATGCTATACATGCTCGAAATTGTGCTGAATTAGCTATTGAGAGGATACATAGGATATGTAAATTCTGTAAATAGCTTGTTACTAGTCGACTAATACCGTTTGATTCAATTAACAACATCTGCATTAATGTAAGGTGATCGATTAATTTTGAACATCGAGGATTATTATCGAGGATTATTGTCATAAGGGTACAGATTGCATTTTATCGTGATGTTTTATGGCAATGCGAAATAACAAACTTGTGATTTTAACATTTTAATATTATTATAAATTAATAAAGCTCCAAGCTGTTTCTTTATTAATTCATAAAAAAAATTCGAATATCTTCATTAATTCTTTTACGGAATATTTCATATCACTGGAACATATATTCCCGTAGGTGACAGATAGAGTTAATTCATAACAATGTTAAAATGTTAAAATCAGTAGCAAGTTTACTTTATTTTTATCTTACTTAAACTTCTTTTAAATTTGAAACTTTTAGTTTTAATGAAATTGTATTCGCCTAAAAAGAATTTTTGAATATTTTTTAATGTTTTCAATTAATATAAAAAAATGATTTATTAATTGATTGTGTTTTGCTACAATAAAAATATTTCACGACGTTTCTGACAATGTGTGCTACATTTTTTCAGAGCCAATTTTAATACAATCGAATAACATATAAATATTGTGAAGAAATAAAATCGATATTGATTTATTTAATGTATTTTTTATCGCTTTATCTTTCAAAGTCGTAGACTATACGTGAGACGACAGTATTCATTTAAATCCGTGCCTGAAAGTGCTATACTATGCACTCTGCGAATGCTCGAAAATCGCACTCATGCATAACGACCTAAACACTACCCCTGCAATCCTCTTGATTTACGATTTTAGCGAAACGACCGGTTGGGTACCGACCCATAAAGTCGTCGCTTTTACTTCCCTCTTTCGTGTCAACACGCGCGAACTTGACGTTGATATGCAAAGCCCGATAAGTCGCGCTATAACCGCGCGTTTCTATATAAAGTTATTATCTTTATCGGATTACCAATCGCAGCACCGGTATACCTCGATGCAAGACATTGTGTCTTCAGATAATGTCTTCTTTCTTCTTTGACTAATGTACCTATTGTTAATATTTCATCATTGAACAATGATAATGTATTAATACTGACTCTCTTTCTCTCTTTCTCTAAGATTTAAAAAATCAATCAAAAGATTTAAATAATCAAAGTTGTAATCAAATTGATTATATACAATTATGAAAATAACTTACGAAATTGTAACTATTGATTAAACACTCCGTTGCGATTATTCGTTGCATAACTATTCATCGTGACTATTACATTTAAATGATCATTGTAGCAAGAATTTCGAAGCAAATATTTCGCAATATTAACTTCTCGTTTAATATCCTCGTCGTTCTGTCTCCATCGATTGCGTTAACGTCCAGTTTGACATGAAATCTCATTGACAAGTTTTCGTTAGGATGTCAAGCACGCACGAACTGCGCTACTCCTTCGTTCGCACGTCTCTCTTGGTATTTTTTTCTTTCTTCACTTGTACCCCGAGGGGTATTTTGCGAGCCTTCGGAGCAACCGTGTCAGTATCATCAGGTTAGATAACGCCGGCGTCATCCTGAATCCCAAGTACAATATCTCTTCTATTCGCTTAAGGCGTCCTGTCCAAAGATCAGCGGCTTTTCAGTCGCGTGAGCGATAGATCTCATGCCTCTTAAAATTCCAACCTCGACCACCATCGGTATCGTCCCATCCTTTCTTCTCCGCCTCCTCCTCGATTTCACGGGGACGCGTCGCGAATCTTCCAGCAAGAACATCATCGTCGTATCTATACTATAACTGTAGTTCGACTCGTAAAGGCAGAAACGTCTTTATTGCATCGCGCAAAAAGCGACGTTGTTTGATCACTTAATGAAATTGGTTCAATGATTAATTCCAATAAAACGGAGGAGGTACAATTGAGATACGGCAGTTAAAACTAAGTTTCTCTGAATAATACTATAGCGAACTGAATAATACTTTAGCGAAGTGCAATCTGAAGTCTTGATGCTGTCGCGCGTTTTAAAAGTATTTTAATTAACGACTGACTAAGATTGGGAATAAGATTGAAATCATGCGTAATATTATAAAATTAATATTTTTATTGAAAAAAACTGAATATAGAGTTTTGAGGAAAATACGCTTCTAAAATTATATACGTATAATTATTAAGAAAAATTTACTAAAAATATATTTAATTATTTAATGTCAAGATAAATTTTGTATAAGTTATAAAAGCTTTTAAAAATTATTAACGCAAGAATACAGAGGATTTTTTGAAAATAGTCATATTAAAATCATCTGTTTAAAATTATATTTGATAAAAAAACGTTATGGCTTACTTTGTTTCTTCAAATATTTACTATTTAATAAGCTTTAATCTGATTAGATCAAAAGCTTTGATCTTTAAATCTCATTACGAAGTCAGATTGTTTAAGTGTGATCCAAATGTTTAAATAGCAAACCAAGCAGAACTTTTTTATCATATAATTTTTTTTAGTGACACGTTTACAAAGATGCTTAATACTTTCTGCACTGATTGTAATTCTTTTTTTTTGCGAGAATTAAAATCTCCCATTTGCAGAGTGAAGACACGTAGATATTCTCACTACAGTATACTATTCTCCACGGAGCCAAGTAGAAATATAATATCCTGGAGAAATTGTGTCTCATTTATTGCGTTTCTAATTTTCGTCGTTGTCTTTTTCGTATTACGTTTGCAACGTATTATACGCTCCATCTCACGAGCAGCATCATTTTAATCAACGATTTACCATACTTTGCCATTATTATTTTTTTCTTACAAAAATAACCGGAAAATAACATTAAACTAGGAAAATTAAGAACAGCGCGAACTTTTGTATTGTATTGATTTATATCATCTTTACTATTTTTATTCAGTGCGCGAAAATACAGAAATTTTTATTTTACGATATTCCATATGTAGATACATAATTGACATATTTTTCGTGAAGCTTAATTAAATTTCAATATTATATCGAAATTTTATGTTTACCGGAATTGTTATATTTTATTCAAAATTTCCTGCAAATTCTTGCTTACTTATAATTTGCATATTTTACATCATCTTTATTTCTGCGAATTTTATATCCTGGATGTTGACGAATATCGAGAAGATATCGAAAATATCAATCAAAAATTAATATTAATTTTTTTATACAGAATATTATAGGAAGGATAAAACTAGTTGCAGCAGCGTTTTTATTTACTTCAATCAATTTTAGAATAATTTAATTAGCTTGAAATATGCTTGTACCCGTTTGATCTGCTTTTGTATCCAGTAATACTTATATCGTTTATCCTTCCTCACCTTCCATATACGGCAAAGTTTGGCGGGGGTTTATGCAAATATATGAAACTGCAACGCGAGCGAAATTCTCCCAGATTATGCGGACGTTCTTGCTGAGGGAGGTACATGTTTACAAGAAGCCGACGAAGATCGTAAGTTTACCCGAATGCGCGATGTATCTTCTCATGAAAGCGAATATCTCCTTTTTTCTCTTTTGTCGTTCGATCTGCATCTCCATCCGTCATCGTTTTACTTTGACGTGAATTTTGAAAAAGCTTCTTTCGCGTAACTCTTGTAGAGAAAAGCATGACGTTAGAGCAGATAGATCTCGGTAGTAAGATAGTAATAAATGACACTCGTAAGGAAGATGTATTACAATGCAGATTATATTACCTTATGGTGTACCCTAAAGCTTTATAATACACAACGTAAGTGTGCATAACGCGACTTGTACATTTTAAGATCATAAATTACTTACATACGAGATGATTAAAAAATTATGCGTGTACCATTTTTATACGCTTGGAACAAATTTTAATAGAGAGTATATCTTTTTATAGAATTATATGAAATGTGCACTGTTAAACTTGTAGTGTCAAATTAGACTCAATTTGAGTTATTTTTAACTATTCCATATCTCGCCACTGCTCCTACTCAATATTTCATTAATTTTGACTAAAAGGAAGGTAAAATTTTGACTAATGGAAGTTAAATTAGATAAATTAACTTCAATTTTAGTCAAAATTTACCTTCCTTATAGTCAAAATTACTGTAATATTGAGTAGGAGCAGTGGCAATCCCATAGGAGTTTACAGAGTGATTATCGATAAACTTCTACTTTCTTTTTTATATGTCACGGAAACTGACTGCTTTGCAAGATTGACTTGTGGTCAAAAGCTTGTCACGTAGCTTAAAGTTCAGAGGGAGTCCCTCGGATGATAGCAAGTGAAGGTTCAAAGATACGGACTAATTGTCAGTAATGTTTGCGACTGAACCGAACGCTACCGTGGTAAATGTTTGCGGTGCGCCAGCGGTACAAGGATCCCCCGTAGTCTGACCACTGACTGTTTTCAGAAACGTCCGCTTTACCCGGGAGTGGAAATGCACGTTGTAACTATTTGGCCAGACCGACGGTCAAACTTCCGGCTGCGAAATTCGACAAATATCCGACGGGTACTGTTTACTGCTTAGGAAGTGAGACGCAGAACTTTTGAGGGTGATATTGGCAACGCGTTAAGCAAGCAAGGTGTTGCTTGTTGCGGATTTGATAGAAATTATGTACGGCAATTATTATAAAAAGCGAGATATGCGGGACGATATAGAATTACAATTTGTAATTCTATACATATTATATGACTTGTGTTAATTTCATTTTTCCAAATAGATCAATCCGAATTTTAATTTTTTATATAGTGTTCTAAAATTTAATTAAGACAGACGTTCGTTGCATTCATTTTATATGCTTTATCGACAATGTAATTTTTTGTTGAATATTTTTCGGGGTTCCAAATTTTTAATGAATTCTTCAAATATGCATAAATTTTTGAGCTAAATTATTCGATTATTATTAGGTGGCTTTATTAAATGTTTTATAAATTACAATAAATGCAAGTATAAGCAGCGTACATTTATTTACAATTTTAAATACTGACTTTCTGAAATAAGCAACTTCTCTCGACACTAAAAGCGTCCGATATCAAAATATGATTTTCACGATGTGGCCTTAAGAAGGCTCTTAATGTCGCGAAGCTGAGTCATATATTACAAGCAACTTAACGTACGAGAGGCAGCTTCCTTGCACCGGCGGCGCGCACCAGCGCTTTTATTAAAACGGAGGAAGACACGTTTGCCGCTCTAGTGAATCGTTTACCCGTTTGAAAGATTACTTTCGAAAGAAACGGAGGCCCACTCACGATGATTTGCCGTCTGCAGTAGTTCTCTCTGCGTTCGTGCAAGGCATCTCATTGCCGCTGTAAAATTAGATTTTCGAATTGCCGCTATGTGCAACATCATAGCTGTTGTTACGCATTTTCGCTGTGACGGATGGCTAAGTATAACGGAGTGAAAGGACATTTATCGACATTGTAGGCAGCGGTCACACCGTTGTAATTATCCACCCCATGTGCACACGGCGGAACCCAGTCTCTATCGATTTTCTAGACATGATAAAGCAAATTGCGACGAGGTCGTGGATTTCTTTTCGAAAATTGCATATCTTGGTAATATATGTATTTCTATTCTATTAATGAGTTTATTGAAAGAATTTACTTTGAATACGGTATAAAAGTATAATATATATGTGTGCATATATGTATGTGCTTACAATATGTATACATATACTGAGAGATATGGATTTAAATCTAAAGTAAAATTATTTTAAATACATTCGCTTACTTTAATGTTCATTAATTATTCAGTAGTAGTATCACATCTTATTGAGATAATAATTTAAATTAGATTCATATGAAATAGATATAGAGATTCGTATAATATCCATAAACAGAAGGTAACATGTACATATATAGTGATATTGCATGTGATGTTAAATGGCAGATTGTAAACAGTATTTACTATGCGTGCACAAACATCGTAATAATAATTAAAGTTGAATCGAGGGATATGTTTTATGAACACTCGAGACGGCTATGAAAGTTACTAGGGCAGGTTATGAATTATATAGAGAGGAAGATACATGTTTCACTGTCATAAACTCTTGAATGCTATTAAAATTACGATTTGTTTCCTCTTCTCTTTTGCTCTCTTTCTCTTTCATTGTTTCTTTTTCACACGTTTTTACCCTTTAAATCTTTTGTATATTAGTGACACTGCAGCAACCTCTATCTCTAGTTTTTGTGCTTTATCTGACATCTCTTGCTACTTACTAATTTAATGTGATCACAAGGCTGACTGGAAGCTACCCTTCGCCGAAGAACGTCAGATGTCAGAATTAGAAATTAGATCATATGACAGTCACAGTGATAAGAAGGAAAAGACTGGAATATTTTTCTTACAACATTTTCTTATAATAAAGATCAATGTTTTATTGTTTATTTATTGAATTCTTTTTCTCAATCTTGTAATGCATAATTCAGCTTGTGACAATTTAATTAACATCTCTAAAAATTGAATAAAAATTAAAAATAATATGGTTAAAATTTTAGCTTTAAACAATTGGTAAATCAATAACCAGAGTTACATACAGGTTGAAAGAATTGAATAAAACGTACGGTTTTAATGCGGTAAAGGGTTTATGTGTTTCGATGAAAATGAAATGTTCATAAGCATCATTAATTTTACATGCTTGCGGCGACGAATTGTAAATCCTGGTTTTATCTTGGGGCAACGGACGGTAAGGGGATAGCATTATGCGAGTTCGCAACTATTCACAATGAGACAAATTGTTAGATAAGTCTTCTACTAACCCGTAATATTCATTTTCCTCGGTCGCTCGGTTGAAACTCTTTCGCATCGGGCCGAGGATTCAAGTCTTTGGACCTTTTCCATTTCCCGGTAAATCCCGCACCGAAACGTGCAGCTGCAGGACGCCCTGGCTTACGTTTTCAACTTCTCTACCTTTCCCCTTTTCCTCGTACGATATGTCAGTCGCAAAATCTGTTTGTTTCCGCCGCTATGCGTCACCTTCATGCGAAAGGACAGGATAGTCGCAACAGAGTCATGTGTCAACTAGCAAGCTTTTTCTTCTCCCTGAATTCGCGTATACACGTACACAGATTTCGACCGCTATAGGGGTTGCACTGTAATTTTTTTTTCTTGCAATAATTTTATCAGTCATATATGTTATTAATATTGCTGTCGCTTCGATCGCAAGAGTCAAAACTCTTGCGACGTCGTGTCCATTTACTAAAAGTAGATGCTCGGTTATCTTTGTGAAAAGCTTAACATTAGCTTGAAATATATAAGTTTTCAAAGGATTTTGATTTTGATTCAACAGAGAGAATACATTACGCTGGAACAGTACGCGCATACGACATGTCTCTCCTTTCTCGTCTTTGCGGTATAGTTTATTACAACATGAGCTTTCCAGTTTTGCTAATTAACGTCCTATAGCGGGAATCACACGTGCACCTTAAAATTAATTTTCTGGCCGAGATTGAATTTCAAAGTGTCGTGGAAAATTAAGCGGACACGCTGAGCTTTGTCAAGAGCAGAATGGCGTGTTTCCCGGGGTTTCCCTACAGGTTAGAATAACCGTGTGATAGTAGGTCCTGCTGTTTGCGCAGTTTCGCTCTTCCCTTTTCTCTTATCTCATACATACCTAATCGCGCAGGCTATTCCGGTCGCGCTTGTGCAAAAACAGGCCAGTCGTCAAGTATTCATCGCTGCGACACTCTTGCATCGCTTTCGTTTCTTTGCTTTCGCTCTTGCCACCCAATTAGCTGAGTCCTCCCGTACATTTTTTATCATTATGCTTCTTAACTTTTTCTCTTTCGTTAACTGCCACGGGTACGATTGCCTGAAGCTTAATTCCCATCGTGCCACATTATTGGTAAATAGAGGTTTCTTTTTGAGCGACATGCTTTTTTTGCTATAAAAATATTAATTTCACAACTAAATGGAGTGGAAGCACTTCCGACTTTGGAAGCTCGCCCGTTCTCGGTTCATTATTCCGATATTCCGTCACAGCGTTTGAATGTGTTTTTATTCTGCCTGCGCGCGCGCATATTAAATTTGCACGAACGGAAATGATATTGTCGCTATCTACGCGCGTCCGAGCATCACTGGGAACATTTTTCTGGACTTTTGTTTCATTTTATCAAAAACGTGGCATGCATAATGGACATTGACGCTGCTCGATAAAAGAAATGTGATATAAAAGAGATATTTCTGTTATGATTCTTTATCAAATTAAATTGCGTATCTCTCAAACGTGTTCATTACAGTAATTTATTATTTTGTGGTAATTTACGTAATATAAATATGCACTTGCCCGACGGTGGAAGTTTCCCTGACTGTCTTGAAATGAACAAGATTTATTTCACGACGCGCCGCGATAACTTCTCTCTCGCCTCGCTGTTTTTCTGCACCGGAAAAAGTGACAGAGTACCAAATGACCGAAGATGAAAACTGTGCCTAGTCACGTACAGCGTCCTGTAGAGTGTTGAAGTTCCTCGCCCATCAGGCGAAAATTACTGATGTGTAAGCCGGCACTTTGGCGTGCGCTCGTCTAGATAATACGCTTGAAACGTTAAAATACAACGAGAAGCATTCGTCTGTTTACGCGAGCGACTTTTACGGCCAAACAGCCAAAGTACCAAAGTATACGTAGCGTGTTGAATTTAGTTTTCCGTACTACCCCATGTGCGATTTCATCGACGAGTTTCGAACGGATTATCTATGCCTCGCATCGCGCATAGGATTGATCATAAAATTACAATCATTTGACTTACAAATTTTCTAGTCGTTTAAAATTTACATCTTCCCCGGAATGCAAAATGTAAATTTAATTTAATACCACATAAATAAATTAGAAAGGTATTTATTAAGTTATAAATTCGCTAATTACATATTTATGCAAGATTCAACAATTTATGGCAACAACGAGTTGCAAATAAATGAAGATCTCTACACTTGATATACAAAATAATATTGCAGTATTACATTATTTTGTATCATTATTATATATAAAGTCAGTAGCTTGCTATTTTACACGATACATATAATCTGTATAGAAATGGAAGAAACTTATAAACGACGAAGATACGATTGGAAGATACACTTGTCTTTAATATGTTTAAGTCCTTCGTTAAACTTTGTTCGTTCTTACTAAAAAGAAAGTAGAGGGAAAGTTTGATAAGAACTTTCCTGAAGAAAAGAAAATCGAATTTCGCGATTAAAAAGCCCATTTCTGATTCTAACGGTGCAAGCTACTTCACGTGGTAAGTGAGAAGGATTCGTGGCTTCAAAGTTTAAGGCGTATCTGATCCTGTATCGGAGAGTCGTTCCTCGAAAGTGCTCGAAACCGATAAGCCTCGCGAAAGATTCGCAAGCATCGGTTGCTATCTATCTCTTCCCTCTATCCGATCTTCTTTCTTCATTCTCTCCCTAAAAACTTTTGGATAAAGCTGTGGCTTTCAACTTTTCGATTTTCCTTCGAGTTTTGGTAATCTCCAGTAGTATTTCTCGACCGCGTAGCCGAATCTCGGGCACGTGTTTATTGTAACGAAAGGTTAGCGGGAAGAGTCGTGACGCGAATGTTAAGGTAATTAGGTAATCACAAAAATGTGAGAGAGGCGGAGCAGCGCCGTTGCCCGCATCAGGCAATTTATTTAGTGAATGCAAGACGGCCGAGTAATTCAGGCCCGGAATCCCTTAGGAGGAAACGATTTCGGTGAAACGTTCCAGAAAGTCGTAAAGCTCGCCAGCCACGGAGAACCTTTAACTTGGCATCCTTCACGGCAACATTGCGAAAACCATATATCACCGGCGGCCGCGGACGCGCATTAAGTCCGCGTTTGTCCGGAGTTTCTCCGCGCGGGGCGCATTCGTTGACACGCCGTAATTTTATCATCCCGAAGACGAATAATTTTAACGCCATTGTCGGCAAAGTTCTCGGCAGTTTGGTCAGGCCGCCGGAGTACATACGTATGTGCCGCGGTCAAAACTCTTCGCCGTACGTTTCACAGGAGGGGGTTGGAATATATTTACATATTTACGTAACTTATTTGCATCCTCGATAGGGACTTATGTACGAGCCATCGTTAAGAAAGCTTTCATTAACAGTGTAGTTTAGAACCTTGAGTAACGAGGGCAGGCAGAAATTCATGAGACAGTGTGGTAGTTAAAGAAACAATAACGCACCTGGAAAAAGATCCGCGATAGCGCGAATGCACCGTGTTTATGCTACTTCTATTCCATCTCGGCCGACTTTATTTTCATCGAAATGGTTTTCTCTTTTGGTTACCTCGAACTTATCATGCCACGGCTGGCGATTACGTGGGTCTGCACCTTCGTCTGTGCCCGTAAAACTTCATACACATTTATGCGCTTCCGTAAAGTGGAATGGTTGCTGCGTCCAAATCGCATTTGGCGCGTTTCATACAAATGTACCGTCTGCGTGTGCTCATTTATCATGAATATTGCGGTATCCGGGAAGGGAAGGGAGGGGAGGGGAAGGGAAGGGACGGCAAGAGGAGGAGAAATTTGATGCAGAAAATCAGAAGAGAAAGGAAGGAAGAAAGCAACGTAGAATCGGACGGTGTAAGGTGACAGCGTAACCGTGTAATTCTACCTGGCTAAATGACAGTTTTGTATGAAATGTAATATTCGTGCATCTGTAAAAACCCCCTCGTGGAGAAAGTCCATGACGACAATGTCAAATTACCATAAATATTTACCGAAGGCTGCAACATCAATAGCTCGTAATTAAATCCTATTGCATAATTTGCGAGCCGTGATGGATTACAGTAGTTATAATTTCATGCTCATATATGATGGAGATTCTGCAGCATCTATTATCGGTATAATTTCTGGATCAGAATTCAGCAACGGAGCTAATTAAATGCAATTTGCTATGATATTAATAATGCTCTGTTGACGAGTACACGACGTCGGTATGTAGCGTATTCCAATTTTAGGAAAGATGCTAGAGTTACGGTTTGTAGACACGTCTGTGATGCATTCGAAAATATTCCACTGCGGTGGAAGTGCAGCGCAAGACATATCCAGCAATTCTACACGCGAAACATGCAACTGCAGCAAAGTAGTTCATCTTTTATTCAATACGCGTTCTAAATACGAGTAATGCAAATTTTACATATTTGAGAGCATTTGACGAACACTTTATTCGAGCTTACCGGGGCGTTTTACAAAAAATGGAAATCAATTGTATACTATACTATTTTCCGAATTACGCAGATATCGGCAAAGCACGCTGCGCAATTGTGTATGTTATAGTTTAACATAAATCTCCGATTCTTGCCGTAATACTGAAAATTATGGTTCTGACATGAAGTGACGCTTAAGATTTTCGCTTAGCGTGCCGCGCACTCACTGTATTTTGCACTGAATGGACTGATGCGATGCGAGCACACACAGATGTGCCAGACGCAACAGCGCCCCGCAATACGCTACGTTACGTGTACGGTATTTGCTTAACTTGATTGATAAACAGTCCCTCGATGGCGTGGAGTAGCTGCGCCACTCCCGAGTTTCGATCTGGGCGGACCTCTGGGGACCCGGAAACGTTTACCTCGCACGTCACGTATACGTCGTGTGACGTAGATACTTTACGAACCACTAGTTCTCAGCGGTATCATTCATGCGTTACATTTGTCTGCTAGGGATGATGCGGGCGCACCTACCGTTGTACCAACACCGATGAACCGTGCAGCAATACGCGGGAGTGGATATATAAAAACGCCCCGTTTACACATCGGTAATAGAATCCTGTTTACGCCATTTAGCTGACGTTACCCGGTGGAATAGAATTTCGCGAATTACGCGAACCACACGTGATCGGACTGAACTGGTCACCTTGTGTAAAAAACATACGGAAAAAAAATACAACAATGCCATCGTCAGTCGTTCGTTTCCCTCGTTTTCTCTCGAGGCAAATTAAAAATTTTAATTCAAACAGATACGGGACGTATCTGCCTGTGTGTTACACTTTCAATAACATTTTAAATACTTCGTTGTACATTCGATTGCATAAATTTGTCCGATGTCAATGCAGCGAATGCTAGCGAATTATGCACGTTGTGCACAATCGATTTCCATGCTGTGGCTTGGTTGCTGTATTGATTGATTAGTACACCCAAATACACGTACACGTTTAATAATTTGTATAAATCTTTTTTTATAAATTTCCTATGATTATAATCATATTGTGTAGAGATTTAAAAAAGGTCTCTTTTTTTCTAAAATTTTTCCATTAAAGCCGCATATTGCGGTTTTTTGTGTCTATGAGCAATAATGTGTTGTACCGTGATCTAGAATTAGAGTCTGAGGTTTGCGGGCTTTCTTGCCGGTGCGATGCATTAAAATTCAATCTTCGCAGCCTAAAGCGTATCCCCGATCTTTTTTTTTTATTTCGCGAAAAGTAATTAAAGCCAGCTTTGCCGTTTTGCTCCTCGTTGCCGTGGCTGCGGAGACCGGGCAAAGGACGTGGAGAGAGGGCGTAAAGCCGAGATTCGATTTACCCACCGTTTCCTCCGTAGCCGAGCGTCGTAACACGGACGGATAAAAACCCCACCCCATGCGCTTTCGTTCCGAACTTTTTCTTCCGTCTCGACGTCATTCTGTACCTGCGGTTCGCCGCCATATTCCCACATATTACGCCGACGTCAAATAATCCCGCCATCGAAGGTGAATTTATACCGAATACCCTACCAATTTCGGCCCAACAAGCGATAAAACATGTTGGAACCCTCTCCACGTAACTCACTCTCGCCAATCATGCGCATGCATTTCCCTCGACCTCACCACTCCGCTCCTGGCTTTTCTTCTCCGTGAATGGTACTGCATAAGAAAGGAGAAAAAATTTAATTTGTCGCACCAATTTCGTGCAGTTGCGCTTCGGCATTTTGGACTACCATAGCCACTACGCTATGTATGCTCTCTCCGTGCGGTCAATATCGAGCGGAAATAGAAATCGTTTCGCGCGATATCATGCCGCGCAAAATATACCGATTGCTTTTGTATTACACTAGCTTTTGTTAAGTTAGATTCAGTTTTATGGACACGATAGACATGTTTCCAAAATATGAATATTACCGTAAACATTTAATTATCAGGCAACAGAAGCAGATCTGCGATAAAAATGACACCCTAAGAATTTGATAATCATTCAAGATGCAAGGATATAGTAGGCCAATGTATTGAAATTTAAGTGCAACATTTATCATTTTATTATCGTCTTGTATGACTCGCGTATCTGCGATCCTTTAAAAGTTTGCATTTTTTACCGTAATACGGCGAAGCTCGTTTGAACTGAATGATGAATGTGGGGCGTATAAACGTTATTCACAAGGGAGAAATACAATGGTTATTTTCGGACTTGTAAAAATGGACCATTAACCCCATAAATAACTTCATGATACATGACGCATGGTAAACATGATACATAAACCAGATCAAATGTTTTGTAGGGATGGAAGACTGTTTCTGCGGTTGGAAGTGACTGGAACATTGTAACACGAAGGGTGTGTTTGGGCAAACCAAAGTGAGCTTGAGTGTACGGGTCTGCCTCTATAATCAATACTTGCGTACGTGAACGAGCGGAATGTAATTTACGATGTGCCAAGCGCTATGCCCGAAATATCTTGTGGAACTTGGGAACTATTTTAAACGCTACGGCGGACGCGGTATTCCCAAAGAGGTTTCGTCGTTGAATCGCACCTTTTTGCCATTGGAAGCAATTTACTTGCTCAGCAGAGCAGCTAACATTCGAAATAATGTTTACTGCGCTGTATTCAGTTGATTTATTGATTATCAATTCTGCTTAAGTTCAACTGCAATATTTCTTCCGCGCGCGCGCGAAAGGGAGACTTTTTTTGTAAAATGCTTTCTCCTTTTTATATGTCTGTCTGCGACTCTTCGTTTCGAAGTTTCTATTTTTCGTAACTTTTCCCGACGCATTTGGGTCACACGCGGGTTGTCTACCGTAGAAAATGTCTGTATCCGTTATTGGACACATAGTTCCGTGATTTTACCATCTTGTATCCTTTCCACGTTCGATCAACCAGGACACCGTATATGGAGGATGGTTTGCACGTGCGCAAGACGGTTCGTAGATCGCTGCACGTAAGGATCGTATGTGAGGCCGTCCGGGTGATTGGAAAGGGTTTCTGCAATAGAGAGAAAGATATATATACGTGCAAGCATCGCGACTCGCCCAGTTTCGTTTACCCAAAGTTAGAATTACCGACACGTTCGTAACGAAAACTGGGAAATACTTTGTTGTTTCTTATGTATCTCTATGTATTTTAGAGAAAACCATTTTAAACTTTCATTTCATTTGATAGCTATTCGTACTTTTACAACACTTTTGAAACAGACTGCCACTTTAAAATTAAATTTTATGTTTTTTAATAATAATATAATTTCATAAAAATAATATTTTTGTATTTTTCTTACAAAATTCAATTTGTGCTTTTTAATTATAAATATTATTTTTTTTACGCTGTTAAGTTTTGACATTTTTAGTTCAAGTTCGGACTCAAAAGTTGCAACGTACGCACATGCGAAATTTTACTGTATAGTATAGAATAATTTATTTATATTGTGATAAATTGTTTTAAAAAAACACTATTTACAAAATTTCAGATGAACTTAATTCCGTAATTTTCGAGCATTGATGTTTTTTTGCGCGTAGTAATTAAAGAGGATACTATTTTTTGTCGGATTCCATTGAAATTCCGTTAAAATCGGTTCGACAATTCGGCTGGAATTTAGGGTTTTATCGGTGCAAACATATACACGTACATCCGTGCACTTTTCACAATAGCCAATATACGTTATGAAACTGCGACTGCCTGTAGGTAACACGCGGGTTGTGTATTGAAATCTAGGTCATATGGCAGAAGTGACTGTCAGAAAAGAATTAAATTCTCTTGCAACATTTTATTTGTACATTTATATCTATGTCTGTTGATACATGAAAAAGATCTTGAGTAATGTAACGCCATTGATATTGAGTGAGAGAAAACGCGACGGGGAGATACTTTCGTTACGGAATAATATATCTACGTTGAAGTGGTGGAAAAGTTGGGAAAAACATCGGAACATATGAAACTCTCTCGTACAACCATGCATCATAATTCTCGTGACAGTCTGTAACGGTAAATTATAGAACTTTGGCATTTAAAAGCAAACTTGAAGACTACAGAAAGACATTATCAGATTTTCAATTAAGTTAGAAAACTTCTATTTTATATATATATATATTTTTTTTTCTATTTAATAATTAGAAAAGAGGATATAAATATTCATATATAGACGAAAATATCCTATGAAATTTTAATTCCTTTAAATCCTTCTTTTTTCTTGAAATCTGTAATAGATTTGCACTATTATTGTACGGTGCAGCAATTTTTATCTCGCATCAAAAACTTTTTATCGGGATAAGCTTTTTATTTTGTTCTCAATATTTTCGACTTATTATTCAAATATTTTTGGCATCTATTTCCATTTTGTGCTCACGAAATTAATCTCTTGTTTCGCAAAGTGTAATACGACGCGTCGAGCTATTTGTCATCGAACAGTTTGATAATGTACCTACGCATATATCCGCTATCGTGCAACGTGGTAGTGAGAATCGAGGGACATGATCCCTCTAGATATACAAAATAAAAACAATAAAATCGAGGAAGAAGCTGGCGCGGCCGAATAACCATGCCGGCAATAAATCTGTCAGCGGGATAAAATATGCATCCGGGGAAAACGGGCGTCCCGCGCAATCAGGGTGCGAGCCTGGAACAAATGTACCCCACCAAGCGAGTGTCGGTCGTTATCGGAAAATAGTTTTGCGGCTGCAAGCCACGATGGTCCTCGTTGAGAGCGCTCGAGCCGCGGCTGTTATCTTACGAGAGTAATACCTCACTGAATGAAGTCGATCTTCGATTATAGAATTTAGGATTCTGTTGAACCAAAAAGAACACTCACGTTTCGAGCGTTTCCTGACGACGTTTCCTTCCTTAGTTCAAGTGGACAACATTCAGTCAAATCGTACAAAATGTTTTTGATTAATTAATTATCAATGATGCTCTATTCAAGGAGTATTATGTTTGAATGCCTTTGTTGGATTGCACGATTCCACGATCCATTATACAATATGGAATATTATATTTTGATAACAGAAAGTCTTTTTCAATCAATTTTTATTCTTTGCGGAAATTGTAGCTTTAGTCGTTCCAGGAATGTATCATTACTAAAGTTTATTTTTGTTTCAATGAAACATTTGTGATTAACATAATTCGTTAGAATTTGATATTGTATTTTAAATCTAACTCTTGTTTCTTAAAATATTCTTGTGGTAACAAAGCGTTTAGACTTCAAATTTGTGATTTGAGTGATGTTACTTAAAATATCACTTAATTTATCTTTAACTCAATCTGAATTTGTATGATTCAAAAACTTTTAAACATAATTTATATTGTAATTTGATAATTATTATTAAATTCCGCAATTATTGTTATATCATACCATATGAGGAGTTTCCAGGATATAATCAAACGATTGAAAATAGGAATAATAACTGCATAACATTCTCTCTTCGAGCTTACTGCGTCTCTTTTTTTTTCGCGATTGGAATTTGTTACAAACAGCGGAGTTGCACTATGGAAAAATCCGCTCTTCTCATTTGAATCTTACAATCCTGCAAAGGTTTTCCAATATCGCTAGAATGTATTTAATTAGTTTTTTTTGCGCGGGTCGTGATTACCGGTGTGTGTCCGCGTCAATGCATCTTTCGCCTTTCGATTTTGCGCGGAATCGGTACGGCTATCGATTATCCGCTCGATTCTCCGTGCACGTAGTCCGCGGGTCACGGCTCGTAGTTTCGATTAGGGATTCTATAGTGTGAGGTTCCGGAGGGAGCTTTTACTTTGTTTCCGCGGTGATTTTCGACGAGGGACAGATTGCGACTCGCGCGTTCGCCCGTCGTGCCGGACGATTGCCGAGGGCTGACCACTTGAAACGGGAAGGGAATGGCGAGTGAGAAGACAGGGAAAACGAGAGATGGAACAGGAGAGGCTTCCATTTGAATGGGCCACCCATACCAACGGAACACTTATGCGGCCGCTGCACCGCTTCGCCTCGTTTCCTCCCGCGTATACCACCCTTTTCCACCGCGTACTTTCACCCTTTGCCATCCGCCGGTCTCTTTCCTTCCTCGTCTACTTTCCAAATGTTCGAATTGCGTCCTATCCGAGCCGTCGATTAACATCCCTCTCAACTACTCTGTCGCTCGACGCCCAGGGGGATGCAGTAACTTTTTCAATCTCATCGTAAAGAGCGACAAGAGTCGTTAACATAGTTGCGCAGCTTGAAATTTAACTGAATAGATTCTATGTGCTTTGTACATTTGCTCATCTTTTTTTTATAAAGAGATTATTTTGCTTTGTCGTTTCTTTGTGCTTTTTTGTAAAAAAATGTTTCGTTCAATCATGAGAAATTTATAAAGGATATTAAACGAAGCGTTTAATTTCTGAAGCTATCCTAAAGCTTCGAATTGAATAGAATTTGACATTCGCTTGCAAAATATTGATAATATGGAATAGACATGGTACACTTTACATGAGAGAAATGACAATTGCGAAATTTCAAAATACATATCTCTCCTAAAGTATCGGATGTATACATATAAATATCCAAATGTACAACTCACTCTTTATTGTAAATTTATGTCCCAGTTTCATTTTATTGTGCAGAATGATTGATATGACACATAATATGCATCGCACTGCATATGCACTACATACATCCGAAACAAAAAAAAATATGCATATTTGATATATTTTGCACTACACAATCAATTTTTAAAGGAATTTTTTACTTGACAATGTGGGATCTATTTTTCATACACATTTAGAATTACTTCCTGTTATCTTAAATTATTTGTAACACAATATATTTTACCGGATGGGTTTAAACAAAAACAGAATCATTTAGTATTCGTTTTTCATTGGCTGGCATCTTTTTAATCATGAATACTCAATTGAAGGAAAATCATGAGTTTTTTCAGCTGCAGACAATTCATATGCGCCGACGACCAATAATTATTTAAATATTATTCCCGTTCTTCTCTCGGCAAAGAATCGGAATTCCGAATTCGGAAGAATCGAGTCTCGTGGTTTTCCGCCCGGCTCATTAATAATGTATTATCAAAACCTCCGGGAGAGTCTTCCGGGTGGCAGATGGAACGTGAGCGTGGGATGTCAATGTTGGTGCCGGTGGTGAGGGTGGGACACGCGGGAAGTAGGTCCGTGGTGTATGCCCCTCGTAAAAGGCGTTCCAACGCCACGCAGCGGCGGGTGGCGACGGCGTCGGTGGCGGCTGCATTATCGAGTACACGGCAAGTCGCGAGTTTACAAGTTAATGCATGTTAAATCGCTCGAGCGGAATCGACCGGCGTGCATAATGGAACGTAACGCAGTCCGTGTGAGGCCCGCAGGGTTGTTTCAGGCACCGCCCTGTAAGCGCCGCCGGTGTCAGGGGTGCCGAGGGTATGAGAGGGAGAGCTCAGAGGTCGGCCTGTGACATTATTAACAGATATGACGTGCATGGACGGAGAGTTAACATATAACGAGGCGGAATAGAGCAAAATGAGGCTGTGCGCGCGATACTCAAGAGCGGGGGATGCCGCTTAAAGCGGAGGAGTGATCTTTCAATGCGACGAATATTTATCACAGTATTTACATTTATTAATTTAAGCATAACGTGAATTTATTCATGGTTTACACGTACCGTTGTTAGATACAGAAGCAAATACAGTTAATGACGTTATAACGTGCAATATTTGTTATGTTTGACTCTGTTCAGTTTTACTACTTACGTCGGATATTTTACAATGTAGTTCCAGGAAACGGGGAATATATTGATAATCATGAAATATTATATGTTTTCACAGCAGCTAAATATCAATTAACGAAAGTTGTGCAGATTGTTCCGCTACAGTTGATTTATAAGCGAAGCAATGAGTTTGTTATATATTGCGTTACTCATTCGGTCTCTACTTTCATGCGTCATTTGCAGCTGGAAATTTCAAGCGATATGCGTGCACGGGATTGGTCAGGCTGTAGAAATGTGGGTAGATTGTTTGACTAACGACATTCGGTCTTCGCCGTTTCTACCGCGCCAAATTTCGTGTCTAGAACCCGTGAGCGCGCGTGACATGCAAATTGCTTTAATTTATACGGGATCTGGAGACTGTTGTTTGGTCAGGTTGGCGACTACCAGCCAGATTGGGGTGGTTTGGGTTCGGCGGACGTGCCTGAGCATCGATTGCTACGCTTGGCACCGTACAAGTCGTATTCCGTCATTTAAAAGCTCCATCTGCAATAAGGGCAAAAATAATCGAATAGTAGAATATAAATAGGAGTAATACTATTTGCGGAATACGATCGTTATAATCGAAGAACATATAATTCTTTATCTATTCCGTGAATGTCTTTTGAAAATGCGCATGAATATATATTTAGTTTCAATTTGTTTTCGCAAATTACGTTTTCATTAGCTGTAATATTGGAAACTGAAATTGCAAGAATTTATGATTTATTAATCTACTAGTTTACCGAGATAAAAAACAGAGAGATTTTTACATTTTGTTTACACTATCAAAAAGTATTAACAATATTCATGTCAGTTACAAAAAACAATTCTTACCAGAAATACTTCTTTTCTTTTTAACTTTAACATTTGGTGTACGTATTACGTGAGAATAATTACGAAAATAGACGTATTGTTCGTGTAGATACAAATTCACGCAAAGGTGCGTGCATGTTAGACACGTGGACGACAGTATATATAATTTTTTCGCTTTCCTAGTTGTAATCGACCTGTGATCAAAGGAGCGAAAGTGTGTTTCGTACAAATTTCGGATAGTGTATGACGTGACCTTATAACTTTGCTGTTCCTTGCTTAGATCGATATCTCATATAGAAACGTTAACCTTCGTGATAATGGGGATGAACAACCACGATAAAAGGTTTTCGATGTACTATCATTCATCCAATAAACACGAGTGATGTTAACCTTCAAGTCATGTTTGATTTATTAATGTTGTCATTTTTACTCTGATATTATTGTTAGCATAATTATGTCTATATAAATAAAATAATTCCAAAATTTATATATATATATATATATATATATATATATGTTACATAAGTTATATGATATTATCGTGATGAACAATATTAAGATTAAGAAAATATATTTTAAAGATTAGTAGTAGTTTAATTCGTAGTCTAATCTATTTACTTAAAGTTGTTATCAAAAATTAACTTTCAAAGATCTTGTTAAATATAAAAAACACGGATTTTAATATTCGCGTGTGACTTAAATTAAATTAATTACAATTTTTATAAGCTGATGATTTAATACTTGATGAAATGCATTAGCTAAGAATACAAAGCGAATTATTTAAAAACGTCTTATTATTTAAAACCATTTCTCTTTGGGATATAGGATCAAATTTTCATCTTCTGTGTTGATAACTATATTTTGGGACCCAGGTGGGCTTTACCTGTTCAGTATGATACAAGATTGTCGTGTGAAAGTGCATTTCATCGCAGATCCCGCAATAATATGGTCATAGAGCTTTTTATCGTTTTTCCGTTGAGCAAACTGTAAACTCTTGCATAATTCATAGTATAAACAGTGTCAGTGAACCGCGAACTGGACAGGCGAAGATTCATAATATCGGAGTTGCTTTGCAAACTTGAAAAGACACAGTTTACGCTTAAAATCAACTAAAGATTGCTGCGGTTTTAATAATTCAAACGAACAAAATATTCGTATATATATTGTATCTAATAATTATTATTATTAATTTTTATATGCGCACAGTGTAAAATATTTATGAATTTTATGTGAATTAATTTTATGAACTTGAAGTTTACGATGAACGCTTTTCAAATTTGCCACATTTCACAAGTTCGAGAGAAGTAACAAAATTATTATTCTCTTTCTGACTCCGAGTTTTATCAAGTTTTCTTTTTGATTTTCCTTTATGCTTTTATTTTTATAGTACTCTCATTTTCCCTATTGTTTTATATCAATACACATTTATTTAACATCGCCACTCGTTTTTGAAATTAAAGCACGTACTCAAATGAATTTCATTGCGTTCTATTTTAGACTCACTGAATTGAATCACGGAACTTAATTACCGTAAATCGGAGTTTGTCTGGCCCGGAAGAAATTTCAGATTTCGGTTAGTTTAGAATCAAGAATGATGGAATTACAAAATCCAATTACCGTAAATCTTGTTTTTTAGTCGGCCGTGGAAGAATTTCAGACTCCATTTGGTCTCGAGACAGGCGATCGATCTATGTGGGACCATAAATTTTGTTTTCCGCGCTGGCCGGAGAGGAATTTACGGTACTATCTAACGTTTGATTAACTCTCTAACTTAACACATCGAACGCAGCGGCGGGATTATATGACTGGTGGTCATGCCATTATTGTACGCTAGGTCAGTTTCTCTCGTCCTTTTTTGTTCATCGGAATGAACGACTTTCTGTCGTACCATTGATCAGCGTTAAATACGAAATTGCGGATTTTTATATTACTCGTGCATATAATTTATGTAACACTTGCATTTAATAAATATTCATCGATATTCATCGATATCATGTGACATTCCGTGAATAATGTCATTAATTATCAAATAAACTGTCGCGTCGTGTAAACTGATTGAGTTGACATTTATCGATGTAAAGATACCTAGCAGCCCCGACATAATCTTTGTCAATCCGAGGATCCCGGATTGACCTAGGCTACCCTAAGCTACGCGAGTATAACCCAATCTGTAATGCATGCGGCGAATTAGTAAGAGGATTACGGTCGCGTGTACGATCGATGAGATATAGGATTGGCCAAGATCGAAGAGATGCGGTCAACGTAACGAATGCCCGCTTTTCATGGAACACCAGGTTCTTATTCTGGTTATAGCTACTTAGAAGATTAAATTTTTATGCGCATTTCATTGGGATAAAAATTGATGAAATATATCATGTTTTACGTGTAACCTTTTTACTTTTAATAACTTTGGGATATATTACGTTTCAATTTTTTATTATACTTTTACTTTAAGTTTTTCGATTTGAAACTCATAAAAAAATAAAATATCGAGTAAAAAAACCTATTTCTTTAATGTTACATGATATATATGATATTATATTATTTATATGATATTATATTGTTTATTATATTTTTGTTTTAATGATTAACTTAATGTTGAAGCAGAAGCTTTTTGAAAGTACAAGCATTTGTTCTTTCTAAAATAAGTACTCTTTTTGAAACAAATCAAGGAAAACACTAATAGAAACTCTACCGTTGACCGTGACATGCACGATGAAACTACAAAATTTGTAGGGCATTCAAGACATCGGCCAGATGATATAAAAGTCGCATTCTTCGTCCTAATATCTTACCAGTTTTCTCAGTATAAGATTGACCGGAACAAAATAAAACTCATAATGAGATTGCGACATTTAGAAATCATTAAAACGTGTCGTATTATGCTGAAACTGATAGACTTACTTGCAAATGTAGCAAATATTATACAATTTAAATTGAAAACTATCCAATGTTAATCTGTCTTGACAAATGAATATCTCCCGTTTCATTCATCGCATTGCGGCAGCAACGTGACGTTGCCTGTTCAAACTCTATCTCGTCGTCCACCTTTTAATGGTCACTAGCTACGGGGCTACTGCGACGATCACAAGCACGAGCGGCGCATGGTACCGCCGTCTCGATTAGGTGAAATGGCTCTGAGAGAATTCACGGCATGTGGCGCAATATTGCCACGTGTAGATCACATCGTGCCAGGTCGAAGAAGGCGGAGGTGGCGGCCAGGTTGTCGAGTGGTGGTTTAATATACGCTATGAAAGACGCGTACTGTATACTATATACACACACATACATATACACACTATATACATGTAAAATGGTACCATACATTACACCAAAAATCCCATAAATTTTATACGACTGAATTCGTGCTTGCGGTGATAAAGAACATCGTATCGTGGATATTGAGATTATTTTTTATCTTTCAAAGTAAGTTCTGTATTTCTTAGCGATTAAAAAGTGTCGTTGTAATATTTGTTAAACATATTTTTGTTAATAAAAAATATGGTAATATTTATTTAAAAAATGCAATAATTATTGAAAATATTCTGTACTATTTGAGATTTATTCAAAGTTTATCAGGCATTTCATTTAATTAAATTTGATTTTTCAAAATAACGATCTGTAAATATACATATACTATTATTAATCAACGCACAATTGCCATATATTAGACATTAAAGTGGATTGGCCTTAAGCGGATAGATACATGTGTCGGGTAGAACGTGTAGGTATTTCATTGTTCAACAATTACACGACGCGTGTATAACTCATGATCAAATTGCTCAGGAAATCTCTTATCATCTACATTGATTGTTAAAACGTAATTGCATATAATTTCATTCATGAAGAACTCGATGTAAAAAAACTTTAATTTTGAATTTTTTATATTTTTATACTTTTGCATATAGCTAGATTTTACATTATATTGTCTAGTTTCGTTTATCTTCTTTTTTGTCATATTTAATTTTAAAACAATTAGCAATTCTTAGAATATTTTAAAAGAATTATGTGATATATTACAAAATTATATTTAAAAAAAAAGATTTATAAATAGTGATTCATCGAACACTATCAAACTAATGACAAATGATTGACAAAGAGAAATTCTTGCAAATTGAATGAACCGGTTACCATCGTATGTTGATCTTAGTTTACAGCGAAACGCGTCTCGCGCTTGACTTCGAAGCTCGCGGGGACGGTGCACCTAGACTAAAAGAGCATCTGCCCGAAATACCTTGTAACATTCTCTAGGAGCGCGTATACACCGACACACCTCACATGCCTGTAGAAATTTCCTGTCGCGTTAGAGTACAAAGCCCCACGACGCGAAATTTATTTAGGGCTCGCGCTGCACAATTTGCTACGAATTCGACGCGACGTGTGCGTCTGGAAATTTACTCTCTCAGCAATAAGGTGAACTAAGGCAGGGTTAACCGAGCTGGAAGATTTTTCAAACGACGCAAAAGATCCGTGAAAACGTTATTATGATATGAGAAGTATATTAAATTATTGCTGTATCAAATTCAACTTTTTAAGCCACATTAAGATATTTATCTTAGAAGAATTTTTCTTATATTTTCTTACAAACATATTATATTACATTTTAAATTATAGATGAAAGATATATCATTGTCTATAATAATATCTACATATAATAATCTATATATAATATTGTAATAAAAACATGCAATTTTCAATAAGACAATAATAGTTTTTATTCTCGATCTCTTTGAAAAACATGTATGAAAAAGCATAGAAAATGGGTTCTCAAAGTTATCTTTCGAATCTTTCTAACAAAGTAAGAGTAGAACCATTGTGCTTTCAATCTGTCGATTCAATTTGCTCTACCTCGGTTTATACTGTCACGCAAGGTCTGATAACTGTTTTCACTGACAATAGGGACGTGTATGCGTCCGATGCAGTTTTACTCGTGTCCTTCCTTATCCCATCTTTATGTCTCTTCCATTTTGCGCGACATGCAGCAAATTAGTTCGTTAGGTGCGGGTTGCAATGTCTTGCATAATGGATTCCCGACGTAAGTAAGGCCCTTTCATGTCTATAGTCAACCATCTACTCGACTAATTAGCTTGCCTTGACACAAACACGGCAGTTGCGAAAATTATTGCACCAATACTAACGCTGCGCTTGATAAAACTGACCAAGCATGAAAAATTCTCACTTTCAGCCGGTTATCTTTAACGTTTACTTTTATGACTGCAAATTAAAGTACGATAAAAATACTTGTCAACGTTTTCTCTCTGCTCTCATTAAAATTTTATTTTCATCATTATTTTATCTAATTGACCTTTTATGAGCTGATATTTATCTTCTATTTCATTATTTTTTAATAAAAATCTGTTTAGAACATCTTTATCTTGAAATACATATATGTACTTGTATAAATTTAAGTTTATCAGTTCCAGTATTCATACAGATTCTATAGCTGTGCGATATATAAGATATGAAATTTATCGTACGAAGCACAGCTGCGGGAAACAACTACGCTTGTCGTCCTATCAGACTATAACGTAGTTGTAGAAATTGTGTGCGAATTTTTTTTTGTAATATTACCGCACAGAAAACAATCAAAATATCAAGTCCATTAAATTTTACGAAACGTGTGTTTATACATTATCATCGTATATTAGATCTAATCCTCGAAAGAGGCTCACATTAATACAAATGTAATGATGTCTGTGAAGTTAGCCCGCCATTTTAAAAATTAAAAAAAATGATGAGAGTTCTGGATGCCCCCGCACGAGTTCTAGAGTTCTCAATCAATTTTAGAAAGAGTTCCATCGTTTAAAGCCAAGAAAACATCATTTGAAAAATGGGGAGGCTAACTTCACAGCGCTCCCCATTTTTGAAAAAATGGATTTTTCTTTGCAGATTCCGAAAAATTTCGATGAGTTCTAGAGTTCCCTATAGGTTTTAGAGAGAGTTCCGTTCAAATAAGTGCAAAAATCGAGCAGAATTTTGGGCTGCTGTAACTCTGTTAGTTTTGGTTTTAGCGCTTCGGGCCTTAAGACTTTTTGATAGAATTCGTACGGGGACAAATATAACTCTAAACAGAATTGCCATCCGAAGGAGAAGGAGGGGGGAGAAGGCGCGGGAGGTATGGTGTGCTCTTAGCCAGTTCCCAAAGGAACCGGAGCCTCCTCACCACGTCAAGGTGGCACACTATCGAGGGGGAGAGGGGAAGGAGACGATCCGAAAATTTGGACTTGGAAATTTTTCGGACTTGAAATTTGCATGGCTGTATCTTTGTCAGTTTTGGTTTTAGCGCTTCGGACCGTGATACATTTTGATAGAACTCGCGCGGGGGCAAACGGAACTCCGAATTCCCAAAAAATTCTTTTTCAAAAATATTTTCGAATCTTTTTTTGAGAAATCCGCAATTCTGTTTAGAGTTAGACGTGTCGTCTGTTTAATATTTTCTCTCATATAAAATGCATATCGCTAAAATTGAATATTTATTTAAACAATAGAAAACTGCGTGTTATTTTTATTTATAGGACAGAATTTTCAATGGGTTTTTTAATCTAAAACATGTATGTAACAGTTTTTACATAAATACTAATAATAGAGGACGGAATGTAATAACAATAGACAAGACATGTACTAAAGTTAATTTTTATAAATTTATCCTTTAACTGTTGCCCCCGCATGAGTTCTATCGAAAAGTCTTAAGGCTCGAAGCGCTAAAACCAAAACTGACAAAGTTACAGCCGCCCAAAGTTCTGCTCGATTTTTGCACTTATTTGAAGAACTCTTTCTAAAACTTATAGGGAACTCTAGAACTCATCGAAATCTTTTGGAATCTGCAATAAAAAATCCATTTTTTCAAAAATGGGGGCCCCCCATTTT